>LPNX010043553.1:0-69301 GCA_001517045.1 Pseudotsuga menziesii
ATATTTTTATAGCAAAATTATCCTATTGCTATATATTTTCAATCTCTTCTTAGGAGGCAGGTACTAAGCAACTTTGTTGCTTATTCCACTTGTTTTACTTTTCTATTCAATTAATAAAAAAATGAGTTGTGTTCAAGTCATTACGCTAGCACTATATCTTTTTTTTATATTAGTGAATTTTATGAAATAACATTAATGTTAATGAAGAGTTATATTTTTACCTATGAGGAGTTTAATTGTAGTGCAATATGAATTTGAGAATTTCAAGTATGAACTTCTTAATTTTGAGGAAATTCAAGGTACCACTACTGAAAGGGAAGAATATGATGGTAACCTTTATTCTTAACAATTTAATAATAATGTCATTTGTATGGATAATATTCAAAATCTATCTTCGAGTAATGATTTTGATGACAATTTAATTATTTTCCCACAAAATTTCCTCCTAGTGATGACTTTAATGGAAGAACCAATGACATCAGTTCTAATGCATATATTCCTCCTACTGATAACTATTATAGAACTACCTGTAACAATCATGTGAACAAACTTCTTCCTATTAGTAGATATATCGATGGTATAATCCATGTAGAGGAGAAATATGAGGATGTTTAAAATGTCGATGGTATTAATAATGATAATGATTTTCCTCCAAGTGGAGAATTCAAAGGTATTGTTGCAGATGATAAATATTTTCATCCAAATGGGGATTTTTAAAGGCATCAATGTTGACGATGAATATTTTCCTCCAGGTGGGTATTTTAAAGACATTGATTATGACGAAGACGATGATGATTATGATGATGATGAAGACGATGACGATGACTACAATGGCGGTGACAAAGATGTTGATGATGATGAATATATTCCCCCATATGGGGATTTTAAGGACACTTATGATATTATGATTTTGAAGGATAATGTTTTCCAAGTAAGGAATTTGAAGGAATTGATAAATATGATCATTCTCCTCCAAGTGAGGATTTTAGAGCCACTAATGATGATGGTGATGATGGTGAAGACTTTCCTCCAAGTGAAGAATTTAGTGGCACTAATAATATTCATGATGATGATGATTTTCCTCCAATATTCATAATGATGATGATTTTCCTCCAAGTGAAAAGTGTCACAACAATCCAGTGACATTGGTGAGGATGGTAATCATTGTTCAAATGAGTATAATATTCTTCCGAGTGATGAGATGATAAATGAATACGATCATGAGTGTACGCATGAAGATAAATTTATAAGTCATTTAGGTGTAGTAGTTCAAGTTAGTTGACATTATCTTATTGAGCATCCTTGCAATGTTGAGTACGATGATAATGAGGATGATTCTCTTCCCACTGATGAGGACATTCCTTCTATCAAGGATGATAATATTCCTATAAACACAATATACTAAGAAGAATTACATCTACAACCAAGATATTTAGCATTAATATTAGCATAATATTTATATCGATATGCTTAAATAAAATTTTAGGTTCATTATCGTTCATTATTATTGCGTCGAGAGGCACTCTACAACCTAGTATGGGAGAGACATTGTAACGTTTGTTTGTAAAAAAATAATAAAAAATAAAATTTTAATTATCTACCAAAATAAATGTTGGCCAGAAAAACAACCTAATATGGGGGATATGTTGTAATGTTCCTACCTAACAAAACAATAAAAAAGTAAAAGTTTAATTATTACCCAAAAAATGTCGTCCATAAAAAAACCCAATATGAGGGAGATGTTGTAATGTTCCTACCTAACAAAATAATAAAAAATAAAAATTTTAATTATCCGCAAAAAAATGTTGGCCTTGCACATGGCTTTAAAACCATGTGCAAAGCCTCCTAAACAACCCATGGTTTTATTGTACATGGTTTAGGAGGTCCTTGTAAATAGTTTTAAAACCATGTGCAAGGCCTCTTAAAAATCCCATGGTTTTATTGTATATGGTTTAGGAGGGCCTTGTACATGGTTTTAAAACAATGTGCAAGGACCTCCTAAATAGACCATTGTTTTTAAACCATGCATTAAAACCATGGCTTTAAAACCATTTTCAATCCTAGATCAATAGATTTGATCCCTTTCGGCATTTGATAGAACCTAGGATTTGGATCTAGGCTGGTTTACATACATTATAATATCATTTGAATAAATTTCAAACATTCTCTATTAAGCGTATTAGTTTGAATAAATTCCAAACATTCTTTATTAAGTGTGTATTCCAAAAGAAAGAACAGATGCATCATGATATAAACCACATTGAATAAGGTTTTGACATTTTTTTATACAATATCATTTTTTAGTTTTAAAAAATTACAAAAAATTATTAATGTGCTCACATAGAGGCACCCTGGTGCATTACATCTAAAAGTACAAGAGGCCAATTTCAATATTTTGTGATAATTTTGTAGTCATTGTCTTTAAATTGAAAGCGCATTGTGCATATTTATTTAAGACACATTAGATAAGAATTATCCTTTTTGTTAAAAGTATAGGTTTTAATTTTTTAAATTAAAAACAAAATTGCCTTGTTCTCGTATAAGGTTCCCTAGTGCATTTCCTTAAAGTGCATTAGAAAAATATAACAAGTGAACTTGTAAATATTCAACCGATTAATGCATCTTTATGTAAAAACACCAAATACGGTTTAAAACAGTTTTTATATAAAATATTGGTGTTAGAAAGAAACGTTCCTATGGATTGGGGTGGACCACAACAGACAATATGACACTAGAAACTGATCCATTTCCAAACATACTAAATATATGAATGAAACTAACACTAAGGGATAAGAAACATACTTTATTTCGGACGTTCGAAGAAGATCCCCATTGAGCTTTCAATTAAACTTGTACCTACACTTCATCCTCAATAGCAATGAAATATACAAGCATGATATATGTAAAGTGTTAGAGTCTAATCTATCATATTCAATTCCAACATGTAAGCAAATTAATTACATCCATGGATACAAAATTCATAATTACACATGTAATGGATATTTCTATTAACGTAAACATAGATACAAATGAAAACCTCTATAGGCACCTCATTGAAATCAAGAAAATGAGTCCCTCTACCTAGGCCTCCACCACTTCGATCCTCCATACAAATGAAATCTTAGAAAGACAAAGATAATATTGGGAAAGAGCACTAATGGCTGCTTTAAGTACAAAGGGATGTATACTCAAGCATACAAGAATGGGGCACAATTTCACTATAGTATATTTTCTCTCCAAATTTCTTTTCCTTCAATGCTTCATAGTATCTCAATATATAACCCCTCAATGGGAACTGAAGACTCAAATCAAAGTGTTTCCCGACATATGGAAGGCCAAGGATCAAGTCATTCATTACTTAATGGGGAACATTCCAAATATTTTTAGTTTTGAGCATAATTCCTGATGTATGTGGGTGACAGTGGTGCAAGCTGTGTATACATGGGTTGTATACTTGTGACCTGCATATATATACAAAAAAGTATTTTAAGGGGTTCCACTGGAGCATCAGGGTAATAGTCAGCAAATGGGATAAAATGAGTCTGCATAGGGATGGGGATAGGCCATCAAAGTGTGATGTATCATGTGTGGGAAATCACGCTATAATATATGCCCCCTAATGTGTGATTTTAGAGGGGTATATGATGGTCGAATACATTATAGTAGTCCCAGGAGTGGAGTAATGAAGATCCAGGTGGAAAAACCAGCCACTCATTAGTATAATACAATGATATATCTCTGCATATGAGTGTAGATATGAAGTATGCATATGAGTCCTATATAAATAATAGTACAATGGCCATGAATAGTCATAATAGACATATGTCATGAGTGGTCATTGCCACATACAATATATAGTGAAGTAAGGTCCCGATACTGAATGAAGACATCAAGTGGTACACTGGATTCTGGCCACGAGAACATAAATATCATAGATATCGGTATGTTCAAGGAGGTGACATATATGGAATGCCACTAAGCTAGAAGGATTTCTACACAAATCGTTGCTAGTACATGTCCCATCATGTGAATAAAAGTGTCTAATTTCAGCATGATGAAAAATCATCTAATTACCAGTCATTGATGTATAGCGTTAACAAACACGAGATATACCACCGATAATGATAATGGGAATCAAGGTATAAAGCGCAATCAAACAGGTGTGAATAGATGTGTTAAGGTCGAACACTTGATAGAATCCATCGATCAGGGGACACTAATGTATTCCCAAATATGGCGATGGTGAGAGATCCTGCCACTGATGACTGCAAGCCTCAAGGAAATCAATGGAATCTATATCCCTATTCCTAAATAAATGATCTGAAGTTTATGGAATGGAATATGATGGAAAGAGGGAATTAAGGAATCCCACATCAACCAACATGAGGTACACAACAACATTGGAAAATTTGGAAGAACTCGGATGAAAAAGATGTGCACAAAGTAGTAACAAATGTGTTAGGAATGGACGACATGAAGAGACAAGATAACTAAGGAATGGTCAACTCAGGGAAAAAATTCCTTCAAATAAGAGAATAATGCAGATTAAGACTCAAAGGAATCATAGACTCAACATGGAAACTGGGATAGCTCTATGACACAAGAGGCATCAACAGAGGCTCCATGGGGATTGGAAGCATAACTAGTTGGTGGAGAAAACTCAGATTAATGAGTACAACTCCTAAGGTCATACTAGTAACCCAACCAATGGATGGAATGTATAGTGATCTATTCAAAGGTGACACGACATGACAACTTCCAATAGAAAGTGATATCATTTCCCATCGAACTTTTTGTGTTTTATGATTTTTTTGGTCTTTTTCATATTGATAAGATTGAAAAAGAATAAAATTGCTTATAGTACAAAAATGAGGAAACAAGTCTCACGGGAAAGTAAACTATTTCCATGTAGTGGAACATACCTATGCTCAATGCAAGGAAGCATATGTAGGATAAGGACACTCAGGGGGATGTATCCTCCAGGCATGGGATAGTCAAGCCACAAAACATAAATGAAAGGATATGCTTGGATAGGATTGATACAATATCAGTTTATATGGCTTATAAAAATGAAGCAAGGAGCGGGTGTAAAACTCAATATGGCAAGCAGATGCATGAAAATGAAATTACAACTTAATACAAAATGAGAGTACCCATGGGATATATGTTAGGATTTATAATCCTCCCTTGTCCAGACTTAGTTTATTAGATTATATTTTCCTAACTTAGGAGTCATTAATTAATATTGGGTCCACTTGGGCTAATGGGGGCACCAATACCAGTCACTAGAGTGTGGGGAACACATATAGAGGTTAACTGCAACTAACTGCACCTTCATGCATAAGTTTATGTTCCTCTGAGACCAATCCCTACAATTTAGGAGCCACTGGGAGTGCCACCACAAACCTCCTTCAGTTGTTGGTAGTTGGTAGCTAGTTGAGCCTAGTTATTCTTCAGTTCCATTCAATTAGATGTCCTCTAGTTTAGTTAAGCACCAATATTGCATGGTTGCATGTGGGAAGGAACCTATTCTCACCTACCACATCAGTTAGACTAGTTTAACTGATTATAACTAATTGAGAGTCTGAATTAGACAACTGGAGTTAGATTGTTAGCTCCGATAGTGATTTAGAAACTTCTAGTTATCCATGCAGTTAGATTGAGTTGGTGGATTCAAATCCTATCCACATGATTCAAATTCCATTATTTGTAACATTGTTGTATAATGGTAGGATTAATGAAGTTTATACTGTAATTATACTGAGAAAAACTTATCTGTTTCCTGTGAAATTTCTCTTGTTTACTGGGTATTATTCATTCCTTTACATTGCATAATAATTGAATCTAATTGTAATCATTTCCTAAAAATAAAATGGCACATTAATTCAAAATGGTATTAGAGCCTATTCAGGAATACAACAAGTCTGTACAATCTCCATTGTACACCAGAAGCAGTTGGGTTTCCACATAAGTTTCGCAAAGTGTGCATTGCTAACTCTGGATTCGTTCAGACAAGTATCTGTGGGCGTGACAGACCCTGAGAAAGTGTACATGTCGATATGGAAGGATTGATTCTAACAGATTGTGAATTATTATTTTTTTTGCAATGATATTTTGTAGGTACAAATTCATATGGATTGAAGATTATTAGTTCCTCTTCTTACTCCATTCACACGATATTCAGAATGGAAATTGAAGATGATTTCATCTCTAAAGAGACAAGGTCGCTATGAGGTATCTATTAGAATTGGTAAAGAGTCTTATGAATATAAGAATGTCTGGATAAGTGAGGATGATAGAGATTTTGGAACAATATGTTTGGCCTTTTCTCCAAGCTTGCACTACCTTATTGATTCTTCTGAATACCCAAAGGATCTCTGGACATAATTGGATAGAACCTTTAGAAATCACAATAAGGATCATTATAGCAATTTGGAGAGAACACCAGTACCACGAGAGTTCTTTATTCAAAAGTATTGGCCTCTTCTCTATCTGATGAAGGGTTCAATATGAAGAAGAAGTAGAATCTTCCACATAGTCAATTCGAATTGAAGAAAGTCTCCTTGGAGTGACTCCTTCTCCTATTGCTCTGGAAGTTTATGAGATATCAGATATCTCATATTCTCATATGGATGATCCAGAAGAATACATTTAAATATCCATTATTAAAGAAAAAATCTCCTTCCATTCTATGCAAACATTCTCTAGTGATTCTTGTATTTTAAATTTTGTGCATAGTTTACCAACGATTGCTTCAGAAAATGAAGAGGAATTCGATTTCTCTCTCTCTAATGTTGCTGCTGGTGTGCATAAAAGTAATATTTTTATATTTTGGAAAGAATATAATATCTTAGGAGTGATCCATTCACTCTCATTGAGATTGATATTCCAAGAAATTCCTACATCATTGAATGCACCAATACTCGTAGTTTTGAAGAAGGAGAAAATTGTGCATCTACCATCTCGGTGGAGCACTTGGATTTGTTCCACATTATTGGATCTGATATGAAATTATTTGGATCTGATATGATATTATTTGGTTCAATTTTTAATTTTCAAGAGCCTCCAGTCATGCTTGTAGTTGTTCTCATCAATTTTGGTGTGAAAAATCAAGTACCGCAAGTCTCTTTCAAAATTGTTGTCAGGGATTTGATGTCGGTTTTTCGTCATGAGTTTGATGATATTATATTTTGTGGATCATTGGTTATTTTTGAAGCTATATCATATTATGTATCTCAATAATTCTCTCTCCATAGTCCGAGGGCTTCTCTACCTTTCTATTTGATCACATGATCATCTCCTCACAGAACTAGTAAAGATGGAGACATTAAGCATTCGCCTGGACACTTGCTACTAACACTTGGAGCTGATTTTAACTCACATGGTTTGATGTTCAAGGATTCCATATATCATTTTCTTGGGTTTTCCTCACATGGTTCGAATTCTTAAGGACTTTTTCTCTCTCATCAGTTGATCTCAATTGCTCTACATGGGTCCAGTTTTCATCTAGCAACTGTCTATGTTCTTGATTCAATTGAGCATATTATTCTTCTTCCAAAGAATAAAATTCCTCCAGAAATGCACAACTTCAGGATGCTGCTACATAGTTCTACAAATTGCAACATATTTTTTACAAGTTATTTACCAAAGAAGAATATTTTTCTCCTAAGAATAGCTTATATTTCATTTTCCTTCTTATCTTAAGGGGGTGTTTTTCCCATGAGGTTTTCCCCTATTTCCTCGGTTGATTAAGAAACATATTTTTTAATTATTTTATATTGTATATGGGTGAGTTTTCGCCTTATTTCCAGGGCCCACAATTTTCCAAGTTAGGATTCAAGGGGATGTTACGATTTATATTCCTCCCTTGACCAAAATTCCTATTAGATTATTTTACCCTAACCTAGGATTTTTATTTAATTATTGGGTCCACTAGTACCATTGGGTCCACTTGGCCTAATGGCACCACATGTAGCAGTCACTAGAGTGTGGGGAACACATATAGAGGTTAACTGCAACTAACTACACCTTCATGCATCAATTTATGTGTCTATGAGACCAATCCATACAATTTACGAGCCACTGGGGTTGCGACCACCAACCTCCTTCAGTTGTTGGTAGTTGGTAACTATTCAAGCCTAGTTATGATTCAGTTACATTCATTTAGATGTCCTAAAGTTCATTCAAGCTCTAGTATTGCATGACTGCATGTGGGAAGGAACCTATTCTCACTTGCCACATCAGTTAGAATAGTTTAATTGATTATAATTGATTGAGAGATTGAATTAGACAACTGGAGTTAGATAGTTAGCTTCAATAGTGATGTAGACACTTCTAGTTATCCATGCAGTCAGATTGAGTTGGTGGATTCGAATCCTATCCACATGATTTGAATTCCCTTATTTGTAACACTATTGTATACTGTTGGGATTAATGAATTTTATACTGTAATTATACTGAGAAATACTTATCTGTTTCCTGTGAAATTTGTCTTGTTTAGTGGGTATTATTCATTCCTTTTCATTGCATAATAATTGAATATAATTTCACTCATTACCTGAAATCAAATGGTACATTAGTTCAAACAATATAGCCAACATAAAGTTTAAGAAAGAGTTTGAGGTTCTTATTCAAAGGCATGACATAATTACAAGAGACTCATAGACCTAAGGGAGGATGCTCAACATGGGTACCGAATAACAAAGCGATATCTAACTAGGGAACCCATGATTAGGAAAGCTCTACCACTTACGTAATGCCACTTCTAGTAGTAGTATGATGGTTTCGTGACATCACAAAGTGGGTTCATACCTATGGTTAAGGTGACATAGTCATAGGATAATGCAAAATGCACATGGAAAAGTGGTCCTATCCTATATGCCAGTTTAGTATTATAACTATCATGGGCATGAACGAGTCAAAGTCTCGGTAAAAGTGCACCAAAACGAGACCCTACACAATAATATTAGAACAAACAACTAGAAATATTTAATAAGAAATCGAAACTATAGGAAAAGTGGGTACTGTTTTTAATAAATAGTAAAAACTGAAATTTTTACCATACCATTTGGGTTTTTTACCCAAAATAGTTATTTTGGAGCTAGTTGGACCTTGAAATTTCAAACGAAGATGCAAATCTTGGCCCATGAGAGTCATAGTTCATAGGGGCACTTATAAGGATGGATGTACGACGGAAAAAAAAATCCTTCCTCTATACATATGCACCTGTCATAAGAAACAACCATGTACATGGCCATGGATGTCCAAATCTATGGTGAAAACTCACAAATTTTTAGTTTTCCTTGGCAGGATGGTTTTGGAATAGAGATAACATGAGAATGAAGACATTGATAGAGAAATTATTGGTGACATAAACGCTCAACAAGAATTAAGAAAATGTGGTTTGTATAAATTTTGGAACCTTGGGGGTTTGAGGACCCAACCGAGACTCCTCCATATGTTCATATACTACTGGGATCCAGACATAGAAGCCTTCATGTTGGATGGTAGACCATTGAGACTATAGGTAGACAACATCTACTTCATCACAAGACTATTCTTCCGAGGTGAGGTAGTAAACCTACGGGCTCATGGAGTAGGTGGGGGAATCACTATTGATGAGTATATAGTTGTATACTACATTCCGGACATGAAAAAATATTGGAAGTCAAGTCACATTGAACACTATCTAGATTCTTAGTCTCAAAGTGATAGTTTTGGTATTGGAAAGAATAGCAGGGTTGAAATATATTTATCAAGCATCACAAGCTCTCATGTTCTACTCGGTATAGTGCATGAGACAATAGTTGACTGACTACAAGCTGGGTAGGATAAGGAGCTTTAGTTACGCCAAAATTCTGAGCACTTTATTCTTTAATAGGGTACTAAGTCTCATCCCTAGAGTTGAGGTCCCTCCTCATAGTCTACGGGTCTATCCTAGACACGCTAGGTGGAGGTGATGCAAAGGTTAGGGGGATATAGGGCACCCACTCCTTTCCCACCCGACTTTTTCCACTGGTGGCAGTGAAAAATCATCACCATAGATGACTATCCCTATGTAGGGATCGAATTTTGTGGAGACCCAAACATGCCACTACCACTAGGGTCCGCATACAGTGATATAGGAAATATCCCATTTGTGTTTTTTGAATTATATGATTTTTTTTATATTTTTGATATATATGAAAATCAAAAACATGTTTTTGGTGGTATCATGTATTGACATTAAGTTTATGTGTGTATAACTTGGTCCACGATGACTAGATGGATTCCCTTGACATTGTCAGAGGGGACAAGGGGATGAGATGATTGGTGTTGATGCCGAACGGACGCTACAAAACATACATGGCAACATCACTTGATTGACACATATGATACCCATGGTGAAAGTCGAGGACTTGCACAAGACTATGCAGAGGCATGTAGTGGGGGTACCCTTTCCGTTGGTTAGGCTGTTCAGGCAGTTGGCCAATGCAGTTGTGTGTTAGCATGATCATCACCCATTCCCACATGCATAGAATCCTAAATAGACATTTTGTATTGGTCATGTATATTTTGGTGGCTTAAAGCCCCTTTTTTTGTATTATGACATTTTGTACTATGAAACCATTTTTGGACTCTATTCAGAAATAAAGGCTTATAGTGATCAGTTTCTATATTTACATGTGTCTGAATGTGAATGATTTTAATGTACATACTTCTTCATTGATGTGACAAGTTCCAATCTAAAATGTAATTTGCATATGAATCGACAACATGATTATAACTTCTAGGTATATGAATGTATGTGATGTAATTAAATTGTCGTTCCAACAATATTGCCCTTAAGAACCTTTGTAGCAGTGTAGGATACAAGACATGGTAGAATCCATTTAACTATGACACAACTAACTGCGAGTCAAGGGGAACTTCAAGAGATCGAATACCACTGGAAATGACTTCATGCCATAGTTCAATCATGACACAATATTCCACAACATTGTTCGACGATGTCCAGAAACACACACCTCCCTAAAACACCAAATGACCCTCTGGTGCATAGATAACCCAAACAAATGAAGCTGGGTTACAGGTGTGGTGATTGGCACCATCTACAAATAATAAGTATACCGAAGATTCTGTCAACATATGCCACAAAATAGGAATCATTTCAACAAACCGATAATACTACAAGGGGACTAAAATAAAAATCTATAATAATATACAAGATGTCTATTGGGCTATAGGGCAGACCTGGGTTTTATACCATTAAATTTGTACCAACAAACAGACCCAAAGTGTTGGCCCTTTCGGCAACAACCTGCGAACAGGTTGCAGTCTCACCCAAAACAGCTATGGGGTGCCGCAGAACCAGGTTTCTACAAGTAAAAGAGGGATATTACTGTACCTTTAGCCTTAACAACAACTATTTATACCAAATAGAGCTTTGATATTCACTTAATTAGCTTCACAGTTAGATAAAAGACGTTTCTTGCTTAACCCTTAACCGAGAATTCTCAGCGAAGTTAATATTAACAGTTATCTTACTTTATCAATTATCTACTTATCAATGAATAAAATAAAACCATAACAGAAACAACACAAAATAACCACAACACAAGATATAACTTGGTTCACCCCCAGTGTAGGGGCTACGTCCACAAAACTGCGCTTTTATTCCACTTCTTACAAAACAACAGTTCTGATCTGCGCACTCAGTAGCATATCCACCCTTCAAGCCTAACTGCGCACTTAGCTGCAGTTCCTTTCTTACAATCTCTAAGTTGCGCACTCAGCTGCAGTTCCTTTCTTTACAAAACCCTCTGCGCACACAGCTGCAAAGGTCGTCCACGCACACAGCTGGGACTTGACCTTAAAACCCCAAAATTAGATCTATCTTCTTCACATCAGATGATCCTCATTTCATTAGATACCCTCGACATATTTACATGAGTGCCTATTTATACAAGTGCACTATTACAAAATCATGGGCTTACACCTGAAATTTATGGATAATTACAAAAAGAGGGCTTTGACTCAACCCCGACACCCCTAAGACTATTTTGAGTTGAAACTCCGCTTACAAGCTTCCACAAAATCCGTGGAGTTACCAAAACTAGTGACCGTTAAGGTGCGAACCCCAACAGGCCCCTAAGACTCACCAGTGTCCCGTCCCGGGACACTCTGCTGCTTGCCTGGTGGGAGAATCTTGTTGGAGAACAGAGTGAACTGTTTATTGAGGCCATGCATGATATCGTCGGCTACTTGCTCCTTCTCCACCAATTCCTGTAATGTTGTTGTTGATGCTTCGCTGGCCTTTTCCTGTGCAAATGCATCATATTCCTTCAAAACTTTGAGCTGGCTGTCTGCAGCAGTGCTCAACTCCAAGGCCTCGACGACAAGGGGCTGCATAAAATTTTCCAACAGCGTTGCTTTCGTCTTGTACCACTCAATTTCCTACTGGAGTTCATTGCTTTGCTTCACCTTGAGCATCTTCTGCATAGGAGGTAGATTCTTAATTTCTTCTTTCACTACATCCAGCTCTACCTGTCACTGCTTGATGGTTTCTTCCAGCTTTTCTACTTCTGGATTTTCCTGCAGTTTTGTCCAGGCGTCGACGCTTTCTTCTAGAATTTTTGCTGTGCTGCTCACAAGATCGGTGATCTTCGTTGCTGAGGCTTGAATATCTCTGCGACATTGCTCCTTGACCTCTGGTGGACTCTCCGGAGTGATGCGAAGTTGAAGCTCTGCGATCTGAGCCTCATGTTCTGCTTTTAGCTTTTCAATCATGCTGCGAGACTGCTGTGCATAGTCTTTCAGCTTAGCAATTCTTTGCTCCGGTTCTTCCTCAGCCTGTATGTCAAAGTCAGGAAGATTATGACACGCCTCATCCAATACTTGTACTAGTGTATCCTGCTTATGTTCTACATCCCTCTTCCTCTACTCCGCTTCTTCAAACTGCACTGCGAGGCTCGTATTCTGCTTCATGGTATTTTCCAACTGCATTTGAGAGTAGTGGTCTCTTGCTTGGATCTCCTTCATGATTGCTACTTGACAGAGATGCAGCTCCGTCATAGACAACTTAGTGTAATCTATCCCAACTGTCATGCTCATCTCCGAGCGAGACACTGCGTCAGTTATTATGAGGGATGCACTTGACACTTTTCCTTTGTTATCTCTGGCTGGCCATTGCCTTGTGTCTGGCCACGCGCTTACTGGGACACTACTTGCTGTAGCGCCAGTCATAGATTTCTCTGCTAACTCCTTTAGTTCTGAAATTCGTTGTGCTACGTTGGTGAGGGCATCAAGTTGCGTAGCTGCAAATTCTGACCACTTGCTCGTTAGTACTTCTGTAGACTTTGTCAAAGCCTGGTCAAGCTCTTCCATCGTCACGGCGGGCTCTTCGATGATATTTGTACCTTTTGACACCTTCTCCTTCTTTCTGGACTAAGGTTTGGTCACTTCCTCTGCCTCTGGCGACTTGCGCTTATCTGGCCGATTGGGGTCTGAGACAGTTTTGACCGAATCTTCTTCATCTTCATCTCCGTCATATCCACCCTGGTCACCTTCACTCTGCTGTGATTCACTCTATTCTTTGCTTTCTTCGAGTGGGTCATTTTGCTACGTGTGACTAGGGCCTGCACCCACATTGGTGACTGGAGGGACTAGAATGTTAGGTTTTGTCCCTACTTCTTTCAACCATTCAGCCTTCCACTGCTGAACTACCATGAGGATGTCTTCTCTGGTTACTACGTATGGTAACTTAAACCATTGATGCTTTTTATCCTCGCGGGCCTGGATGAAGAGATGATGCATGTCAGCCTTGAAGTTGACTGCTCCATCATACTGAGAGAATATCTCATTAGTGAGCCACAGCGTCTTCATAATCTCATATGAGATACTCATCGAGTAAAAGGTGAATACGTAGTTCGTCATTTACTGGAAGCTTTTATCTTGCGACACCCACATAGATGTGTACCTTGCTGTGCCAGGCATATGTAGAGGCACATCAACAAATTGTGCCTCGGTAGGTTCTTTCCATCCTACAAGTTGTTGAGGCCTGGAAATTCGTAGGCGAAAACAGCAAGGGATTCTCCCCATTCAATGTTCCCAACTAGCCCATTGACTGTTTGGTATAGGGAATCTTTCCGGTTTGCGGTCCGGCTACCGTAGGTCAAAGTAACAAAAACAAAGGTTTTACCGGTTGCGGCCTGGTCCACCGTGTATATTTTTGTAATTTTTGACTTAAATATGATATGCAAATGCCTAATTAACCATGCAAGGTGATAAAGGTGCAAGGAGCAGTCACAATGTGATGCACAGGTTCTTACCTCTCATCTTAGGCTCACAAGCATCTAAATCACATGTACAGAAATAAAACTAACTAACTATCTATCTATCTATCCCTGAGGAGCAAACCTTAACTTTATTTGTGAGTAATGTAAAGTGTGCATGCAACATAAAGAGAAACTACAATTAGCTAATATTTCTTTCCACAATGCATGAACGATTAAAGATATTTCAACAACCAGATAGCCAATTGTTTTATGAACTGCATACATTACTCATGGTGGTAATTCCACAAAATAAACCAGAAACCATTTAAACAAGAACATAGGTTCAAAGGGTTAGAACGATCTCATGGTTAATGGACAAAAACTGGAAAACAAAATAGTTCATCTTTCGGCCATCCACAGCATAACATTTTGACATTGCACCAATCTTCCTCCAACAGGCAAACCATATTTCTTTATTGCAAAGAGAAATAGTTCTTCTTACAATATCGCTTTCTAGTCTAACTGGGAAAAAGCCCTTTTTCCCTCTAAGTCTATTACATTTATACAAAAAGGGAGAAACTGCTGGGCTACCCAAAAGTATCTTTTGGGCTTCCCCACTCTTCGCCTCCCAAAACTTTACTCTTCCTCAAAGATTTACAAAATCGTTACAAATTGCAAAAAAGTGACCACTCCTTTACGAGGAGGGTCCCACTTGGGCATCTAGAAACTTCTTCCATTTTGCAGCTTCAGAGGCAATGCCCTCAAATGCGTAGGGTTCCAAAAACTGAATGTTGATTTTAAATTTTTCAGCCTGGTTCTTTATAGCCTCCACTCTGGCAGTGCTCAACCGAAGATGGTCTTCCAAAAGCTGCACACTAATTGCTGAATGGCCTACTTCGCTTCTCAGAATCTGGTCATCAATGGCCTTAATGTGTTTCATTCTTGCTTCTTCATCCTAATGTCTTTTCTGCAACATCTCCATAAATGAAACGTGGTCTGGGAAATCATCCAGCCTCAGCTCGGCCTCTACCTGGCACCGGTTGTATGTGATAAGGACTCTTCTAAAAAATTCTGTGCAGGCTCCCTTCGTCTTCTTGACTGCTTTCTTGAAATCCTCTGCAGTGTTAATAGAAAATTATATTAAGTTATAATCCCGCTTAAGGGCTTGTTTATCTTTTGATGGCAGCTCTGCTGGAGTTTCTTCATTGTTTTCCAGCCTCACCATTCTTGCAGTCAGGACCTCGAGGACATCCTGAGATCTGTCCACAAAGTAAGATGCAGTTTCCAAGATCTCTTCCAATCGGCCATCGATCTCCAGCACTCTACATCTCTCCTCTTCAACAGTAGTCTGTAGCTGCAGCATCTTGGATTTTTGGGCCAAGACATGTTCTTTGAATGGCTGGAGGTTAACCTGTTGTTTTCTTGCTTCCTCCAAAGCAGTGGTCAGAGAAGAAATATGTTCTTGATGGTTCTCTCTCTGCTCTTGGGAGTGCAGCTCACTAGCCTGTAAGATGATCTTTTTCTGCTCCTCTAGTTCTTCTACCTTTTCCAATAGCCGATCTTTCTCTACCTTCAGCTCTTGGTATTCATTATGTACTTTCTCCAAGCATTCTTGGGTAGTCTCCATAACCTGTCTTTCCACTTGGAGGGCCTGTACTTCAGCCCTTGAGGACTTCATTTTCCTTTGCATATTTTCATATTTTCTCTTAGGCCTATTTCTTTCTTCTCTCTCTCTCCTCAATGTATCTTTCAACCGAGCAAAGGACTTCTTGGACTGCTCCAAGTCAATTATTACCTTGTCCATGTTGTCTTCTGAGGCGTGGATTAGTGCAATCCTGGCTCTCAGGGTGAATCTTGGATCTTGGTCTGTTCCCAACATAACAGCCGTATCCGTTATCATCTTACCAGGCATATCTCCTGCTTCAACCTTCCTTTCTGTTCTCTTCATTATTCTCTTTGTTGCCTTATCATAATAGACAGTGTTGAAATCAGGGATTTCCTCTCCCTTTTTCTGAACAAAAGGAACTAGCTTGAGTGTGGAGACCACAGGTGTGCTGGAAGCAGGAATTTGTGGGTCCTGGACTTCTGGGTTTTCCTTCTCCTGGGTCTGCCCTCCAGCCATCTCAGAAGCTGACTATTCTATCTCAGTCTGTGTCAGCTTCAACCTCTCTGCTTCCTACTTTTGTAGCTCCTCATAAAGCTTTCTCTTCGCTTCTTCAGCTGCTTTTCTAGCTGCTTATTCTGCTTCTTTAGCTGCTTCCTGGGATTTCTCAACTGCTTCTTGGGCAGCTTTTCTTTTCCCTTCCTCTTCGATGTGCATCCACCCTGCAGCTTCCTGTGCCAATCTCTGGGATTCCTCTTTTCTTCTCTTTGCTTTTTCCTCAGCCTTAGCCTATTCATCCCCCTTCCCACCTTTAGTGGTGATCTTTTTCTTGAATCTTCTCTTTAGTGTTGTCATGTTCGGGGCATTTTGGAAGACAGACTCTTCCCTATCAAAATGTTGGGTATACTCAAAATGAACCTTGTTTTCTTTACAATGTTCCACAACTTTACCGTGGGAGTCATTTCTGTGGTAGGGCATCTCGCCAAAGTGGAACCTCTGCAACTCTTCTACGAATTCATTAGCTTGTTTCACCCTAGTGAACCTGTAACTTCCTAATTTGAAGGGCAAGGGAGGATAAGCAGTTTTCTTATGTTCGAAGAGAAAGCTGCCTATTCCATCCAGGAACACTTGTCTGACTGCCTCCTTGTGGATAATGTAATCAGTTGCGTATTTGGGAAGCAGACAGGTAGCTCTTGATCCTCCAAACATCCTGAAGTACAGGCCATTTTCAGTCAAGTAATAATCTACGTACTCTTCTATCACTTGCATGGCCTCCTCCGACATACAATCACACTCCTTGAGGAAAATGAGTGTGTATAGAGGCATAAGGAGGTGTTCACAGATTTCTCTGTAATGGCTATGATATTTATGTGCCCACAATGGTTTGTAAGCAGCATAGATAGGTATTATTTCCCTGTCCCAGATGCACCTGAGACCAGGGAAAGGTTGGTTGCCTAAGTATTGAACTCATATAAAATTCATACCTTTTCTAGGACTCTCCTCCCAAGGCTGAGGCCAAGCAAGCAGAGAGATTGTTTGAGACAAGGTTGGCCCAGCTGAAAATTGTTCCCTGGGTTGCAACATAAAAAATGATAGGTATCCATTCTAGTTTGAAAAACCTGCCATGAGCTCTTCCAAATATTCTGTTGAGCATCAAGGCTATGAATTTGTATGGAGCTCTTAAACTTGCAGTATCATATTCTCTTGTTACTCTGGTCCTGAAATGTTTTCCAGTCAACATCATTCTTTTCATGGTTTCTACCAAGTCCATTCTAATGTTGTTTAACCAGTCATCAGATAAGAACACTTGGGCTTCTGGAAAGTGGTAGGACAGGGAAACATATTCGGGGCTATATGCAGCATAGCCCTATTTGTTAACATCCTCCAGGATCATTGTTGTGACATCTGCCCGGGGCAGAATCCGACCGATTACTTCAGCGCACGGGAATAACTCAGGTCTGGTGGCGATCCTCATCAGTGAAGATCTTTCTATGTTTGCATATATGGACTATTCTTTTAATCCCATGTCGGGAACCTCTCTTCGGGTGATCAGTCTATAGATTTCCCCCCACTGGTATTCAGTTTCAACGCCAGAAATGCACTTCGTGGCCTCGTATATGTATTCTATCTTAGTAACAACTTCTACTTCTGGCTCTTCTTCAACCACAGGGGCCTTCTTCTTTTGTCTCTTTGACATGGTGAGCTCTTCCTGCCATAACATTGTAACATTAAGCCCTTTTGGCTGAGTGGAAAACCTGTATACATCAATGTACAGTGTTCGGTTTTTTCTATGTTTTAACATGAGAGCAATCAATCAATGAAGCAAGCATATGTATGTATAGAGTAAAATGGCCTGACTAACAGAATTATTAAACCAAATGGGCAGTGTTCAGAGACTTTGTTTATATCTAGCATGATAGAAACAAGTTATATATAGTAAAATGTGCAATCTACCACTACTGTAGGATATTAAACAATTCTATCAATCATATTCAAGACAACAACAAATCTACATTAATGTGCAACAAGTCTCGGCTCTTTGCGCACTCCATGGTCGATTCGCTGCGCGGGAAAGGCAGTAGCCACACGGGTTTTATCAACTACGCCATGCTTACGTACTTAGGGTCAACAAGCTAAGAGCAGTGGTACACCCTCTTCCCTGGCCCAGGTTCGACACTGATCACGAATTGGGTTGCGCGGGACTTCTTAGGCAAAAATAGCTAGGGTTCGAGGATACGGGTAATATGAAAACCTAAACAAAAAGGGGAAACCACCAAATGCTGCAGAAGAACCACAAAACACTCCCCCTACAAACCCATCATCGCACACAGGGTAGCTTGGTGCAGACGACGTAACGGCCGCCTGCACCAA
This sequence comes from Pseudotsuga menziesii, assembly GCA_001517045.1. Lineage (NCBI taxonomy): Eukaryota > Viridiplantae > Streptophyta > Pinopsida > Pinales > Pinaceae > Pseudotsuga > Pseudotsuga menziesii. Next base: position 18,730 of record LPNX010043553.1, read on the forward strand.
ACCCCCATCTACTACGTGCGAGGTTGCAAACAGAAAGCCGTGGGAAAAATACTACGCTGAGGTTAAAATGCCCCACCCCACGGTCAGCAATACCACAAGAAACTCCCCAATATATAGACGCAATCATGCAGCGAATAACCTAACCATGGTAAAAAATGTCCGCACTACCAGCTATGCTATAAATTCCCCACTATATACGCATGAAAACAGGGTCGAGTAAACGGCCGGGAAAACAGACCACCGTAGCAAGCATAACCACCAAACATTCAACGGAAAGGGAAAGGAAAACAAAACCTACCTGGCACTGATGTGTAACCGGCGTGTATGCCGGGATGATGATAATTGGGCTCCCACAGTTGCCACCTGGGCGCGGGTACCAGCAATAGGGTCCAAACAAGCTCAAGCACTCGAAAACATGACAACGATAGCACACGGCGGTTGAAAATACCAATAGAATAATACAACATGTCCCCCTTACCTCATATATATATATATATATACGGTCAATTCTCATGGCAGGGAAAAGTTTAAAAAAACCGGATGTCGGAGACATTTGGATCGGCAGCCGAGAGTGTATTTCCTTCCGCAATGGCGGAAGGCCAAAACCTAGATCCATCCGCAACGGCGGAGATAACCGGGTAACAACTACCACGCGTCGGAATTCTAACATCAGAACCGAGAACCGCAGCCGCAACAACGGATATCAAAATGGTATCGCGCCCCACCATACAACGCTTAAATTGGAAGAGAAAATGCTAGGGATCGGCAAGGTTAATATTTATTTCATCCGCAACGGAGGGAGAGTAAAGCGTGCGACCTTCCGCAACATCGGAGCCAAAATGACTTACAAATGTTAAAGGACTGATCAGAAGAGGAAGCAGTTTTCTTCTGCAACGGTGGAAGAAAGAAACGATAAAAGTTCCGATGCAAAACCAAGATTCAGCTGAGGTAAAAAAATGAATAAATCAGAAAGAAAGTTGAAATCCAAAAACCGAATGTCCATCCGCAACGGCGGAAGCTAACAGCAAACACCTTCCGCAATAACGGTGAAAGAAAAAATAAACAGCTCTGATGTAAAATCCAAAAGTCAGCCGAGCGGGAAACGAAACGGTTAAGCAATGATCGAGAGACGAAGTGGTTTGCCGTCCGCAACGACGAAGATAAAAATGACAAATTCCTCTGATGGAAACCAAAAGATCGACTGATGAGAAAACCAACGGATCGAAAGGAAACTCAAATACAAAACCAATTATCCATCCGCAACGGTGAAAAACCAAACCACAGATCCGTCCGCAACGGTGGAACACCAAACCAAAGATTTCCGATTCAGGCATGCTTCAAATGCATTCAAAGGCAGCGAGAAAGATTGATCATACAGTGGATTACTTCAAGTGCTAAAAGGAGAAACCAAACAAGTGGTAAATCACTTCAAACATTCTGAGAAAACAAAAGAAGAAAATCAACTAATCCAAAGCAAAGGAGGGTCCTAATTTTTTTTGGAATTTTGGGAATTTGTTGCAGCTGCAACAATTGGCGACTACTTGGTGAACCCCAGATTTCTAAATTAACTCCTCCCCAGTGCAAGACCGTCTGAATAAAAGTTGAAATCTTCTAGATGTTTGTATCCCTAGGCTGGCCAACTTAAGCATTTAAACCATTGAGAAGTAGTCCATTCTTTGGGAAATGGTAACAACAGAAATAATGCAAGTCTGAATAACTCTGTTGAGGCCTAATAAATGAGATTCATTTTACCCATCCTTAGGTAGTTTAGGCTTGGACACCAAAGGATTGTAACAGATAGCAAACATCATTATCCTTTTGTTCCTCATTCCCATGCCAAATGCACTTTGGTGCCATTTGAACTTTAGTTCTTGTGAGTCCTCCCTTTGCCTTTCTTACTGAATTTTAATTCAGGATCCTCTATCCCATAGTGTCCTTTTGTGTGAGCAGTGTATTTCATGTTTCAACTCACGGACGGAGAGGATCTTTTGGCAATTTAGTACTTATGCTTTTGATACCTTGCTTTGATATGTCTTGTTTCTTTTAAGGAGTCTTGACTCTTGATAGCTTTTAGCTTTTCTGAAACTATGGCATGGGATCATTTATATATGATATGCTGTTTACCTTGCTTCCTTTCCGTGGGTCCTTCGCTGTCACCCCCTTGGATATTTAAGATGTGAAATGGATGGAGCCTCGAAATAGTATTCCATACCTCTTTACTTCTGAGTTATTTGCAGGGGTTAAATAAGACTTCAATGAGTGCATGGCCAGTTAGGAACACTGCTACTAGAAGACATTCTATACTTTCAAAGAACAGTCTTCTGCTCAAGATTTTAGTTAATAAAGAACCCTGATGTTTCCATTGCAACCAAAAGTTTGTCTCTTTATTCAAAAAACAGAGTAGTAAAGAAAACAGCATCAAATCAAATAATCAAAAGAAAACAACATCAAAGCATCAAAGAAAAATGACATCAATTTATTTATGTACAAAGCAAAAGAAAAGAAAAAAATTTTCCCACTCCTGAATATCTTTAATCTTAGGGAGTTAGAGGGTGGGCTGGATTATAGACATGAGACATCTAACCATGGTCTAGCTCTGCTATTTTTGAAATTGAACACATGTCTACAATCCTACAGTCATCCCATTCATCCTGAGGAAGTTGAAGGAGCTCAGGCTGATAGTTAATCTTAGAGATGGATTTTCTTTCTGTAAGATGTCTTATCTTAAGTTCAATCAGATAATTTCCCAGGACAGAGTCAGCAGATTCATTTCCTTCCCCTAGCTTAGTGACATTATACTTCATGTAAGGCTCTCTCAAAATCTTAATCTTATTTAGGGTACCCATGAGAGGCAACAATAAATGAGACCAATCTGAAGCAAAATAGCCTTTTAACCTGGCAGACCAATCTCTGTTGAGAATAAGCCCATATCCACTAGGTATGTCAGCCACAGTAATGTCAATGAATTGAAAAATCTTGTTGTTTGTAGATAAGCGAATGAGGACATTTTTCATTTCTCCCACTACTTTGACACCTGTGCTGTCTAATTGCGCTACTTCACAAAATGTGGACTTTGGCTGTCCATTAATATTTTTGCAAATCTCCAGAGGCATAACATTCACCGCTGATCCAAAATCTACCAAGCAATTATGCACATTATGATTCAGCATTTCTAGGGTCAAAAGAAAAGGTGGGGTATCAGCTTTCTCTTCCCAACCTGGTTCTATGTCTTCTTCTCCTGGTTGGTTTTGAGTAGGCAAATCTTCTTCATGCTCTCCAATTTCATTAGTGTTTTCCTCACTAACACCTATCGGTTCTTCTACAGGTTTGACAGTCTCAGTGATTGGTTTGGTTTCTTGGTTGACCATAGTGACTTCAGGTGTGTTATTTTTAACATTCACATCTGCCTGTCTCATGACATTCTTTTGCAATCTCTTGATCTTCGAAATTGTTGAATCCATGTCTTCTGTTGCTGTAGGTGTGCATTCAGTTTTGACAGTGCTCTCTTCAGTGTCAAACGGTGAGATACCATTCCATGAAAACATAGTGTCATTATCTTGTTTCTCCATAGCCTGGTTTCTCTTTTCCTCTTTACCACTGTCCTTGGTTAATTTGAAATCTAGCAGCTGATTCATAACCAATGACATCGAATTCAGCCATTGAGGGCACTTCTTTTCTGAATGAGATTGTTGGTGGAAAGTGCATAAATTATCACCCCCTACTTCTGTTATGTTTACTGATGGTAAATTTGGTGGAGGTATTTTCCATTGGTTGCTATCCTCTCTTTTTGGTAGTAGGGTTTGTGAGTTTTCTGAGCTTCCCTCCCTTTCTCCAGATCTATTATTATGTTGGATAGATTCTGCATCATTTTCAACATTCCTTGATAATCATACGATTGTTCATCTTTAGGTTTGGACAGCAATAAAGCTCTTCTATTTGTAGTCTTCTCTCCAGGTAAGTCAGGATAATCTTCTACACTTTCCCTTTCAGCTTCTACCCTTTCTGCCTCTTCATAAGTCTCTACCAATGTAGGTTTGTCTTTCATCTTGGCAAACATGGCTAGCTCAGGTCCTAGGGCTGAGGTATAATATTCAATTAAGACCTTGTCAGAGGGTCTGTCAGCTTCAGAAAAGTTCTTTAGGTACATTGAAAATATTTGAATGAAACTACATACTTTCTCATTCTTCTCTTTTCTTAACAAACCAAGACCTTACATCAATGAGGCATGTGTTTTTTGGGCTGTGTATTTACTTCTGAAAACCCTTTCGAAAGTATTCCATTCTGGGATCGAGTTTGCGGGCAGGGAAAAGTTTTTATGAAGCAGCTGCCCCTTTCAAGGTATGAGGGAATAATATATAGACAACATCTTCGTACTTCCCAGCCCTTAACCCTTCTACTGCTAAATAGAAACTCTGCAAGTGATCATATACAACAGTCTTTTCCTCAGGGTCAAACTTAGGCAGCAGCTTATCAAAAGCCTGAGGTAAGTTATGCAATGGAGGCGTAAGGTTCAAAGGTGATCTAGCTCTCCAAGAAGGAAATGGGTTGGGCTGGTTCACAATTACACCAGCCATGAGTACAGGCAAAGAACAAAAATCTGAGCAAAGAGTAACGTAGGGTGAGAACAGGCTTTCTTACTTCAAAGGTATAACCGAAACTTGTAAGTACTTGGGTCAGGTTGAAAGCTTCAAAATATCTACTGGTAAGGTAATCTTGGGAAAAAATAAGTTTCCACGGCCAGCCATTCACTGGCGGCCCTCCTTCTAGCGCCAGAACTGTTGAGGCATGAAAATTTGCAGGCGAAAACAACAAGGGATTCTCCCAAGTCAACGTTCCCAACTAGCCTGTTGATTGTTTGGTATAGGGAATCCGTCCGGTTTGCGGTACGGCTATCGTAGGTCAAAGTAACAAAAACAAAGGTTTTACCGGTTGCGGCCCGGTCCACCGTGTATATTTTTGTAATTTTTGACTTAAATATGATATGCATATGCCTAATTAACCATGCGAGGTGATAAAGGTGCAAGGGGCAGTCACAATGTGATGCGCAGGTTCTTACCTCTCATCTTAGGCTCACAAGCATCTAAATCACATGTACATAAATAAAACTATCTATCTATCTATCTATCTATCCCCGAGGAGCAAACCTTAACTTTATTTGTGAGTAATGTAAAGTGTGCATGCAACATAAAGAGAAACTACAGTTAGCTGATATTTCTTTCCACAATGCATGAACAATTAAATATATTTCAACAACCAGATAGCCAATTGTTTTATGAACAGCATACATTACTCATGGTGGTCATTCCACAAAATAAACCAGAAACCATTTAAACAAGAACATAGGTTCAAAGGGTTAGAACGATCTCACGGTTAATGGAAAAAAACTGGAAAACAAAATAGTTCATCTTTCGCCCATCCACAGCATAACATTTGGACATTCCACCAATCTTCCTCCAACAGGAAAACCATATTTCTTTATTGCAAAGAGAAATAGTTCTTCTTACAATATTGCTTTCTAGTCTAACTGGCAAAGAGCCCTTTTTCCCTCTAAGTCTATTACATTTATACAAAAAGGGAGAAACTGTTGGGCTTCCCAAAAGTATCTTTTGGGCTTCCCAACTCTTCACCTCCCAAAACTTTACTCTTCCTCAAAGATTTACAAAATCGTTACAAATTGCAAAAAAGTGACCACTCCTTTACGAGGAGGGTCCCACTTGGGCATCTAGAAACTTCTTCCATTTTGCAGCTTCAGAGGCAATGCCCTCAAATGCGCAGGGTTCCAAAAACTGAATGTTGATTTCAAATTTTTCAGCCTAGTTCTTTATAGCCTCCACTCTGGCAGCGCTCAACCGAAGCTGGTCTTCCAAAAGTTGAACACTAACTGCTAAATGGCCTACTCCGCTTCTCAGAATCTGGTCATCAATGGCCTTAATGCGTTGCATTCTTGCTTCTTCATCCTGATTTCTTTTCTGCAACATCTCCATAAATGAATCGTGGTCTGGGAAATCATCCAGCATCTGCTTGGCCTCTACCTAGAACCGGTTGTATGTGATAAGGACTCTTCTGAAAAATTCCGTGTAGGATCCCTTCATCTTCTTGATTGCTTTCTTGAAATCCTCTGCGGTGTTAATAGAAAATTCTATTAAGTTATAATCCCGCTTGAGGGCCTGTTTATCTTTTGATGGTAGCTCTGCTGGAGTTTCTTCATTGTTTTCCAGTCTCGCCATTCTTGCAGTCAGGACCTCGAGGACATCCTGAGATCTGTCCACAAAGTAAGATGCAGTTTCCAAGATCTCTTCCAATCGGCCATCGATCTGCAGCACTCTACATCTCTCCTCTTCAACAGCAATCTGTAGCTGCAGCATCTTGGCTTTTTGGGCCAAGACATGTTCTTTGAATGGCTGGAGGTTAACCTGCTGTTTTATTGCTTCCTCCAAAGCAGTGGTCAGAGAAGAAATCTGTTCTTGATGTTTCTCTCTCTGCTCTTGGGAGTGCAGATCACTAGCCTGTAAGATGATCTTTTGCTGCTCCTCTAGTTCTTCTACCTTTTCCAGTAGCCGATCTTTCTTCACCTTCAGCTCTTGGTATTCATTCTGTACTTTCTCCAAGCATTCTTGGGTAGTCTCCATAACCTGTCTTTCCACTTGGAGGGCCTGTACTTCAACCCTTGAGGACTTCATTTCCCTTTGCATATTTTCATATTTTCTCTTAAGCCTATTGCTTTCTTCTCTCTCTCTCCTCAACGTATCTTTCAACTGAGCACAGGACTTCTTGGACTGCTCCAAGTCAGTTATTACCTTGTCCATGTTGTCTTCTGAGGCGTGGATTAGTGCAGTCCCGACTCTCAGGGTGAATCTTGGATCTTGGTATGTTCCCAACATAACAGTCATATCCGTTATCATCTTACTAGGCATATCTCCTGCTTCAACCTTCTTTTCTGTTCTCTTCATTATTCTGTTTTTTGCCTTATCATAATAGACAATGTTGAAATCAAGGATTTATTCTCCCTTTTTCTAAACAAAAGGAACTAGCTTGAGTGTGGAGACCACAGGTGTGCTGGTAGAAGGCACTTGTGGGTCCCGAACTTTTGGGTTTTCCTTCTCCTGGGTCTTCCCTCCAGCTATCTCAGAAGCTGAATATTCTGTCTCAGTCTGTGGCAGCTTCAACCTCTATGCTTCCTTCTTTTGTAGCTCCTCATCGAGCTTTCTCTTCGCTTCTTCAGCTGCTTTTCTAGCTGCTTATTCTTCTTCTTTAGCTGCTTCCTGGGCTTTCTCAACTGCTTCTTGGGTAGCTTTTCTTTTCCCTTCCTCTTCACTGTGCAACCACCCTGCAGCTTCCTTTGCCAATCTCTGGGCTTCCTCTTTTCTTCTCTTTGCTTCTTCCTCAGCCTTAGCCTGTTCATCCCCCTTCCCACCTTTAGTGGTGATCTTTTTCTTGAATATTCTCTTCAATGCTGTCATGTTCGAGGCATTTCGGAAGACAGACTCTTCCCTATCAAAATGGTGGGTATACTCAAAATGCACCTTGTTTTCTTTACAATGTTCCGCAACTTTAACGTGGGAGTCATTTCTGTGGTAGGGCATCTCGCCAAAGTGGAACCTCTGCAGCTCTTCTACGAATTCATCAGCTTGTTTCACCCTAGTGAACCTGTAACTTCCTAATTTGAAGGGCAAGGGAGGATAAGCAGTCTTCTCATGTTCGAACAGAAAGCTTCCTATTCCATCCAGGAACACTTGTCTGACTGCCTCCTTGTGGATAATGTAATCAGTTGCATATTTGGGCAGCAGAGAAGGGGCTCTTGATCCTCCAAACATCCTGAAGTACATGCCATTTTCAGTCAAGTAGTAATCTTTGTACTCTTCTATCACTTGCATGGCCTCCTCCGACATACAATCACACTCCTTGAGGAAAATGAGTGTGTATAGAGGCATAAGGAGGTGTTCACAGATTTCTCTGTAATGGCTATGATATTTATGTACCCACAATGGTTTGTAAGCAGCATAGATAGGCATTCTTTCCCTGTCCTAGATGCACCTGAGACCAGGGAAAGGCTGGTTGCATAATATACAGTCTATAAGTATTGAACTCATATAAAATTCAGATATTTTCTGGGACTCTCCTCCCAAGGCTGAGGCCAAGCAAGTAGAGAGACTGTTTGAGACAAGGTTGTCCCAGCTGAAAATTGTTCCCTGGGTTGCAACATAAAAAATGATAGGTATCCATTCTAGTTTTATAAACCTGCCATGAGCTCTTCCAAATATTTTGTTGAGCATCAAGGCTATGAATCTGTATGGAGCTCTTAAACTTGCAGTATCATATTCTCCTATTACTCTGGTCCTGAAATGTTTTCCAGTCAACATCATTATTTTCATGGTTTCTACCACGTCCATTCTAATGTTGTTTAACCAGTCATCAGATAAGAACACTTGGGATTCTGGCAAGTGGCAGGCCAGGGAAACATATCCAGGGTTGTATGGAAAATAGCCCTGTTTGTTAACATCCTCCAGGATCATTGTTGTGACATCTTCCCGGGGCAGAATCCAACCGATTACTTCAGCGCATGGGAATAACTTAGGTCTGGTGGCGATCCTCATCAGTGAATATCTTTCTATGTTTGCATATATGGACTCTTCTTCTAATCCCATGTCGAGAACCTATCTTCGGGTGATCAGTCTATATATTTCCCCCCACTGGTATTCAGGTTCAATGCCAGAAATGCACTTCGTGTCCTCGTATATGTATTATGTCTTAGTAACAACTTCTACTTTTGGCTCTTCTTCGACCACAAGGGCCTTCTTATTTTGTCTCTTTGACATGGTGAGCTCTTCCTACCATAACATTGTAACATCAAGCCCTTTTGGCTGAGTGGAAAACCTGTATACATCAATGTACAGTGTGCGGTTTTTTCTATGTTTTAACACGAGAGCAATCAATCAATGAAGCAAGCATATGCATGTATAGACTGAAATGGCCTGACTAGTAGAATTATTAAACCAAATGGGCAGTGTTCAGAGACTTTGTTTATATCTAGCATGATAGAAACAAGTTATATACAGTAAAATGTGCAATCTACCACTGCTGTAGGATATTAAACAATTCTATCAATCATATTCAAGACGGCAACAAATCTACATTAATGTGCAACAAGTCTCGGCTCTCTGCGCATGCCATGGTCGATTCGATGTGCGGGAAAGGCAGTAGCCACATGGGTTTTATCAACTACGCCATGCTTACGTACTTAGGGTCAACAAGCTAAGAGCAGTGGTACACCCTCTTCCCTGGCCCAGGTTCGACACTGATCACGAATTGGGTTGCGCGGGACTGCGTAGGAAAAAATGGCTAGGGTTCGAGGATACGGGTAATATGAAAACCTAAACAAAAAGGGGCAACCACCAAATGGTACAGAAGAACCACGAAACCCTCCCCCTGCAAACCCATCATCACACACAGGGTAGCTTGGTGCAGACGGCGTAACGATCGCCTGCACCAAACCCCCATCTACTACGCGCGAGGTTGCAAAGGGAAAGCCGCGGGAAAAATACTACGCGGAGGTTAAAATGCCCCATGCAATTGTCAGCAATACCACAAGAAACTTCCCAATATATAGACGCAATCATGCAGCAAATAACCTAACCATGGTAAAAAACGTCCACACTACCAGCTATGCTATAAATCCCCCACTATATACGCATGAAAACGAGGTTGAGTAAACAGCTGGGAAAACAGACCACCGTAGCAAGCATAACCACCAAACATTCAACGAAAAGGGAAAGGAAAATGAAACCTACCTGGCACTGATGTGTAACTGGCGCGTATGGAGGGATGATGACAGTTGGGCTCCCACAGTTGCCACCTGGGCGCGGGTACTAGCAATAGGTTCCAAACAAGTTCGAGCACTCGAAAGCATGACAACGACAGTGCACGGAGGTTGAAAATACCAATAGAATAATCCAACATGTCCCCCTTACCTCATATATATATATATATATATATATGGTCAATTCTCGCGGTGGGGAAAAGTTTAAAAAAACCGGATGTCGGAGACATTTGGATTGGCAGCCGAAAGTGTATTTCCTTCTGCAACGGCGGAAGGCAAAAACCTAGATCCATCCGCAACGGCAGAGATAACCGGGTAACAACTACCATGTGTCAGACTTCTAACATCAGAACCGAAAGAAGAACCGCAGCCGCAACATCAGATATCAAAAGGGTATCGCGCCCCGCCATACAACGCTTAAATCGGAAGAGAAAATGCTAGGGATCGGCAAGGTTAATCTTTCTTTCATCCGCAATGGCGGGAGAGTAAAGCGTGCGACCTTCCGCAACTTCAAAGCCAAAATGACTTACGAATGTTAAAGGACTAATCAGAAGAGGAATCATTTTTCTTCCACAATGATGGAAGAAAGAAACGATAAAAGTTCCGATGCAAAACCAAGATTAAGCCGAGGTAAAAAAACGAATAAATCGGAAAGAAAGTCGAAATCCAAAAACTGAATGTCCATCCGCAACGGCGGAAGCTAACAACAAACACCTTCTGCAACATCGGCGAAAGAAAATATAAACAGCTCCGATGTAAAATCCAAAAGTCAGCTGAGCGGGAAACAAAATAGTTAAGCAATGATCGGGAGAGGAAGTGGTTTTCCGTCTGTAACGACGGAGATAGAAATGACAAATTCCTCCGATGGAAACCAAAAGATCGACCGATGATAAAACCAACGGATCAGAAGGAAACTCAAAGACAAAACCAATTATCCATCCGCAACGGTGGAAAACCAAACCACAGATCCGTCCGCAATGGTGGAATACCAAACCAAAGTTTTCTGATTCAGGTTTGCTTCAAATGCATTCAAAGGCAGCGAGAAAGCTTGATCATACAGTGGATTACTTCGAGTGCTAAAAGGAGAAACCAAACAAGTGGTAAATCAATTCAATCATTTTGAGAAAACAAAAGAAGAAAATCAACTAATCCAAAGCAAAGGAGGGTCCTAAATTTTTTTGGAATTATGGGAATTTGTTGCAGCTGCAACACCAGTGCAATAAGCACTATCAGCCATGAATAGTGAAAGGGTCGACCTTTCTCCTACGTGTCGCGGACATTTTCAAGGAATTCCTTAGCAATGTACGCTGCCCAGTTGTAACTGTAGCCTTCCACACAGTTCACAGCAATATTGACAATAGGGGTAGGTACTTCATTTGGTCTGCACTTCCACATTAGATTGCATGCTAGTAGTTCTGTGGCGAAGCGAATGTTTTGATGCTGAATAGTTGAGGTTTGATACCCTTGCTTTCCTTTTTTTAACCCAAAGTGTTCCTTCATATGTTGCGCCAGCTTCATGTCTTCGTGCTTCCCAACGAATTCGATGCCAGGATCAGGCCCTTCCTTCGGCAAGCCTGTGATCCTATTAATTAGCTCTTCATTAATAGGGATTCTCTCGTTGCCAATCCATAGGTGCCCATCATGCATCAACACTAATAATTTCTTGACTACGACGGTAAAAGGCGTGCTACGACCGAAGTGGGGGACGTTCAACATTTTCAGCAAGCCTGCTCTATCTAAGCTAGCAGCCCACTGTTTCACTTCTAATTACGTCGCTCCATTCTCTGGATAGTGGACAGAGTGCAAGTATGTCCCAGGTGTGAACTGTATAAATTTCCCACGATCATTTGTATCGTGGTCGGTGTACTTGAGCCGGTCTACTTTCCCTGTCATTGTCCCAACCAACTGCACACCTGGTGGCAGCGAAGGGGTGCATAATGTGAAATTATTTGTTCATCGAGGTAGCTGAACTCCTGGTCGAACAGGTGGAAGATAAGGGGGCCGATGTGATACGACATTCTCTACCTTGCCGAAGTCTTCAAAACCTTCAAGTGGGATCGTTATTGAGCCAAAAGGGTTCATCTCGGGATCCTCCAGTGTTTTCTCTGATTGCTTGTGTCTATCTTCGTTCTTCTTAGAGAGAACTTCTGGTTTAAACTTCCTCCTAGTAGATCGTGTCCGCATTGGCTGAGTCAGCACTGGGGGAGTTTCTGTGCGGGGTGCAGAGGCGTTTGGATTTCTCATAAGGTTCTGCAAACCTGTCTGTTCAAATTCTCTCAACAGTTCCTGAAGTTCACAATCAGTTGACATGGACTCAATTGTAAGACTCAAGGAAATGCGTAATGCGATTTCCGTAGGCCTGGGTGCCTTCTTATAGAGTCCATCGACCAAATCTTCCATAACTATGCATTGAAGACGCCAAATATGACAAAGATCTTGTCCAAACGACTCTAGATTTCTCAGGATCTCATTATTACAGGAAGTTAATGCAGTTAATGTACCGGTGCCACCAATTCTGATTTTTTTCAACGGTCGGATTTTGAGCTCCGACACACCTGTCCTTCTTCGACACCACCAGTAACTCTGGCTACACCATAATAAGGATATTTGACACTTCCTGATACCGGTTTCGACATGGCTTCGACAGGGCTTCGACCTGTGACATAATTTCTTCCATAGACTCAATGATTCCTGCTACAAGCATCTTATCTAGCTCCACCCTGACTTTTTCTTTATACTTAGGGTTCATCCTATAAGGGCACTGCTTCATAGGCTTCGCATCAGGTTTCAACAGGATTTTTATCACTCCTATATCACCAAGGATACCTTTCATTTCTGAGAACTTCGTCAGAAATAGGTCCTGATACTCATGGAGAAGTTGGGTCACTTTGCTTACTGTTTCTTCATCCCAATAATCTCCAATAGTAGCATAGTTAGGCATTTCTTCTGACCCAATGTTTACTTGCCTTATCTTCAAGGACTAAGTCACTTTTGGTGCTTTGACTGCTGTTCCATGTACTTCACAGTGTCCTTCTGACTCAGGAATGTTTATGTTGTGCGGATCATCATCCTCATCAATTGCGAGGTTATAGCATTCTACTGCATTGGCTTCTTGTTCTTTCCAATCAGGTTGGTACTCGGTTGTTTCTTTACCATCAAACACCTTAGTGTGGATCAGCCTAACAGCTGCATCCAAAGTAGGACAAACCTCAATAATAGAAAATGTCAGCACAAAACTATCAACAAGACTATCCCAACTTACAGTACCATGGCGAAGCTCCGCCTTTGCATACCAATTCTTCGCGACCGGTTCCAGGGTGTGCACGAACCGATGTACCCATTCTTCGCAGGGGACATGATTCCATGCTTCATAACACTATTCCAAATGTTCTTGAGGGCTAGTCTGACCATTAAACCTGCTTCGCACCTCCTGAGGTTGATCCATGAATCTGAGGCAAAAAATATTTTGACAAGATTCCCAACTCTGAATATACTTCTTATGACCATTCCACCATCTAGCAATTGTGGCTCTAAATACTGAATCTAGAGTGTCCATTTTCTGTGAATCTGGTATCTGCTCTAAAAATTGCAAAATAAACTCTTCGGGGTCTGTCAAGCCATCAAAAATAGGTAAGACTCTTGTTTGTGAGCCAAGCCATCTGAGCGACTTGGTAATTCTTTCACACTGATTTCCATGTAGCTCATAAAGTCTATGGTGCCAATTCTCTAGGCCTTCATCTGAATCAGTCATGCAAGAACTATCACACTTCCAATCCATTATAACTTCAGTAGTAGGGTTAACATAGTCTTCCTCTTTAGCTGTGATGTTGTAGATATGATCCAAAACATCTTGATCCTCATCTCTGACTGGCTCTGTGTACCTTTCTCCTTGATAAGGGTCCAAGGGGACTATGACTCTCAAGCCTTTTCCTTCAAAAGTCATCTGTCTGTTCTTAATATTGATTACTGCAGAATTCTCTATTTCCCATTCAATTCCTAGCAAGGCTGGATAGGGGTTGCTATCATCAATTATCTCAATGAATTCAAAATATGCTAAGGTACTGACTCCATCAATGTCTACTGGGACACTAGAGAATCTTCCTAGGGGTACAATCTTTTGTTGATTGGCTAATCTCAACTGTATAGGGGACCATTCAAGGGTAGGTTTTCCCATTTGATCCCATGTCTGCTTAGTTAATATATTGACTTCAGATCCCAAGTCTAATATGATATCAGTCATGTCATACTCTCCTATCTGAGCATGCAATCTCATTTCTCTTCCAGTTCTTCTAACTCTATTGACAGTTTTTTCTTTACTAGAGCTTCGTTGAGGTTCGCAAGAAGCAATAACTTTCTGTAACTCATTTAAAGCATTCTGATTTTGTAAGAGCTTCATACAAATCTGTAAAAATGTCGACAGTGTACTTACTTTCTCTGTCGAAGCTTCTTGAGACTGCGACTGTTATTGATGCTGCTACGTGGGTGCTACTGCTGTGCTCGGATCAACAAAGTCTTTTTTGGCTTCCATAAATGTTTCTTTTTCTCTATCCACATCGAAGGTTGGAACCTTCTCTAGGGTCTTATGAACCCAAGCCTCATCAGGATGTCTCTCCTTAGGCTACACTTGTGCCGTAGCTCCACTCCTTGTAACAACGTTAATGGCTGAGACAGGTCTTTGCTCCACAGTAATCATCTGAATATTCTGAGGGGGAGCGTTATTTCTTTCTTGTATCTTGGCTATCAGCTGCGGGCATTGCTCAATCACATGATCTACTGCTCTGCAATATCGACATGTCGTAGTGGGGTTCCAATAGTCTCTAGCTAGATGTCCTACCTGATTACAGTTATAGCACACAACCTGGCATCGACCTCTTCCAGGCATACCACCACGACCACGACCTCCAAAAGAACCTCAAACTGATGTACTACCATGGTAACAATATCCATCATTTCCTTGTGCATCGTTTTGTACCCTATAAGCATCATATGTTCGCCCTCGCATAAGGTCAAAGCTGCGACATTCCTCTTCGTTGTGTCCCACTGACTTACAGAACTTGCAATAGGGATTCTTAGGGACTTGCACATATCTTTGTAGCAGATAGCAGTCTTCAGGTCGATGTTGGCCAGTTGTTCTACAAATCTCACAATATAGAACATTAGGGTTAAATGGATTCGGCGCACCAGTATTCAGGTAATTTCTTAGTGCAGAGCATTGTTCATTGTCATGACCTTCTGTCCTACATCATGTACACCATAGCTCTTCACGAATAGATTTCCATTTTCTCATGTCGCGCAACTCCAAATCCATTTCTGCTAACTGCGCTTGTATTTGGGCTATGCCATAGTTATCTTCGACATGAGTTGTCTCTAGTTTCATGGCAATCTCCAAAGCCTCTTACTGGTCAGCGACCTTCTGTTGCATGAGTGGCGTTCTGATATGAGGTAATAAGGCTGCAATGAACCATTCTTTATGCTGCGCTGGTCCAATAGTGAAACTAACTTGATCTAGCATAACTTTGAACCTCTGATCAAAGTCCCAATCTGATTCACCTCGTCTCTGTTGAATCTATTTCAATTCAGTTATACACTATGATTTTGATTTAGGCTTCTTGAACTCTTTGATCATTGCTTCTTTAATATCATCCAAGAAATGGTTCTGAGTACTGGAAAACTTCATAAACCAATTCAAGGCTCGGTCTCTAAAATAAGTGACCAGCTGCGCTCTTCTTACATCTTGATCCAAAATGTTCTTAGCTGTCCACACAGCTTCGCATAAAAACCAAAACTATTCTAGATCCTCTGATCCAGTTCCTTTGAAAACTGGGAGCTTGATATCATCAGTCATATGGGCCATAGTGGACTGAGGGGGGGGAGAACTTACTGCGGTAGACAGACCTGCGACCGGAATACTTGGGCTAGGGTTACTACCAGACTACGACGGGTTCTTAGGGGTAGCAGATCTTCGCTGCGGGGTTATAAGAGGGTTCCTAACAAAAGGGGTTTCTTCAGATTTAGGGTCTTCTGGCGTATACTCGGTATTCTGACCTAGGGTATAGGATTCTAGGTTTCTCTTGTATCTTTTACTGCTTCGCAGCAAACCAATTTGCTCGTCGAAGTTACTTTCACTTCCAAACATAGGTTAGTAAAAATAAATCTAGCAATCTGATTCTATAAGCAATATGCCCTTCTCAGCCAAGAGCATTTTAATTTATAGACTAAATGAATTTAGGTGCTTACCCCTTGGTCCTTTGAAGAACTGCCTTTTAGCTTCGCTAAAAGAGGTACTTGTGTCAATGGAAAATTCTGTGACAAATGCTTCAAGGGTTCGCGTTGTCCAGAAATCAACAGCTCGCGATATCGCATTGTTCACCCTTTTCAATATATTAATTCTTGCGGGGGTCCAGTCAGGAAACTGATCTTCCTTGAAGTTGGTGTTTCTTTCTGTTAACCTGGATAACCACTGGTGCAATTATATGTGGATACTACCAAATAAAATTTCATGAACATCCGAAAAAATGTACCTTTGCAAGAAGTCATCCGAGCTACGATGAGGATCCTTGTTTTCTTGTTCAACAAATTTCAAATAGGTCTCTTCAATCCAATCACCGATTTCTTTTACTGAGGGCCTCCAAAACATAGCCCTCCAGGTACGATGTAGATCCCTCTTGAGCATATACTGAGTTCAACCGCCAACGGAACCAATTTGTTGGGATATAGGGCAGACCCGGGTTTTACACCATTAACTTTGCACCAACAAACAGACCCACAGTGTTGGCCCTTTCGGCAACAACCTGCGAACAGGTTGCAGTCTCACCCAAAACAGCTATGAGGTGCCGCAGAACCAGGTTTCTGCAAGCAGAAGAGGGATAT
Source organism: Pseudotsuga menziesii (assembly GCA_001517045.1). Taxonomy (NCBI): domain Eukaryota; kingdom Viridiplantae; phylum Streptophyta; class Pinopsida; order Pinales; family Pinaceae; genus Pseudotsuga; species Pseudotsuga menziesii. The sequence continues at coordinate 35,417 of LPNX010043553.1, forward strand.
TATTGTACCTTTAGCCTTAACAACAACTATTTATACCAAACAGAGCTTCAATATTCACTTAATTAGCTTCACAGTTAGATAAAAGACGTTTCTTGCTTAACCCTTAACCGGGAATTCTCAGCAAAGTTAATATTAACAGCTATCTTAGTTTATCAATTATCTACTTATCAATGCATAAAATAAAACCATAACAAAAACAACACAAAATAACCAAAACACAAGATATAACGTGGTTCACCCCCAGTGTAGGGGCTACATCCACAAAACTGCGCTTTTATTCCACTTCTTGCAAAACAATAGTTTTGATCTACGCACTCAGCAGCAGATCTGCCCTTCAAGACTAACTGCGCACTTAGCTGCAGTTCCTTTCTTACAATCTCTAAGCTGTGCACTCAGCTGCAGTTCCTTTCTTTACAAAACCCTTTGCGCACACAGCTGCAGAGGTCGTCCACACACATAGATGGGACTTGACCTTAAAACCCCAAAATTAGATCTATCTTCTTTGCATTAGATGATCCTCATTTCATTAGATACCCTCGACATCTTTACATGAGTACCTAATTATACAAGTGCACTATTACAAAATCATGGGCTTACACTCAAAATTTATGGATAATTACAAAAAGAGGGCTTTGACTCAACCTCGACACCCCTAATACTATTTTGAGTCGCAACTCCGCTTACAAGCTTCCACAAAAGCCATGGAGTTACCAAAACGAGTGACTGTTAAGGCGCGCGCCCCAACAATGTCAACCTCGCTTGAAGGTTTAAGCATAGTATTTATTAATATAGAGCCCATTTATACGCTTTGCCAAGGCATTCCCTTAAGTTCGGTAAGCCCACAAAGTAGGGTAAAGAATAATATGCCAGTTGGTTTTGCTTTGTGTGATGGTTCTTTGTAGAATGGCCTTAAGGGACTTATTAATAGCTTCAACCTCCCCATTCAATTCAGGGTAGTAAGAAGAAGAATGTTCTTGCTTATAACCTAGTTTAACTTCGCCATCATTTTGTTTTGAAAGTTCCTTACATGGTTAGTGACAAGATCCTTTTGGATCCCAAACTGAGTGATAACCTAATTGAATATGAAATGAGCGACCGTCTCACCATCATATTTAATTGTAGTCATAACCTCTTCCTATTTCGTGAAATAGTCCACGACCACTATAATGTGATGATGCCCCCTATTTGAAGTTGGGTTGCAATCCATAAAGTCCACCTCCCACTTTGTGAAGGGACCGATGATGATATAGGATGTAACAAGGTGGGATGAGAGAACATATTCCGTGCGAACACCTGGCAAGGGTGGCATTGCTTGATCGTATTAACCCAATATTTGAATATTGACATCCAATAATAACCTACTCTATGGATTTTTTGGGCTATAGAAAGCCCAGATAAATGACCACCACATGACCCACCATTTTAATCACTCAGCACAGTCTCAACCTCATCGCGAGTCAAACAATGACAAAAAATATAATCCACTCCACGATAATTAAAGTGTCACCGATGATAAAAAAAAAGTTCTTATAATTATGATGTAAGCGTCAATGTTCATCCCTTGATAGGTGAGGGGGAACCTTCAAAGTATGAAGATAGACAATAATATCTCCATACCAAGGGTCTGCAGTTGAAATGAGGAAGATATGTTCATCCAAAAATGAATCCTCATGGATCTCATCTTCATCTAGACTAGCAAGATCTGACATGAGCTCAGCAAAGACTAACAAATTCTTCTATTTTGATGAAACAAAATTGAGGTTAAACTCTTGCAAAATAACAATCTATTTTTGTATTCCCCCCTATCATTTGTCTAGTTAAGAAAAATTGAAATGGATTGATATGAGCTATGACCGTAGTCTGGCGAAGGAATATATAATGTTTCAACCACTGAACTGCATGATTAGTCGTTAATTCCATCTCCTCAACATGACTATATCTAAGTTCAACATCAATGAGATTCCAACTAAGATAGTAAATAACATGCTCCTAGAGCTCATCATCCTATTGAACCAGATCCATACCAATCATTTCTTGAGACACGGCCACATATAATAAGAAATTAGGTCTATAGTCAGGTGGACTAAGCATGGGGGCCGATGACAAATATTTCTTAAGTGCGTCGAAGGACTCCTGGGCTCACTCATCCCATATGAATAGATTATCCTTCTTCAATAAGCGCATGAAACCCTTGGTCAAATTGGAAAAGTTGATGACAGATCTATGTAAGAATTTATCCATCCCTTGGAGACTTTGAAGATGCCTAATTATGTGCAGGGGAGATAATATTAATATTTCCTCAAACTTTAAAGGATCAACCCTAATCCCCTCCTTAGATATGATAAACCTTTATAAACAACCAACTTTCATACAAAAGATGCACTTTTGGGGGTTTAACTGAATTTGATAATGACGGCATGTTTCAAATACCAAGCGCAAATCATCTAGGAGATCCACCCTCAAATGAGAGTGAGAAGCTAAATCATCTAGATAAAACTCAATAATACACATAAGGTCGTTGAAGGAAAAAGTAATGGCCCACTGAAAAGTAGCTCAAATGTTTTTAAGGTCGAAAGGAATCTTTCGGTACACAAAGATACCAAAAGGGAAAATGAATGTAGTCTTATATTGGTCCTCAGTTTTGACTTGGTTTTGGTTATACCTGGAAAACCGTCAATAAATGAGAATACCTCACTCCCTCCACACTCATCCAAAATCTGATCAATGAATGGTGTGGGGAAATTATCTTCTGGACAAGCTTTAATCAGGTCTCTAAAGTTTGTGCATACACAGATGGTCCCCTGTTTCTTATCGACCAGAATGGGATTGGATTCCCATTCAGTCAAGGGAATTGGATAGATGAAGCTGACTTTGAGCAACTTCTCTATCTCTACCTTAATAACAGGAGCCTTATGAGGGTTCATCACACGTAGACATTGTTGAATAGGCTTATCATTAGGATATGTTTTGAGCTCATGTTCAACAATACGAGGGTCAATTCCTGGAATTTCATCATATGACCAAGCAAATATATCACAAAACTATTTAAAAAGATCGGTGTATATTTTGATTTCAATGATAGAAAAATCTGCACCGATGTAAACATTTTTTATTTTACCAGGAATACGAGAAATGTTGATAGGAATGGTGGGATATAAATTCACCATGCTCCATTCATCATATATACCATGAGTTCCTAATGGGACCATGGGATAACTAACATTATCGCTCAAGGTCCTACTAAGTTCATCATGGTTGATCTGTTTGAGCTCTTGGAGGAAGTAGGATCGATGGTGCATCTCCTCCCAAGGCTGTTCGGGACCAGTCATTGCCTTAAAAATTGCTTCATATGAAGGAAAAATATCATCAAGGTAATCATGTGAGCGTGATGACTCAACCACCCAAGAAGGAAGTGCAAGAAGATCCTCCTCTTCTGTCCGTGAAGAGGAAGGACCAGGTTCTACAGTGGTATCAAGAATGGCTTGATAAGAAACTTCCACCGCAGATGATGAAATCTCCATATTGGTAGGTCTAGGATCTTCATATGAAGTGCTCAGAGAAGGAAGAGCCCAAGGGTCATCCAAATACCTAGTGTGAAATGGGACCGAACTCAACGGTGATGAGTCATGTTGTAATCTCACAGATCACATAGGGTTACCAATAATACACATTAAAAGCATACATACATAATAGAAACAAGAGACAAGACAAGTAGGTAGAACAACAGATTATATTATGATGAAAGGGTCCCTACAATACAGAGAACTAAACCGAGTTCTCATCTGGCTCAATAGCCTAATATATATGAATTACAAAACAGTTACAAATAACTACCTGTCGGTTTGGTCAACCAACACAACCTTATGTGGCCAAACCTAATCTCTAATTAGTCAGTTGATCGACTTATTCTGTAATCGACTAAGTCAGCTATCATTCCAGTTGGCTTACCGACTTGCTCCTCCAACATCTCCCCCACAAACAAAATATTTCTTCGTCCTGAAGAAACAGGGAGGTACCGAAAATTTCTTTGTCTATCCTAAGTATTTATTCCTATGTTTGATCTTCATAAGCTGTGAAGTCTGATGGTTGGTATTTTCTATACACAGACTTCGACAATTGCTTCAGCTGTTACTGTTACTGCTAGCTAATGTTTTAATTTCATCCAATTTTGCAGTACTTTTTGGATGTCGATGGTTAATGTAGTCAGACTTGATAATATCTAAATCTTCTCTTGAATGGAAATTTCTTCTATCCTTTCCATGTCAGGACCCATAAAATGGTTCTTTGTTGACATAAGCCCACTCTTTAATCTTGGCCCATAGTTTTTCCCATGAGCCCTCCTGGACCTTAGCATTCTTAATGTTTTTGAGTCTCCTCATCAATGGTGTCTCCACGGTCTGTAGTTCTTTATCCTTAGTTGCAGCTCTGGTTTGTTTTGGTGCCATCTTGTCAGTCTACTAGTCGAATTTACTTTGGTATTCTTGGCTTTCAGTCGTCTGGTTGCTAAATTGCTCTCTCTGTTTGAACTGTTGTAAATGATTCTTTGGCGGTTCAGTATTTATAGTTGATGCATTTGACGATTTTGTTGATGGGTGTATTAATGGAAGACGTGATGGTCCAGCATGAACACTTGAGTTTGCATTAATGGTGATTTGATTTTTTTGCTCGTAGTCATGAAGGCGTGATGGGACTTTCGAGGTCGTTGGTCGATGTCGATCGTGTGAGTAGTCGATGGTGTTATGTCGATGGTCGTGATGTTGGTTGTCGTAGTGGTGATTTCCTGTCATACTTCTTTATGTATTTTGATCCTATTTTGCTTTTTTGGATTTTCATATTTTTATAGCTTGTGTTTAACTGTTATGGTCATTATATGTTTTTTTTTTTAAGACTTGTTTAGTTTTTGTACTGTTTTAGTCAGGCACCATTAACAAGTTTCGGAAATACTATGCCTTGTAACGTCCTTAGTCGGACTGATCCATTGGCATGTATGTCTTCAACAACATAGGGTCCCATCCATTCTGTATGTAGCTTTTTGGGTTTTCCTTTTACTTGACTGTTGTATAGTAAGGCAAGGTCTCCCACTGATAGGTTTTTGTTTTTGATGTTTCGATCTTGCAATGCCTTTTGTTGTTGTTTCTAGATTTCCTGATGTTGTATCACGATTAGTTGGTGTTCTTCAAGTTTACTTAGTTGCAACAGTCGGTATTTTCTTCCCTGTTCGACATCAACATGTAAAATCTCTGCGATAATAGGTGTTTGTTGTCGAAAGTGTAGTGGAACTACTGCTTCTTGTCCATAAACTAGTTGAAATGGTGTTTGGTCAGTTGAACGCTTGTATGTTGTTTTGTATTCCCATAGTACTGCAGGTATCTTTTCATCCCAGTCGTCTTTGTCGGTGTTACATATTTTTGTTAATCCTTTTGTTAATGTTTTGTTAAATGCTTTAATTGCTCCATTCAACTGAGGGTGGTAAGCTGTACTCCGACTGTGGTCGATTTGGAACTGATCTATTAGTGTTTTAATAGTTTTATTAATAAAGTGTGTTCCTTGGTCACCGATTAGGGTTAGTGGACATCCAAATTGGGTAATGATATTTTCATAGATAAACTTAGCAGCTATCTCGCTAGAACATGTGTCGATTGGTTCTGCCTCTGCCCATTTGGTTACGTACTCAACTGCAGTTATTATGTACCTTGCACCTGTTCTTTTTGCTGGTATGGAAAATGGTCCTATGAAGTCAATGGCCCAAATTTAAAATGTCAAACTTGGGTTTACTGATGTTAGGGGAATTTTTTTACTAGGTAGGGGTCGACCCAGCCGTTGACATCTGTCACATTGGCTTACAAAATTTTTGTAGTCTTTGTAAAGTGTCAGCCACCACAACCTTGATTGTAAGATTTTCTTTCCAGTTGTGTCTGCTTGGAAATGTCCTCCGACAGGTCTATAATGTGATTCATGCATAATATTATTTCTTTCATGTTCCAGTACACATCTTCTGAGGATGTCGTCCAAGCCCATTTTATATAGGAATCCATTTATGAGGCTATATGGTATAGCTTTCATGGCTAAGATTTGTTTCTTCTTTGTATTCATGCCTTCTAGTGCTTGCCCATTTTCTAATAACTAAGCTATTTCCTCCAATTCTGCTGGGACTACTTCTATTCAAAATAGATGTGCATTCGGTAATTCATCTTTGAATCCTGTCAGTTCCTCTCCTGTGTCGATTTGGGATAAATGGTCGAGACTAACATTTAACTTACCTGGTTTGACGACGACTTCGAATTCAAATTCTTGGAATAGAAGTAGCCATTGACAAATTATTCCATGGTGTAGAGGCTTATTTACGAGGTATTTTAGTGCCTGGTGGTCAGTATAAAAGATAAATGGATTAGCTAGTAGGTAATGCCGATATATTTGTAGTGCGAAGACCATTCCTAGTGCTTCTCTTTCTGTTGTCGAGTAGTTTCTTTCAGCTTTGTTTATATTTCTGTTGTTGTAAACTATAGGGTAGTCCATTCCATCATCTCCTGGATGATTTAGGATTGCTCCTATTGCTAGGCCTGATGCGTCGATGTGTACATGGAATTTGGTCAACCATTTTGGGAACCTTAGGATGGGTGCTTCGACTAGATTTCTTTTTAGTTTTTCAAATGATATGTTGCATTCCTCTGTCCAGTCGAACTCTTTATCTCTCTTAATAGTTCTTCCAGTGGGTAGGTCATGTCTGAATAATATCTTATGATTTTTCTGTAATATCCTGTATGACCAAGTAATACCCTGACTTGTTTTGGGTTCACTGGTGGTTTTAAGTCGAGGATGATTTTTATTTTTGCAAACTCGACCTTAATACCTTCTTTACAGATAATGTGTCCTAATAATATCCCTATGGGGGTCAGAAATATACACTTCTTGATGTTCAAGGATAACTGGTTTTGTCGGCATCGTTCCAACATAAGACTTAGCCATTTGCAGTGATATTTTAACATAGAGTATATTGTCCAATCATCAAAGTATACTACCATTTTTTTGTAAATATACTCTTGGAATGTTTTGACCACAATTATGGAAAATACTGCAGGTGCGTTTTTTAGTCCAAAAGGCATAACCCTGTAAGCAAATGAACCAAATTCACATACAAATGTTGTCTTTTTCTGATCTTCTTTGGCTATTGGTACTTGGTTATAACCTGAGAATCCATCTGTAAACGAGTAGCATTCATGTCCTATGACCTCATTTAATATTTCATCTACTACAAGCATGTTATCAATCTCCTTTTTGACTATCTCTTTGTATTTATGAGCTAGCTTATATGGTATTTTCTTCACAGGACAATCATCAGGTTTAATGTCAATTTTCATTTCACCCATTTCATAGACTAAGCCTTTGAGATATTTATAATATCTAGCAAATACAAGCTGAAATTCTTTTAATAAGTTCACTATTTCTGTTGTTTGCTCTTCACTCCAGTAGTCTCCAATATTTGCCATTTTTGGTCGGTCATCACTTGAGATGTCAAATTGTCTAGTTTTGACTTTAGCATCTAGCCATTCCCGTGCTTTGGCTTCATTTATTGGTCGGCTCCCTTCCTTAAACTGTGAAAATGTGGTAGGGAAATCTGCTGCAGTCATTCGATCGGTATCCTCCTTGTCGCTTGTCTCAATTTTGAGTACTGTGCGAATTGGTTTTGTTGTTTCGTCGTGGTTTGGTTTCCATCTAAATATTTTCCCCTCTAAGTTTTTATTTTCCATTTGTAGTCTTGTTAACTGTACTATTGTCACGGTTTGTATATTGTTGTAGTTTATTGTCAGTTGGTTGTCTTTTAGGGTTTTGTTTTCTGTAGGTTGTACAAATGCTTTGATATGTTTTTCCGTTTCAACTCAATTCTCATTTTGTGGTACAAAGTTGAAATCTTTGATAAAGTTCTCTTTGAGTTCATGCCATCAGAATGTTTCACCTCGAGCTTCTTCCATTTTATACTGTTTGTTTGGTAAGTTGGAGAGTGTTGATGGGAACAGGTGTGGCCATGTACGTTCATCTTTATACCCAAGTCTTTTCCATTCTTTTTCACATGTTCTTATGTGGTCTTCTAGATTTTTTCCTTGAATGAATATAGATATTTGGGTTTGATTGGTTGATTTTTTTCCCTCCAAATCTTTCTATGAAGAAAGTTGAAGCTGTTGTCCATGTCTGCAGTCTTAATTGATGGGTATCCCATGATCTAGCATCTTGGCCTGTAAAAGTTTCCACTAAGCTTTGTAGTCGTCTATGTTCACCAATATTTTTGGATACTTGTTCTATATGCATGACTGGTGATTCTCTTTCTTTGTACCTTGGTATTTATTGGTTTTAAGGTAAGATATTCCCTAGTTTTCTTTTCAAATATTTTTGGCATGATGGGCACAAAGAAGCACTGTCGGACTAGTATTTTATGCACTTTTTGAACAGTCCAACAACCTCTTGCTTGTGTTTCATAGTTCTCAACTTCCCAATCATATAACTCTGCATCTGATTTATATCCTACTGAATCTTGATTACCTAAGTGAAGTTCTCCAAAGACATTACTTTCTGTGTAATATTCATTATTTAGTATCTTATATAGCTGTCGGATATCAACTTATTCATCAATAGGTTCTATCCAAGGTTCTCCTTGGGATGGATGAATAGGTACAATGATATTTTGTCCGTTTCCTTTTAGTTTAATTATTTCTTTGTCTAAGGATATCGATGCTTTCATTTTTCTTCCCCAAGGTCGACCTACAAACGTCGGGAAGGAGCTGGATCCTTCCTTAGGGTCAATAATTTCAAAGTCAACTTTGGTCGATATTCCTTTGATGGTCATGTCGACATTTCTCCACACTCCGATAGGTTCAATTAGGTCTTGGTTGTCTAATTTTAGGTATATTCCTGATTCTTATAGTCGAGGTATACCCAATTGTTCCCAAGTGTCTCGAGTCATAATATTTACCTGTGATCTGAAGTCGAGCACGACTTGTCGGACATGGTATCCTTCAATTTCCAGGTCGACAAGTGGGTTGGCATCACTTTTATATTTTTGATTTAGATTACAGATACTCTTTGTTTGTTTTTCAATGTTGTTGTTGTGTTTTATTTTATATAATAAGTCGATGAATTGAGATACTGAGTTATATTTTTGTACTAACTGTATTAACTCTTTTACTGTGTTATGTCGATTGTCATCAACTTCTTCTAGTCGGGAAAATTCTTTAAATACATTTGTTGCATCTTTATATATTTGTTTTTATTTAACTGGGTCAGGATAAACATTTTTTTCTTTTATTTTTCTTATTCATGGGTTATGATTCCCAATTTTTGTCCCTTGTCGGGTTACTATATGTAGATTCTTTGTATTAATTATATCATGTTTTTGCACACACGACAAGACATTAAAATTTTTCTTCTTATTTATTTTTTCAAGCATAGTAGGGAAATCCTCTAATGAGTGATCCCTTACTCCACAACTAGTACCGAATTTTAGGTCAGTTCTGTCCTTGTATAGATAGTCTGCATATCGGTGTCCTTCCTTGTAACATGTGAAAAATTGGATGGGCCACGTGGTCGGTTGTTGTGATTCCCAGAGAATCAACCTCGACCTTCATATCCTCCACATCAGTTGTCGAAGTGGCGCTCATATCGACGAACTTCGTACCTTTGATTATGATGGTCATTTTGTGCACTGTTTCGTTGCTCATTGTTCTGTGCGATTGCATTAGTCAGGTAGACTGTGTGATAGTTCTATTGATTTTTTAGGTTTAGATGGTAGTTGGCTGTGGCGTGATTCTTTGTTTCGCAGATAGTGCACCAAGATGCTTTGCTATTTTTCATGTTAAACGGGCAATATTTTGTCATGTGATTGCCATGGTCTTGGAAAATGTTGCAAAAACACTTTGTTTGCACAAATCGAACATCTTGTCGATAGTTTTCTTTTGAATGTTCGGCCATTGAACATTTCGGGCACCATATATCCCGAGTCTTAAGGTTTAGCTCTTTTAATGATTTATACACGATCTCAAGCTGTTCCTCTAGTATATGATCTGTGGGGTATGCTGGAATATCTTCATCCATTTCTAATTGTAGAGCTTTAGTAAGCGCATCTTCATAAGTTTTTAATGTCTCTAGACTTATGTGCTGCCAAATTCTTTGTGACAGATCTGCAACAAACCACTTGATTAATAGTTGCTCATCAATGACATAATCCAAATGGATGAGAAGGTCTTTCCAGTGTTTGTCATAGTCACGGACAGTTTCTCCTGACTTTTGTGATGTTGTCTTCAATTTCTTAGCTGCCAGATGTTTTGCATCTGGAGTTTTAAAAAATGAAAAAAATTAGACTTTGGCTTCTGCTATAGTTTCTCTGGGGGTTCTTTCAGAAAAGGTCATATACCATGTTAATGCTCTTTTCCTTAAGGCACCAATGAACTGCACTATCTGTCTATCTTCATTTGTGACTTGGTTTTCCTCCCATGTCGATTTGCAAACAAACGAATGTCTTCTGGGATCCTCATCGCCCTCATATAGAGGGATGTGTGCTGACCCGTGACCCATGTCAGAGTCACTGTCAATGTCTTCTTCAGGAGGTGGTGGTGGGGGTAGTGGGATGTTTTGTTTATTCTTTTGTGCAGAAATATTGTCGACAAAACTCTCGTTTCTGTTGGTCGTCTTAGTTGTCGTTTCTTCTCCGACAAGCAGTCGGTCAGGGTCGAATTCTCCTGTCGATGTCCAACTGCAATTATTTGTCTGTAGATCTAAATATTTTGTATTATCCAAAGCTGTATTTGGTAGGGGGGGTTCTCCTTCATGTGTCAGGTAAAGTAAGTGGCTACTTCGGTTGGAGGGTAACGCTTGAAGCATGACCCAATTTCTTTCTTCTAGTCGACGGATAAGTAGATGATTATCATCATTTTTCTCGTCGTCTAGTTGGCTCCATATACCAAAGTCACCAGCTCTTAGTCCGAGGTCATCTTCAACAATGGCTTGTATCCTGGTACTCGGATTCATTGGAGATAGAGGTCTTACCTCTTGGGAAACTTCTATTTGGAGAGCTTCTCGCTGCTCTATCCACAAATATTCTTCCATAGGGGACGCTTCTTCTTCCATGCCTTCTTCTTATTGGTCATGACCTGACTTTAGCAGATTTCTCTCTTGGTCTGTCACCCTAGTACTCATTCTTCTCTACAACGCTGTAGCTATTTCTCTTCTTTCTTCCCTTCTTTGTAGCCTCTTCTCCCTCTCTATTTTCTGTAAGTCCGTTGTACCTTTGTGTGACACTGCCCTTTTGATTTCCTTTTTAGGCCGACTTCTCAGCGCTAGTGAATGGTATCTCTTTTACTCGACTATAATCCTCTCGACTTTACCCCGACATATGACCAACTACCCCCCCATAGCCTACCCAATGCTTTAGAAATCCTGGATAGTTTTGTTTACTTGATTAGGAAATATTCCCACTCCCTTTCGGCAATGAATTTCTCCCACTTTTTTTGTTTTTCTACCCAATTAGGGTTTACTGGCGGTCCACATAGTGATGGATGAGGTTCAATGATATGACCCACTCCTTTCTCTATCAGGAACTTGAACAACAAGGTCGATAATGAACACAAGAATTGCTTGGTAAGGTCTGTATATAATTTGTTCTGAATAGTTTCCACCGAAGTTCTTTCTTCTATAGCTTGTTCCTCATAGAATTCATCGGTGATATTTTCAAACCACTCCGATAGGTTTGTTCTTCCCCCTCGAATCAGTTTTTATAGAAACTGTTGGTCTTTAGTTGCTTTTGGATTTTTCATCCAGAATTTTTTTCAAGAGCTGGGGTACCGATTCTACAAACTTCTCATGGGTTTTAGTAAAGAACCTTTCTTTTTCTTGAGCAGTCATTAATCTGTTTCTCCGTGCGTAATTCTGTAAGTAGTTTGCTATTTTACACTCCCACCAGTCCTTAATCTCCTGTTCTGATATCATCTGCTTGTATACATCTCAGACATCTACTACTGGAAACAGAACCAATGTTGTAATCTCACAGATCACATAGGGTTACCAATAATACACATTAAAAGCATACATACATAACAAAAACAAGAGACAAGACGAGTAGGTAGAACAACATATTATATTATGATGAAAGGGTCCATACAATACAGAGAACTAAACTGATTTCTCATCTGGCTCAACAGCCTAATATATATGAATTAAAAAACAGTTACAAATAACCACCTGTCGGTTCGGTCAACCGACACGACCTTATGTGGCCGACCTAATCTCTAATTAGTCGGTTGATCGACTTAGTCGGCTATCGTTCCATTCAGCTTACCGACTTGCTCCTCCAACAAGTCACTACCAGGAGTGAACTAATAGCTAGGATTGGTGACAAAATATTGAAAGTTCCCATTAATGATGGATACATTCTGATGCTAATATTCTCAGTTGCCAACTGAGAATTATCAATGAGTAGGATAGTAGATCCCGACGATGCAGATGAACATGAATTATCGAAGGACATATGATCGTTTGTTACTATCCGATCCTCAAAATGGAAGCACATGACTTGAAATACAGACAATAATATTTCTTTCATAGTGTAAATCCAGTTCTTACCCAGCAAAATATTGTAGTCAAGGGATGCATCAACCACCTCAACTTTGACTGGCATAGTCTTCACCCCAAAATGGACTTGAAGGGAGGGAATGATGCCTTGTGGCATGAACAAACATCCATCAAACATAGTAAACATAGTCATAGATTTAGATAAAATGGGTGATCCAAGGCCTTTCCAATAAGCCAAATACATTACATAGGTCACAGTGCCTTCATCAACAACTATGCATTTAATAGTGTTATTTACACACTCCATATGGACTTGGAAAGCCACATGGTAAGGCAAGCAAGGATGGACCTCGTGAGTTTCAAATCTAACTACCATGGAGGAATTATGATAAACCACCATGAGAGAAGACAATAATGCTCTCCTTTGCGAGGGATAAGTTTGAAGACCTTCTAGAGCTGACATCGCACATGGAGTCTAATCCAAATCCTCGACAATGGAATAGTGCTATGAGACTCGAACATTAAGATTGTGCCCCAAATGCTTTAGGAATCCATTAGGTATACAAGGTATGGCTTAAAAATTATCGATCTACAACGAAATTTTAGGAGGTGCAGGCTCTTTACCCATGTTGGGTTATGACATACCATAGTATAATGAGTGAGTCAAAACATTAGCAGTTGATATCATGTTGATGCAACCATGACCACCTTTTGTGTTCAACGGGTTTTGATGCTCACCAGAACTACTTCTGGTGTCCATGGTCCTCGAACCCATATTTTGATTATGAGTTAAAGGGTTGGTCAACACAGTTGGGATATGTGTGATGAACGTCGAGGCATATTCAATACAAGGGTACAAGTATGTGAGATGGTCTTTCCCACAAATCTTGGAAGGGAATTTGACCTTTCGGTTTGGTTTCTTGTCCCCCCTAGTATTCTTGATGTTATTTTCATCATTGTGATTCTCCTTCCTACTCCCACCCCGTTTATTATTTATTCCATGTCTTCTATTCCTTCCAGGTTGTTGGTTACCCTTCTAGTCCAACGAATGCACTGAAATTACATATGTCAACTGGGTGTGGACAAGGTTGTAGCATGTTCACAGACTCATTAATAGAAAAGTTTTGTATTTGATTTGTACCATATTCTATGAATTTGGTAATCATGGAGCTAACAATGCCATCGAAATGTGGCCCAAGTTTGATCTTAGGCTCAAATTTCTACCATGGCACGTCAGGATAAATCTCATAAAGAAGCCTAGATTGAGCATAAATCAAATCTAGCTGGTAGGCCCCAAAGATAGCCTACTCCTCATTAGTCATTCTCAATGTTGAAACATATTTCACAATATACGATAATAAAGATTTGAGGAAGCATACCAAGAAAAACTCAGGTGGAATTTTGGTGTTAATCAACCTCTTTTGTCTATGCCACTCTTGAATATGATCGGATATATTTGTGGATTTATCTTGCCGAAATTTTGACAAGAGATTTGTGTCAACATCGTAGCATATTGACAGCTGAAAATGGTTAAGAAAGGTCATGGATAAGTCATTAAACTTATGATATTTTCCCCCATGCAGCTCTATATACCATTTCATGGCAGGACCCATGAGGGTGCTTTGAAACAATCGTAAACGTATAGATTCATGTTTGAGTGATTTCGAAGAGGACCACAGGTGGAAAGTAGTCACATGCTCTCTAGGGTCCTATTCTTTCCTTCAAACTTCAGAATGTCTAAAGGAAGTTTGGTTGGAACAACTTGCCACATCGGATCATGAGATACTCAATCATTGGTCAACTTCGAAAGGACATGAAATTTTAAGATAGCCAAAAAAGGGAGCCTAGGCTGTGCCATCTGGTTCCATGCCCATTGAAAAGGTTGTTTCACATAGGGTTGATTGTCATAAAGGCCGTGGCCTTGACTAGTTGGATAGTAACCACCTCCCATGTGAACCATATAAGGATACACGAAAATTTGATAATTTGGTATACCCTGAGAATGAGGCACCATATAACCATAGTTATAGGATTGATAAATCAGTTAACCCCCAGACAAATTAGGAGGTGTGGAGCCTACAGATACAACTGTACCAACTAATGATGGGACTCATAGTTAAATGAAGCATCACATCTTGAGGGACCATGCAGGATATAATGAGGGTTCGACATAAGAAAGGAATTTGAAGGAACAAGTGAGGTGGATGATTAGACATAAAATGGAATGTAAGTTGTATTAATAACATTCACATATCTCTGATCACCCCCATAAGAGTGAACTCTAGTGTTAAGACTGGATGAAGGGAGTGAAAATCCTCCCACAAATGGAGTAGAGGGTGGAATATTCCCACTCCCAAATCTATTAGCAAGGTAGGGGGATGTGGGTCCCCCAGTCCAACATCAGGGTCCGTGCTAATATCGGTGGCAGGTGACGGGATAGTAGTATTGATGTACAGCATGCCAAACATAAAAGGACCTATGCTAGAGGGAGTAGGCTGATTTTCAACACTTGACCTTCTCGAGGAAAAATTCCTATGGACAACTATAAAATATCACAACTGGGGTCGTGTAGTATGGGAAGTACCAACCACGTGAGGGTCAACATAAAACAAAGTCCTGGGCATCCATAGGGTAGTAGGTGGAGAAAACTCAAAGGCTATTCTCCCCATTCTAGATGATGGGGATGAACATAACTCCGTGTTCTCATATGTATTACTCATGGTGAGAACCCTGTGTGAATCACAATGTGTAAAAGGTTTCCTAGAATGCCTAGAATGCCTAGTCCTCCTCCTCCTTTGAGGAGGAGGGTCACAAGGAGAAAGTCTTGCTAAATGTCGATATTGGTAGAGTGTCATAAATCGATCCATGATGACTCCACAAAAAAATACTCAACTAATTACGATCGCTAAATCCAACTAGCACACAAAGAGCACACTCCTAAGTATAGCTAAGTCATATACAAACAAATGGAGAGGGAGGATAACTGATCTCCTAAATACATTAGGTATGTATCTCCTAGGAGAGGCTTGAGACTCCCATACAATACAAGTGGAGGTGTGTAACCAATTATAGTGGCCCTCATCTTCAACACATATAGAGTATGTGTTGTCTGATCCCTACCTAGCCAAAACACTCACTGAATAACCTGTGCAAGTACCCCCTGCGATACCTAGGTAAGGAAACTGTAATATCCCTGATTTGGCATTCAGATTAGAATACTAACTCCTATGTAATTATTAATTGAGGTGTGCAATCAAATTTTTTCAGTAACATTAACCACTTAAGATGAATGGGAAAAAATGTGAATTACTGATAAAGTTGTGGTAATATGGCAGAGGGTTAAGGGAGAGACCAAGAAAATTTAGGACAGTATTAGTTCTTTCCCTAAGAACATGTAAATTGGGTACCATTTAGGTTTCAAAATCAGCTCCACTGAGACCTACTTCCACGCTTCTGGGTTTCCCAACCATGCAAACTAGGAAGAACTGTCACATCCATTCAAACATGGGTTTATGAAAGGTTCAGAGGTGTTATTAGATAGGAAATAGGAAGACAATTAGGTTTCATAAATTTAGGAACATATATGGAATGATGTGGGGATTTTTGGAATAATTTGGGCAAAATTAGCAGTTTTGGCCTAGGGAGACCCTATGCAAATATGCCTGTCCAAACGTGGTACGAACTCAATGAATTCACTGTCTGAGAGATGGGATGGGTAGTGGGGTGAGTTAAATTCCTACAAAAACTTTCATAATGACATTTTAATGCATAAAAATTCCATAATGATGAAAACAATACAACTAGTAGAATTTTCCTAGTCAACTAGCAGGGGTATGCATAATTTGATGAATTTCAAATCAAATTTAATTCAAAATTGGTAATAATATATTAAATTGATTAATAAATAATTTTTTACATGTCATATGAATTAATATTTCTTCCCATGGATTTTTCTTCATTATTATTGCATAAAAATGATAAAAAAACCCATCAAGAGGGCAATTAAAGGCTCACTCATTAAAACTTAATACCAGAGATCTCTAGAAAATAAACCTTACTGAATTACATAAGTAATAATGAGTTTATTTTTTCTTAGCATCTCATGAATAGGTTTGGAGGACTGATCTCTTCAAAAGGGGGTCCAAACCTGAGGATGGGAGGCCAAAAACTAGCAACAAGCTTGGGACTGGAGCGTAGGTGAAGTTCCCTTCAATGGATCTATTATTCAATGGATGAATGGAATGCTATAGAGGTAAAATATGAAGCTTAGTATTTTTATACTTAGCTCACCATCACCTTCACTAAAAATGGAATGGGAGAAAGAAGAGAGGGGAAAGGGACTTGGGGCGCATCTCCCAAGAGACTGAGGCACATCTCCCAAGAGATCACCGAGGCACATCACTCAGTATGAAGCTGGGATTCACTCAAAAAAAAATCATTCATGAACCAAATTGATAAATGGAGTTGAAATCACACTTAAATAAGCATTGATGACTTGGGTGACTTGTTGAGCAACTTTCCCTTGCTAAACCCTAACCCTAGCCAAGTGGTGCGCCCTCCTTGAGAAAATGGTAAGTATGTGTCATGTGAGATGTTTCCCTATTAGTATATTTATATCAAACTTGTACCTACACTTCATCCTCAACAACAAATAAATATCCAATCATGATATATGTAAAGTGTTAGAGTCTAATCTATCATATTCAATTCGAACATGTAAGCAAAGTAGTTACATCCATGGATACAAATATTCATAATTACACATGTAATGGATGAGAAATGGATATTTCTATTAATGTAAACAAAGATACAAACAACAACCTCTGTCGACACCTCGTCGAAATCAAGAAACCGAGTCCCTCCACCTGGGCCTCCACCACTTCAATCCTCCATACAAAGGAAAGCTTACAAAGACTAAGGCAAGCTTGGGAAAGAGCACTAATGGTTGCTTCAAGGAAAAAGGGATGCAGACTCAAGAATACAAGAATGGGGCACAATTTCACTATAATATCATTTCTCTCCAAAGTTCTTCTCCTTCAATTCTTCATAGTAGCTCGATATATAGCCCCTCAATGGGAAGTGAAGAGTCGAATTTGAGTGTTTCTTGGCATAAGGAAGGACAAGGATAAAGTCATTTGTTACTTGATGGGTAAAAATCCATATATATATATAGCATAATTCTCGATGTACATAGGTGACAGTGGTGCAAGCTGCATATATGCAGGTTGTAGACTTGTGACCTGCATATATATACAAAAATGTTTTTTAATGGGTTCCATTTGATCATCAAGGTAATATTGAGCAAATGGGATAAAATGAGTTTGCATAGGCACAAGGATATGCCATCAAAGCAAGATGTATTAGGTGTGGAAAATAACACTATAACAATTGGTTTTTAATTAAATAAATTACAAAATCCAATCTATGCTTTTAATAATAGTATCATGCATCGATGCGTAGTAACAAATGATACATACATTAATATATTTAAAAACCTCTAATGGTACCAAACAAATGCAATAGTGCATCTTACAATTGGGTGCACTAAGGTAGGGTAAAAAAATTACCAAATCGTAATTTAGTTTTCACTTTCCTCACTACTGTAAACGATACAAGCATTGGTGCTCACTATCCCTATATGGCCATGAAATTGTTGGTGCTATAAGATTTCCATATTCCTTAATTCTTCTCTTTCCCAATGGATTTAGATTGTTTTGGTATTTTTCAAAATGGTACCAAATTTATAGATTTTCTATTTGCAAAAACCATGCCTTCTTAGTAGGAAAGATAACATGTAAATCGATTATTATCTCTTCATTTACATTTCTAGTAGTTTAGAAATTTATGTTTGACTTTAATTTACTTTTTTATTCAATTAATAAAAAGTGAGTTGTGTTCAAGTCTTTACGCTAACATTATATCTCTTCTTTTGATATTAGTGAATTTTATGAATATACCATTAATGTCAATGAAGAGTTATATTTTTTACCTATGAGGAATTTAATTGTAGTGCAATATGAATTTGAGAACTTCAACTATGAAATTCTTGAATTTGAGGAAATTCAAGGAACTACCACTGAAAGGGAAGAATATGATAGTGACCTTTATTCTTAACAATTTAATAATAACGTCGTTTGTATGGATAATATTCAAAATCTATCTTTGAGTAATGATTTTGATGACAAGTTAATTATTTGCACAAAAAATTTCCTCCTAGTGATGAATGTAATGGAATCACCAATGACATCAGTGATAATGCATATATTCCTCCTACTGAGAACTATTATAGAACTGTCAGTAACAATGATGTGAACAAACTTCTTCCTATTAGTATATATCTCGATGGTAGAATCCATGTAGAGGAGAAATATGAGGACGTTTAAAATGACGATGGTATTAATAATGATAATGATTTTTCTCTAAGTGAAGAATTCAAAGGTATTGCTGGAGATGATAAATATTTTCCTCCAAGTGGGGATTTTTAAAGGCATCAATGTTGACGATGAATATTTTCCTCTAGGTGGATATTTTAAAGACATTTATTATGACGATGGAGATGATGATTATGACAATGAAGACAACGATGACGATGAAAATGAAGATGATGATGATGATTAACATGTTAAGGAGTGACTTAACATTACACCCATCCATCATCTATTCTACGCCTTGTGGGATGCAATGAGGGATCTATTAGTTACAAAGAGTAGGATGATTTTTATGTTGAAACTCCTTTATCTTTTTCAAATAATCATCGTGAAGAATGTAGTGAATGATGCCAAATAGATTATGAGAAAATAATTTCAGAATTATCTCAAGAGGTATCTTTTATAGAATCGATGGATGATTATGATTGAGGTAAGCAGTTAAATGTGTATTATTTTGTTCATTAAAATTCCAATGCCTTGAATTTTAATGAAATATATGATGAACCATTGGAGAAGAATCAAGATATTGTTTTAGATTATCATAATCACTCCTTGCAAGATACTAAGGCCTTTTATTCACCTATTTATGATATGTATCATGACCTTGGTGATAACATACATGAACAACATGAAATATTTTCTTCTTTTGAAAATTCTGATCAACATGTTTATGATGAAGATGTTTTCTTCCGAATCTTTGATCAAGATGATCAATTTTTTTTTCAACCAATTCTTGTTCCAGATTTTTATGCAGAAACTATTATTCAATGGTATTTTGAGAAAACCATCACCTACAATGATATTCCATTATTTGATGAAACTGAGGAAAGTGATGTTTAAGGACAAGAAAAATAATTTCTCCTTTCTTTTGGAAATGTTGGGCAACATATTCAAGATTTCATCAAGCCTGACTATGATATCCTTTATTCATAAATATAATAATTCTAGTATGATAAAATCAGCCATGGAGGTCAAATAAAAAAATGACGTGAAGTATTTCATTTGTTACATCATTTCCCAAATAACACAGATCATGATTTTATTTATGCTAAAGATGATGTTGTATGTAATGAAGGATTTACTACTAGTGAAGAAAATCATATTGATATAACAACCTTTTTATAATTTTTTAGTAGTGGATATGAAAGACATGAATAATAAATTGGAGATCCATACTCAGTGGAAATTCCAGAGAAATAATTACATCTTTTGGATCAAGATAAATACATTAATTTAGAGGTAAAATTTTATGTCTTTCACGATCCTATAGTTGATTAAGTGCAGGCATTAGACATGTCATAATTAAAGGATGTTGGTTTTGTTTGCTTCATAAGCCACACTTTTATATTCCTTGGATTATTTCAAATTTTCAATCCAAATCAAGAGTCCAGTTAATAAATTAGTTACTTTAAAGGTTTCATTAGAAGTTTGTATTTACTTTATCAAGTAAGTTTTTCAGTCAGTTAAGAGTATATGCATATATATAAATAAGCTCATTTTCGAGCATGAAGTTTTAGTTTGATGTAAAGTAAATCATAAATAAGACTCCATGGCACAATGTATTAGGTACTGTACAGAGTGATGGAATTTTCAGATTGCAGTTTGCTTGTAGAGTGGTTGTTTCAACTTGCAACTTTTGGTTTCCATGGTGCAGATGTTTTTCATAGTATTTCAAGTTGTAGGATCTTGAACACAAAGGACATTGATATGCGGGATTTTAGCATATCAAAGGGAAGTGCTATCCCTAATAGGATCCAGTGTTAGTACCTAGGTCTGCACCTATGATTGTCTATGTTTTTAAACTTGAAACCTAGAAATTTAAATATATTCTAGAGTCATTTCACAATTTTCACTTGAGACAAGTCCTTAACCCTTGGTGTTTATCCTAAGTTGTATGTTTGAGTTTTGGATTCTATTCAAATTTGATTATTAGTTAGTGAAACATGATAAGATTTCATAATGTCTACATGGAGCTTGTTATTAATTTTGCAGATGTTTGTTCATTGGTTAAAGATATGTACACTTTGGCAAAGTGCAAGTCAGTTTTAGGACCAAATTTGCCTTGAGAAAGCAATCCTACATAATGATTTTTCAGCTACACTACCAAATTGTTCACAGATTGTGCTACATAAGTTCTTGTAGGTGACAATGCGCTACTGAACTACCTGTAGGTGACTGTTTTAGTTATCAACTTTGGGCACATATTTTGAGAAAACAAAGGAGAATTTCAAAAAAACAAAATATGGGGTTTTTCAGGAACAAACCAATTTACAGAAACCTCTCTCAATTTTTACACATATGTCATGATTGTATATATACATGTGTAGCTTTGAATCCTATTTTCAATATTTCACTAGATTTAGTTTCCTAAAATATGCCCAGTCAAGCAATTGAAAAGACGCCTCATCGGTTCGATTTGTACATAAGGTTTATCATGTCCCTTTATAATTGCATCCAACACATGAGATGAATTAGTTGTTTTAGGATTCCTCCATTAGAGGATTGTGCATTCATTATAGATCCATTGTTTTTGGATCTCATTTTTGTAAAACTTTCTATATAAACTATGAAGAAAAAAGAAGAGGGGGTTCTTCCTTCGGGAAGCTGAGTGGAGAGGTTAAATTTTTGAATCCAAGGAATGTTGGTGGAACATTTGTAAGATTTTTCTATACAGTAATATATGCATGTTTGAAGATCATTTTCAGTTATGGATCAACATTGTGCCTATTTCTTGTTTTATTGATAATAGTCTTTTGAAAACATAATTGTTCATGTACTGCATAACCAATAAAACCCAGATCTAATGGAATTTAAGCTTTAAGTGTACATTTTCTATGTTGTTTCCCCGTTTTCATTACTTTCTTGTTATAGCATTGTTATGGTATGGAATAAACATATGTGAATGTTTGAATGAGAAGCTTTCCTTTCATGTGTTTTCATACTAGCATTTGTGATAGATTTTGGGCTTATGTTTGATTCTTAACTGGACTGGATTTAAAGTTATGTTCTATTACTATTATTTTTCTTGTGTAATTGATCATTCTACCTAAGCCTGAGTGGATCACTAACTTGAAAACCACTTACCTTCAAAATCAAAACGATAAAATATTTCATACCCATAGCTAAATGTCCTAGCTTAGCCCTATAGTAGTCTAGTGTAGACCTTAGGGATTACATCACTATAATTCATTATATTCTTACTCATTGGTTAAGTAATATTGTTCGAGTTTTGTATGTATTGTTGGACAACAATAGACATGAAAAAAAAAATCAGGTTGTGTTTGGATATCTAAGCATGCTTGTTGAACTAGGATTTTTGTAAAACATGACTACAAGGAAAATTCTTTTCTAGTTGAGTTTTTTGTGGAACATCACCAAAACAATTATCTTTTTTCCATTTATAGGGGAGGATTCTAGTGGAAGTAGGAAACTAGAAGTTTTAGCATAATATTAGGTCGATGTGGTTAAATAAATTTTGGTGTAGTAATTCACCCACTTATATGTCACACCTGTGCATTCCATTTATAGGCACACTATTGTCCATTATTACTAAACTAGATTATAATATTCATTTGAATAAATTCTAAACATATTCCATTAAGTGTTTCTTCCCATAGAAAACAAACTGGTGCATCACGATATAAATCGCACCAAATAAGGTTGAGACATTTTGTTATATGATACATGAGCATAGAGAGCATGGTTACGAGCAAGGCACACAAACTGTGGATGAGGATGGTGATATTGATGATGCATATGGAATAAATGGTACAAGTATGAAAATATGCAATGGAAGGGTGGTTGACGAACCATGTACATGAAAATGTTTCCCAGAGAACCAAAAGATACATCAGCTGGAGACCCATGTACTATGGTGGATGGTAATCTTTTTATATGAACTTCAACAAATGTTTATGTTTGCAAGTACTAGATAAAGAAGATCAGATAAGATTGAAGATGATGATGGCATATTGAAATTGCAATATTTGTTAGAGGGGAGTATGATGGAATAAATCATACTCGTGATGTTTGATAAATGAATTATATGATGGCTTTGTAATGAGGTAGATTATTTCTAGAAGTATATGTATGAATTGGAGATGAGGATAAATGAAGGAAATTAGAGATGGAGATCTATTGAGAGATGCATGGAGATATTTTAGAGAGATTTATGCAAATTGTTATCTATATGGTTTGAAATAAGGGCCGTTATCCATCTAAGTATGAAATAATTGTTATGGTCACCTATCACTATATAAGGGCCGTTTGTACACTATAATGAAAACACATGGGAATGCTTGAATAATATAATTTTCTATTTGGCATTTTTCCTAGAGAATATTATTGATGTCCCCTTTCTTTGTTTGAAAGGTTATGTTTCTTTTATATGTGAGTTTTATTTATTGTGCGCTTTGGTTTCAACATTATGCAATATCAATTTTTATTTAAAAAAAAAATCAAAAATTTATTGGTGTGCTCCCACAGAGGCACACTCGTGCATCACATATACAAGTACAAGAGGCAGTTTTTATTACTTAGGGATACATTTGTAGTCAGTGCCATTATATCAAAATTGCACCGGTGCATCTGATCTAAAAATATTTAGGATATTTTTTAACCATTAATAATTGCATGTGAACTTTATATGTCAATTACTCATAAACATTCATTAAAATTGAAATTGAAATGCTTCAACATACACACATAAGCAAATAAATTGTAAGAAAACCATAAAAATGATAAACAAGAGCTGATAACGGATTTCACCCCTATCAAGCTACGTCTCTGGGCCACTTCCAAAGGGAAGGATGATCTTATTCAGTCTTCAAAGCTTACAATAATGGGTTTCTGGAATCACTTCTATTTTCTATCAGTAATCAACAAAAAAAGACAACACCATTTTGACCCTCTCAAAATTTCGAAGAAAATGAGTATAAACTCGACCAGATTTGTATGAGGCCTCCTCTAGCACGCAAATCAAGAAACTCTTTCTGCATAAAAGACAAAATAGTATGGGTTCCACCTCGAGATACATTCCCATTAATGACTATACAAATCTGAGGAACTGTGCCAAAATTTCCTTAGGATCTATGCAGAAACCACCTCGAGGACTATGCAAAATTTCCTTAGGAATTGTGTCAAAACCACCTCAGGATCCATGCTGAAACCACCTTGGTAACTATGCAAAACCATCTTGGAATGTGTGCAAAAGAGTCTTTGGAGCTGTGCATACCCTCCAAAATTTGTGCAAAAACCATGGCTTTTATAGTGTTTTGAAGTGGTTAAGGGGCACGGGCCAGAAGGCCACACGCCCTTTTGGGCCCCATATTTCTCATCGACAAGATCTTAAGCCTATTCTCTAGATTCTATCAAGGATCAAGGCAGTAGCATATTAGTAGTGCATGGGTGCTATGGGGTAGAGGTACGAGGGTCAAACCTGTGGGCCTCTCCCCAACCTACATGATTTTTTTAAGTTTGTGGTGGAAATATATCATGGCATAAAGTTTGGTGCGACAATTGTATAGTTTGTTTTATCATGCCAGTATGGTTGATGTGGAAATATGATAAGGTTGTGCCATTGCGATAAGGTTCTTGGATCATGAATAAGGTCTTTGTGTTGACCATGGGGTTGAGGTCTTAGCCCTTGACCTCCCCCTTTTTCCCAATATAATCACTGATCAAACTTAAATACATGTTTTAAACTATACATAACAAGGAAGACATGGGGGAAATGGCTAGGTGGGATTTGTGAAGGACTTGGAAGGATTGTATCATGGTGATATGGTTGATATGGAAATATGATAAGGTTGTGGCATTGCAATAAGGTTGTTGGATCATGAATAAGGTCTCTATGTTGACCATGGATTTGAGGGCTTATCCCTCGAACTCCCCCTTTTTTCCAATATAATCGTAGATCAAACTTAAATACATGTTTTAAACTATAAATAACAAGGAACACATGTGAGGGAAATGGCTAGGTGGGATTTGTGAAGGACTTGGAAGGATTGGAGGTCTTGATTTTGATCTCCATAGACTCCACCAAATTTTTATAAAAAAATACATTGACCAATTTTCCCCAAATTACCAATTTTTTTACTAATTTAACCAAATTTTCCAAAACTTCAACCTTTAATAACTTCTTCATACGAAAGTCGTTTCATGTGAAAAAAGCATTGACAAAAAGTTTATGATGAGATATTTTAACCTGTAATATTTATTTTGTTATTTGAATACTTCTACTTTGATTGACCATTGAAATATCCTCCTGGATTAACATCTCTATGTATAGTTGAGTTGGACGCGGGAGGACTGATATCATCATGTTATTAGGATTGATTAGGAGGACAAGTGGTCGTATGAATGTGCCATAGGGTATTGGAAAGACCATCCTTTATATTGTAAAGTAGTGTAATGACAAGGTTTCCACATGTCCAATATACTTCATGATATGTGGTAAATTCCCCAAGGACAAGGTTGTTATAGCTGATGCAGCATACGAATCTTGTCTCAATGGAGATTGGTGAATGAAGACATAATTGGATTTGCTTAGATCCCTTCATCATATGTGAGCTATGAGGTATCTATACTATGAAAGTGGTATTCACATAAATGGGAGGGTTCTTATCATCATGACAAGAGAGGAAAATGTTAAGCTAGGTGGAAGCGTGTAGGTTCCGCAAGACTTGGACAAGACCCTTCTTAATCATGCATGGATGAGGAAAGACAGTGAATAAAAAACATAAATTAATATTAGGGTGTGTTGAAGCTATGTAAAGGAAAATTTTTTTATGGTTAATGACACAAATAGGCCTAACCTAAACGAAAATTGGTATTGGGTGGCTTAACTTAATTACTTCGGTTCTATCTATCGTCAACATATTATGTGGAAGTTTTACGACAATACATATACTGCCATCATTGATATTTGTGGGAGCCACAATTGTAATATGGAAACAAATCTGTAGTACAATGGAAGAAGGTGGTAATATATTGTCATGAGCATGAAATCAAAGGAAGTGAGGACTATTGAGGAGGAGGATGAAGAATGGGACACTAAATATGGTATAAAGGGGACCGATTGGATAAGGAAATGTAATGATATTTCTATGCAGTGCAATTAGGATACTTTCCTTCTTGCTCTTTATTGCTTTCTTTCTCCATACTACTATCAAGTAGAATATATCATCACTCCCCTCGCAATGGCTCCCCACGATTAAGTGCATGGTCGATGAGGTTGATCAAGAAGAATCAACTTGGTTATGGACCAAAACAAGGAGAAACCTCCTCACAATCTATATGTGCTAGCTCATATTGAGCATACCGTCAAGGATATGGAAGATATGGTGATTAAAGAACAATGTCACTCCAACTCTCAGGATAGCCCTTACTGGGTAGTTAAATATTCTTTTTCCCAGGTCCCGATGGAGCAAGAGTTTTAGAAGGCAGAGGTTCTAAAGTTAGTTGGTTGAATCCATGTGAATATGGATTTTATTCACCATCAATTGGATGATGTTTCAACCATGAAAGGAATTGTGTATCAACTTATGCTAGAGACAAAGGAACACGATAAGCATAAGAGAGATGGGAGCTACACTAGGGGTGGATTTCCTCACTAAATTTGGTACTTTTTGTTTGATTATGGGGTCCTGGTATCTCATTTTTGTATGTCTATTGGAAGACATTGTTGGAAACCAAGTGATACTGAGAGGGGGGGAGTGAATCAATATCATACACTTTTTATCCTTTCAAACACTTGTTATGTCATGCAATATTTTATTAATATATAAAGCATGTAGCATAAACAATTTAACAAAAAAAACACTGGACAAAGAATATATATAATGAAATCTTATATATACATAATCTTCTTGTTATAAGTAATATTGGGAGACACCAATCTCCAAAATAAATGTGAGCACCAACTCATTGGTTTTGCTGACACCAAACATATAGGATCACCAAACCCTTGCAAGCACCAACTTCCTATATTATAGGAACCAACTTGTGAGGACACCAATCCTCCTATGAGCGCCAACTCATATCAGCAAGCACCAACTTGTGCAGTCATGCATCAACTTATGGAAGACACCAATATTCTTTCCTTTCCCCTTCCTACCTTCTAGATATAAATTTGTTGATGAATACCTCACCAATCACATTTGCATTCTTTTATCTACTGTCTCTAGACCACGTAAATTTTTGAATATACAACTTTTCACACTTTCTCTATTCTACGCAATTGGCTAAACATACTAAAATACAAACATTTATGGTATTCTTTAGTACAAATTCTCCCTCCTCAAATGATCCTTTGGATATATTAGAATTTATCCTTACATAGATATGCGCAACTACTCCTTGCATATATGTGAAAATGTGTGAATACTCGTATTTCAACATTTTTTATTCTCTTGCACACTAGATCAATTCGTTCTGCTATAGATTCCTTTGAGCATTTCATCTAACCCTCAAAGCTTTCCAATTCACAATATTACTCCATTTTCACTTTCAAGCTTACAAATACACTTCAATCTCTTACTTATTTATATTGATATTGCTCAATTGATGTGTCCACAAGTTGGGGTTCCTTTAAGTTAGTGACATACCTTCTCCCTTTGTTCTTGGTCAAGCTAACCACCCCTTTTATTATTTCTTTGGCGTGCACTTTTAGAAGTTTCATGATCTAGTGGGATTTCAGCACTAGAGTGTCATAATTAGGTGGCACTTGTGCACATATATTTTTATATATTTCTTCAAACTAGCATTACACACATATTTTATATATACTTCGTTAAACTTGCACAAAGAATTCAATGCTATTACCAAGTACAACAATCTCTTTCAAATCAATGACAACATATATCTCAACAACTCCCCCTTTGGAATTGATGTCAATACCAAGTAAAGTTGAGCTTCCTCTGCATGCTAGATTCTTTATTGAAGTCTCGTATTACACATCTTGTTTACATATTTACTTCTTGATTCCTCCCCCTTTGACATAAATGGAAAGGGATTATTTGATTATCTTCAAATCTGTATTCTCCTCCTGTCATTTGATCCCTTTTTTTGTTATTGTGCAGTCCTCTAGATTCATAACATCTTTCTCTCTATCCTTGTGCAAATACCATGATACCCCTATGTAGTTACAGGTTCTCCCCCTGAATTTATGCTTATGTTTATGTCATTTGTTTATTCTTTGTGTGAGTTGCTTCTACTTTTCTTTTGCACAAGGACCACATTCCCCCATATAGATGCAGGTTCTTTCACTAAATTTGTGTTGAATTCTATTTCAATTATTTCATACTGTGTTGAACTCACCATTATTCCTTTATGCATCATACTAAAATCTCATATTATCATACACGTCTCTATCCGACACTAAGATTTGTAATTAATTGATGTGATTGACAAATATTCCAATTCATGCAACATTTACATATGATTCCTGCTAGCGGACTTCATCATTTAAGAAGATAGAGATTATGTCATCAATTCAAACACACAAAGAAGTCAATCCAGCCTCCCATTTTTATCCTTTCATATCTCCTGCGAATGTGACAATTAAACCATTTATGATGAAAATCCATCCACAACTTTTAATAAATTTAGCAATTACATTTGAAATCCATCAAGTTCATTCGAATGTCTTTCCTAGTGAGAATTTATCCTGTTTTTTTTGTCATCAACCATTCCTAATAATGTTATCCAATTTAGATATTGTACTATTATGATGTCCAAGCAACATAATGAATCTTCTGTAGACAATAGGGTGAAAAAGCGAAGCTGGGAAATAATTGTATGACAAATGGAGTGAAAAAAAAGAGGCCGCGTGGATGAAAATGCAAAAAAAAGTCAACCTCAAACTCTACGTCGAGATTTTTTGAGAGTTCAAACTCTTGGACAAGAGTTTAATAAAATTATAGGCTAAGAGTTTGAACCAATAACCGTGCTGTATTTAAAAAAAAACTCTCGGATGAGAGTTTGAACTAAACTCTCGGCTGAGAGTTCATGGTCAACAAAACCTGCGAAAATATCTGGCATCTTTCTGGAACCTGCAACTTCAGCAAGCTCAAGCCCCTACAAATTTTAAGATTATTTGTCGGACTTGGTAGCAATGGATTCATCTCTGAATCTAGTTTCCAATGATATAAAAATTGTTTCCTTTAAATTTGAATTTCTATTTATTAATGAATTTTTTTCTAAACCTTATCCGTTAAGAATTTTGTTATTATGAAAATCACCTGAATTCAATATCATAAAAAAGACAACACCAAAAATTTTAAAATCTTCATGGAGATCATAATTGAGTTGTCCTCTTCAAAAGGGTACTTTTAGTTTTTCAAATAAGTGTCACACTAAAAACAAAATTGAATCTCACCAACATGTGTCGATAATGCACAATTTTCTGAACTTATTTGTTTCGATAAATAATAAAAAATAGTTCTGAAGTCCAAAAAAACCTCAAAATATAGTCCATGCACAAGTCCAATCTATGTAGATTATGAGTATAATTTTTTTCCCTAAAATGAATAACTATCTCTAAGAAAAATGGACGGCACACAGGTCACTCATTATTCATACTTAAAATTTTAAAGTATATGTCGTTGGTGCCCTCCAAATTTTCCCCACTATATGTTGATAATTTTTGTTTTTTAAATATCAGTATGTAGCTAATTCAATTCTATAAAACTTGTGTGTTTAATTCAAGGTGAAATTCCTAAGGGAGATATCATTTTGAAGGGGTTGAAGTTGAAAAACATAAAATTTTGGAGTTTGTTTTGTCAAAAAGCAAGCAAAATTGTTTCCTAACTTCATGTTTTCACCCAATATTTTTGTGGATTTTCAGGCACAAAGAATATAATTCATCAAACTCAAGAAGGACTCGGAAAACTGGGAATAAAAAAAAAGGAGGCTGATGTCAAGGTGTGGTACTCATAGGTGTAGGTAAATAAAAGACATGATAAATAAATTTCATTCATGAAGAGTCGTGTTGAACAATTGGAGATACAAAAACAATACGTTGTCAACCATTTGAAGTAGGAATGAATAATTCCAGGTAATTTGGACTTGGTAGAGAAAAAACATCATCTATATACAAAGCTATGCTTATCATCATGGAAACATGATGAGTGACATTTGCATGAATGCTCCTCCTTTTTCATTTTTTTAATTTGAGAATCAAATTTTGTATGCCGCAACCATGAGACATCCTTATGTATATACTTCTTTTGGAAACATAAATCCATTTTTGGCATACTCTTTAATATATGTGTCACTTAATTTTTTAATGGGAACCTTTTGAATATAATATATGTATGTACTTCATCAGACATTTCAGTGCGCACAAATGGTGTTCTGAATGTGATTCATAATTTGTTGTTTCTATGAATATTCTTTTGAAATATGATGCAATCATGTATTCCATCTTACTTTCATGTGTTAATGAATGAATTGAACTTATATTTTATATGTTGATGCTTGAAAAGTTTGTGTAGCTTATGCATTTACTATGAGTTACATTAATATTTATCACTCTCCGTTTCTTCAACTTTATCCAATACACTGCCGTCATTTTTTACTCGAATTATCCTTGTCATCCATTATATTGAATCTTTTCCTCTATATACCTCTAGGGATTGATTTGAACCTTGAATTATGTCGAACATTGTTTCTTATTTCTTTGTATCATTTGATAGTATGTTACAGTTTCTTTCTGTGCACAACTCTATCTTGAATTGTACATTGTCTCCTTTATCCCTTTGTAGGATTACAAGCTTTACTTTATCTTCTATCATATGTTTAGAACACACATCATTAATGTGCATGTGAGCCTTATGAAAAACCAGATTGCATTCCTCTTGGCATTGTTCTTTAGTCCTTTTCTGCCAGAACTTTGTGTGGTCTTTCTTGTAGGAGTAACCTTTGGTTTTATCCTGGTGTGCAATTTCTGACTTGCTTTTTCAGTACTAAGATCTATGTACAAAATTATGGAATTGATAGCATTCAATGTCTATTTCCAAAGGGATAAAATGATTGCTTACCTCGTTATAATTTTTAGTATCTTGGTTCAAATTGTTAGTTCTAATGTTCTTAAGAGGTATTCAATTTTTCTCAACATTGTGGTTTACCAATGCTTTGCAATTTGTAGCCTTATTACCAAAATTATGAAAAAAATAATAATGCCCTAGAAACATAGTTTGATACCTGACAATGCGAGGTCTTCTAGATTGTGCATCTCCTTTGTTGACATGGGAAGACTACTGATCACTCTTTCTATTGTATTTCTCTTTCAAAATACTATTAAGTAAATATGCAAAGCTCATCATACCTTCTCCACGGTTAGGTGCAATTGGGATATGATTATTACCAGTGTTATCTAATTCATATCCCAACCCAAACCTATATGAACTTGAAATTTGATTACTCATGATTTCTTCCAACACCTTAGATATTTTGCCAAACTTTTGTTTATAGTCTAAGTGAGTTCCTATCTTTTGTAGTTCATTCTTTAAGGAAATAATTTCCTTCTCCAGTTCCTCACATTTTGTTTATTTTTCTTTCATTTTTCCAACCAAAACCTCTTCTATTCCTTTGAATTTTTCTACCTACTCTTCCTACTTCAGGAGTTAGTCCGTTAAGTGTTTATTCTTATTTCTTGAAGTTTTCAAATATTCTAAGGAACTTATTAGTTCTCCTTCAAAGTATACTTCAACGGCTACTTCATCTTTAAATCTCTCATCGTCTATCGCCATAAATAACACTTATTTTTCATCATCACCACTGTTATCTTATTTTATTGAACTGTTTTCCTCTTTAGAGTAAATACTTTTCTTTTTCTTACAAAATATTTTATGATTTCCATTTCTACTTTCCCTTTTCATCCTTTTCTTTTCTTCATGCTCATGGTCTTCCTCATCATCACTATATCTATGTTATTTATAGGGACATTTATAGGAAAAATGACCTATATTACCACATCCAAAACACTTGAAAGGAAGCTTAACTTTGTATTTTCCATGACCTTTCTGAACTTTCTTCATGACGTGAGATTCTTCAATACCATATTCATCATAAGCATTCTTTCTAGAATCTTTCTTTCTTTTTTTTTGTCTTATTGAATGCCTTGAATGATGCTTCCCTTCTTGTAGGATCTTCCTTTTTCAATTCTCTTTTCATAGGAAGTAAGTAATCCATGGATCTCATCCATAGTCATTATTTCAAGGTCCTTTATTTATTCCATAAATGATACTTTAGATTCAAACCTCATAGGTAGATATCTCAACACCTTATGCGCAATTGCTTCTTTAGGGACTGTTTCCTCAATACCTTTGAGGGTGTTGACAATTTCATCTACGTTCAGAAAGTAAGATGCAATGTTATAATCCTCTATTTTTAGGCTCTCAAACTAACTTTGGTAAGTTTGTAACTTTCCCTTTTGCACTATGACATATCCTTTATAAATGCTTTGGAGCTTGTCCCATATTACTTTTGTTGAGATACATTGCATAACATTTCTAAATTTTGAATCTGATAGACCACTTAGTATTGCATTTTTGGCTCTAGTATTGCACTCATACAACTTATTACCAACATCAATTGGAGGAGTATATGGAACTTTGTAACCATTTATATTTTCCAACCAAATATCAGTTCCAAGTGATTGCAAGAAAACCTCCATTTTTATACTCCATAATACATAATTGGACCCATCGAAATGTGGTGCTCAGTATGTGGAGAGACCTTCATATCTGTCCATATCTATGCATAAATATATATTGCATGATAATATTGATTATAGTGATTAAACTTTTTCTAAAGAAAACATTCTATGATACCAATTGTTGGACCCTAGGTGATACTGAGAGGGGGCGTGAATCAATATCATACAATTTTTATCCTTTCAAACATGTTTTATGTCATGTAATCTTTTATTAACATATAACACATGTATCATAAACAATTTAACACAAATAACACTATACAAAGAATATATATAATGAAATATTATATATACA
The DNA here is from genome assembly GCA_001517045.1 of Pseudotsuga menziesii. NCBI lineage: Eukaryota > Viridiplantae > Streptophyta > Pinopsida > Pinales > Pinaceae > Pseudotsuga > Pseudotsuga menziesii. The sequence goes on from LPNX010043553.1 coordinate 68,415, forward strand.
TAATATTCTTGTTACAAGTAATATTGGGAGACACCAATCTCTAAAAAAAATGTGAGCATCGACTCATTGGTTTTACTGACATCAATCAGACATGGTTAACAAAACCTGCAAGAACCAACATGTGAGGACACTAATACTCCTATGAGCACAAAATTGTTAGGATTATTAATCCTCCCTTGTCCAAATTTGGTCATATGTCTAAATCAGGAGTCATGTCTAAATCGGGATTCTGTCCAGTCTTTTTTTAGTCACTACCACCATTGGGTCCACTTGGCCTAATTGGGGCACATGTTTCAGTTACTAAAGTGTGGAGAACACTAATTGAGGCCTACTTCCACTGATTTCACTTGCATGCATCAGTTTAGGAGCCACCTATATCAATTCCTACAATTTAGGAGCCACTGGGAGTGCTGATAGGAACCAAGGTCAGTTGAGTTGAGTTGGTGACTAGTCAATCTCAGCTAGGAGTCAGTTACATTCATTTGTAGTCCTGTACATTCAGTTAGAGCTAGGTTTTCATGGATGCATGCAGGAGAGGCACATTCCTCACCTACCATAGTCAGTTATCTTTAGTCAACACTGAATTAGACACTTGAGTTGTGTTTTAGAACTCCGATGAACTTTGATAATGATTTAGACAAGGTCAGTTAACTATTGAGTCCTCCAATAATGATTTAAACAAGGTCTTAGTTACCTATAGTCAAGTAGAGTCTAATCAATTCGAATTTCCTCATGTGGATTCGAATTGCTTGTGGCTATTTATCCATTGTGCTTCATTGTATTTATCATCTAATTACTTTTTTTATTAATGAAAGCATTCACAGTTGCAAGCCATTTTTGCACTGTTTCATTCTTCAATTGCTGAGTAAATTGTGTGATCTATCTTG
>LPNX010043553.1:70027-198484 GCA_001517045.1 Pseudotsuga menziesii
ATTTTCTCTGCTCCAAAGGTTCTGTAGTAAATCCACCAGCATAACTTTGCTCTCCAAGTATATCTCTCAAACCCCTCCCCAAGGCCTCTATTTATATAGGTGANTACATAGATCTATGTGCTCAATTTAATATGGTATAAGAGCCTCAATAGACAAGGCACCTCTCCTCCTCAGATCTCCAATTGGATCTTTTTTTTGGAGCAATTTTCTCCATTCCTACTCTGCACCAGAAGCAGAAGGCTTACCACTTAATACCCAAAGTTAAGGAATTGTTGATCAAGCTTGCTTGATAAATTATGCTGGGTTTGATGAAAAACTGAAATGTGTAGGTAGTCGACCTTATTTTGTCTATTTGATTGTGTGATTTATAGGTTATCAGTTCTTCTCACTGCATTTTCTACAAGCAACTCTTTCTCCTCACTACATTCACTACAGCAACTAAATCTTCTTCAAAATGGCCTCTCCAATAGATCCTCTCACTCCTTTCAATTACCACTAGTGGAAGGAGGACATGGAGATGCAGCTTCACTCCAAACATATTTTTAGGCTCACAATGAATACAGAGGCAGAACCGGTTCTTAATCATGACAAAGAAAAATATTTCAATGGAATTGATGCATGATATGGATGCTTGTTCCTCTCATTCTCTTGAGATCGTTTTTTCCACATCAAAGGATTGAAGACTCCCAAGGAGGTATGGGATAAGCTTGATTCATTGTTTGATAAGCAGGATGATCTGAGGGTCTTTCAGCTCAATAATGATTTGATCTCCCTTCATCCATCCAATTTTGAAACACTAAACGATTTCTTTACAAAATTAAAGAGCTTGGTGTTCGAATTGAAGTTGTGCAAGGTTGAAAAGGAGGATGATCAACTTATTCTTTCCATCCTCTCAAAACTTGGTGCATAATATTCAGTCTTTGTGTCAACCTTTCATTTAGTGAATCTCACTACTCCAAATTGGAAGATTCCCACTCTTAATAGCTTCATTGAATCTCTCACTCATGAGCATGACAAGTTGATCCAAATGGAGATCATTTGATCTTCCAAAGATCAAGCACTGGTTGCAAGAGGAGGTAAGGTAGCGAATGATAAAGGAAAGCAAAGAGATGAGTCTCATGTGAAGAAAGAGCAGTCGAATGAGCCTTCAGGTTCAAAGAGAATCAAGAAGAATGGAAAAGGGAAGACCCTTTGTTCCTACTGTGGAAGGGGATTTCATCCAGATAGCTCTTGCATGAGAAGACAAATTGATGAAACGACTCTTGTTATGAAGAAACATAACATTACTGCACCTACTAGTGCAAGGAAGGATGAACACATAGAAGACACAGAAGACACAGAATATTGCTTCAAAAGAGGTCATGCATTGAAGGCCAACTTCTCAACAACACATGCCTTCCTCATTTATTCTGGAGCTTCCAATCATATGGTGCATCCAGAGAATCATTCTCCTCTTTACAGTATTTTCATGGTCCTAGTATTCAGCTGGGAAATAACCATAGAGTTCAAACCAAAGGGAAGGGATCTATTAAGATTGAACATGGAAGGTTCAAAGATGTGCTCTATGTTCCCTCCCTAGATTCAAACATGTTATCTATATACCAGATGACTCATACTGTCTCTCCAAAGCGAGTGATATTTGGTCCTGACTTAGTGGAGATCATAGATATCTCTACTGGAAACATCATAGTGAAGGGTGTTGTTGTAATGGATAATTCACCTAATAACCTAGGTCTGGGGGTTACCAACATACTAGACCTTGCAGACAGTTTGATTATAAAAGTACAAATAGGAAANGGTGTTGCAAATCATGCCTCCAAGGCATATGAGTTCTCACAGTTCATGCCATTTTCAGAACCAGTGCACTCTCAGCAACCACTTGCAAGGGAAGGTAAAATAATTTCATCTACTTCTTTTGTTGCTTCCACTAGTATTGTAGATCCAATTGTATCAGTTTATGAGATTGATATTCAAGGTGATTCAGATCTAGATCCAGTCCATACTTCCAAAATGGAAGCTAGTAAGATGATTGAAAACCCATCTGACACTCAGAAGGGAAAGACCCTTGCGCTATGTCATGCAATCTTACCTCCTCCAGAGAGATGCAATAGACTCCCTATAAGATGCTACATGGAAAGAGATCAGTCTCACTACAATCATAATAATAGAGCTGATCACACACCTCTTCATCTAGCAAGAGACAAAGGTTACATTCCTCCTTCCTTCCATAATCATTTTGGGAAAAGAAGGAGAAGTCTACATGTCGGGCCCTAGGATACGTGTGCATAGAACATCATGCATGCTGCTTTGGTACACCATATAGATTGTAGCAACACATTTTCAAGTTTTTCAAACTTGAATCCTGATTCTATCTGCTTAGTTAGAGGGGGGGATTTTTTCCCATGTGGTTTTTCCCCAGCTCCTTGCATTGAGCAGTTACTTTACTTTACTTGATGTAATGGGTGACCTATGGTCTTAGTTACCAGGGCCCACAGATTGTCCAAGTTATCATTCAGGGGGGGTGTTAGGATTATTAATCCTCCCTTGTCCAAATTTGGTCATATGTCTAAATTAGGAGTCATGTCTGAATCGAGAGTCCATCCAGTCTATTTTTAGTCACTAGCACCATTGGGTCCACTTGGCCTAATTGGGGCACATGTTTCAGTTACTAAAGTGTGGGGAACACTAATTGAGGAGAGGTTGCAGCAGTTAATGGGATTAAGATAAATAAGATAACTAATATTCCATTAACGCGTGCTTTTAAAAATTAATTTTGAGGGAGATATGCGCGGGTCTGNAATATTGCCACTGATTGCACTTGCATGCATCAGTTTATGAGCCTCCTAGATCAATTCCTACAATTTAGGAGCCACTGGGAGTGCCGATACCAATCAAGGTCAGTTGAGTTGAGTTGGTGACTAGTCAATCTTAGTTAGGAGTCAGTTACATTCAGTTCTAGTCCTCTACATTCAGTTAGCGCTAGGTTTGCATGGCTACATGTAGGAGAGGCACATTCCTCACCTACCATAGTTAGTTATCCTTAGTCAACACTGAATTAGAAACTTGAGTTGTGTTTTAGAACTTCGATGAACTCTGATAATGATTTAGACAAGGTATTAGTTACCTATAGTCAATTAGAGTCCAATCAATTCAAATTTCCTCATGTGGATTTGAATTGCTTGTGGCTATTTATCCATTATACTTCATTGTAATTATCATCTAATTACTTTTTTTATTAATGAAAGCATTTCACAGTTGCAAGTCGTTTTTGCACTGTTTCATTCTTCAATTGCTGAGTAAATTGTGTGGTCTATCTTCTGAGTTGTGTGTTTTTCCACAGATCTATGTGATCAATTTAATACAACTCATATAAACAAGCACTAAAAGTTGCATAATCAGGAACCAACCTGATTTGTCATGCACCAAATTTTGGAAGACACCAATATTCTCTCCTTTCCCCTTCCTAACTCCCAGATATAAATTTGATGATGGATACCTCTCCAATCAAATCTGTGTTCTCTACTGTACTGTCTCTATATTTCAAAAACTTCTGAATGTACACCTTTTTACAATTTATGTATGTATTTTTTAAACATACTGAATTGCAAACATTTCTAGTATTCTTCAGTACAGATGCTCCTTCCTCAAATTCTCCCTTGGATCTCTTTGCAAATGATCGTTAGATAGATTTATGCAAATTCTCCTTGCATATCTGTGTGAATGTATGACTACTCCTTGCATTTAAGCATGTATGATTCTCTCACACACTACCTAAATTCATTCTACTATATATTCCCTTGAGAATTTCATTTGACCCCCAAAGCTTTCCAATTCAGAATATTACTCCATTTGCATTTTCAAGCTTACAAAAACACTTCAATCTCTTTCTTATTATACCGATCTTGATCAATTGACATGTGTCCACAAGTTGGGGTTCCTTTAATTCAGTAGTGTCCCTTCTTCCTTTTTTCTTGGTCAATATAACCACCCCTCTTATTCTTTCTTTGCATGCACTTTTATAAGTTTCATGATCTAGTGAGATTTGCACACTGGAATGCCATAATTTGGTGGGACTTGTGCACACATATTTTTATATATTTCTTCACACTAGTATTGTGCACATATTTTATATATACTTCTTCAAAATTGTATTAAGACTTAAATGTCATTACCAAGTACAACAAAATATTTGACATCAATGACAACAAATAGCTCAATATACAAATGGGTTATAATAAAGATTCTAGGGGATTTTTAGTAATTTTGATATAATAGAAAAAGTTTCAATAGATTTATCCTTTTCATGACAACCTAGTTTGACATCAAAGGACATGTCTCTTAGTAGTTTGTTGCAAGGTTTAAAAACACTTTTGGATACAATTTATGATACTCTATTTATAGCCTGTGTCACCTCCTCCTTCTCAAGGGAATTCCAACCAACAATTTTTTACTTTATTTTCTTTTGATTAATAGAAGGTTCCACAATAGCTTACAAAAAAAGTGCATCGATGCATATTTATTTAAGACACATCATATAATTTTGATCCATTTTGTTAAAAATATAAGTTTATTTTTAAAAATTACAAAAAAATATTGGTATGCTTCCATATAAGGTCTAGAAGAAGATCTGGATACATCCTCTCAAATTATCTCCTACACTACTCCAAATCATAGATCTATCAACCTTACTATTCTTGCTAAAGATACATACAAACCCGTCTCTTTTTTATTCAATCCAAACAGTTTACATTCCCTCGAATCCCTTCAAGTGATCAAATCCATTTGGACTAAAAATGCCAAAGGATCCCTAACATTGATATTTTAATCCAAGATTAGAATGGAAAAGTCTACCCTCAAATATTGGGAACAATGTAATTATCAAGACCCTTCTCTCGAAAGAAAGAAATTTGAAACTAATCTTGCAAGCCTCCAACAATGAATGGAATATTAGGAAGCCACTGCAATTCTTAGTTTGAAGAAATAGATCTATTTAGTCAAATGTATAGGGACTCTAGGAGTGAGGAGGGACATTGGTGCTTCAAATCAAGAAGTATATGGTTGAGAGAAAGGGATAGGAACTCCACCAAATTCCATAAACAATTTAAATCCAAGCAACATAAGAACAATGTAAAAGAAATACAAAAAGAGAGCAGTGAGAAAATCAGCAAGTCCAAGGACATCATGCAAGCATATCTAAACCATTTCAAAGACCTCCTTGCAAAAAATGAAGAATACAAATGGTATATTGGAGCTATGTTAGGTGATATTCCCTCTCTGACCACCCTTAAGGAAAACTGTCAACTTAACCGAGAAATAGTGTATTCCGAGATCAAAGATTATTTTTTACTAATGGAGCCTGATAAATATCTTGCACCTAATGTTACGGTGAAAATATTCCTATGGATTGGGGTAAACCACAATATACATAGTGAAACCATAAATAAATTCTAATCTCAAGTATTCCATATAAATGTAAAATGCTAACAACAAAGGATAGGGCCCATACCTCAATTATACGTTTGAAGAATACCTCCGTTGAGATTTCAATGTAATGCTTATAACCTACAACTTGTCCTCGACAACAAATGTATCAAAGATGTAATTTTTAGGTTTATTTGTAATCCTCCCTTGACCACCATAGTCTAAATATCTGTTTCCTAGCTTAGGAGTATGTTGACACTTCATAAGTGCCACGGTGAAATTGTTTGGAGACCACCTACCACTTGTTGCATCATTTTACATGAGATTGGGAGATCCAGAGTCCAATCCATATAATTTAGTAACCCACACCGAGTCATGGGAGTCCCACCATCATTTCACCTTAGTCTGTGTTGAGTTATGCTCCGATGGGCATTAGTTAGTTTACCTTCAGTTAGCCTAGAACCATCTTTGCATGATTTAAGGATATTGGGTGCCTTTTCTCACCTACCTTGGTCAGTTAACTGATTGTGAGGTGTTTCAATTGTTCGGAGTTACACTAGTGAGCCTTCAATAGTGATTTTTACATAGTTAGTGATATCTGGAGTCAGTCCAAGTCATGGAATTTTAATCACTCCTATAGAACTCAAATTTCCTTTATTGTATCATTGATGTATTACATACAAGTTAATGATTATGAGATTAATCTTATGCTGTCAAATGTTTTCCTCTTGTTTGAATAATTTCACCATGTTTGTTTAATCATTCTTACAGAATAATTCTTCCTCCACATTCATTATTCTTTCACATTGAGGTTCAATCCAACCTAATGATCCTATAGATTTGGTAATTTTACATGGTATGAGAGCAGGTTCTCAGGCCAATTTTCAATCACTAGAAGCTTCCATTGATGCACTAGAAGCAACTGGGTTCCACATAATTCTTGGTAACTGTGTCTTGATCCCTTTGGATTTATCCAAAGAAGTCTACCCAGGTGTGAAGCACCCTGATAATATGCACATGTCGAAGTAGCAAGTGATTGAACTGGTTTTCCTTCAAATTGAAATATTTTTTGCAGGTAATTGAAGACTTCAAAAGAATTATGCTGCTCTTGAAGCTACAAAATGGAGAATTCAACATCCTTGACTCCAAGGATCCTGACACCCTTCAATTATTTGGATTGGAGGGAAGATATGCATATTGTATTGCACAACAAAGGTCTGTACAGGGTCATAATGGGAAAGGAGGTATAACCCCAAAAACCTTTAGAGAAATCAAAGTATCTAAACAAATTGGATGAAGCCTTTGGTTTCATGTACATTCATATCTCTAGGGAGTTACTCTTCCACCTTGATGGATTAAAAATCCAAGGGAAGTATGGAATAACCTTGAATCACTATTTGGAAACCAAGATGAGCTGAGAGACCATATTATGGAGAATGAACTGATTTCTCTTCAATCCAACAATTTCAAAAAAATCAAGCAATTATTCTCCAAGTTCAATTCATTGGTCATGCAGTGAAAGAAATGTGGAATTAACAAGGATGAGAAATTGGTGCTCTCCATTCTGAGCAAGCTTGGCCTAGATTTCTCAGTGTTCCTGTCCACCTTTAATTCTGGGAGACTAAAAAACTCCAAACTGGTGAATTCCCTCACTTGATGCATTCACATAATCTCTTATTCAAGAACAAGATAAGCTGATCCAGATGGGATCCCTTAAATCCTCGAAGAATCCATCTCTCTTAGCTAGGGAGACCAATAATGTGTAATCCAAAGGGAGATAGAAAGGTGTAGAAATAGAAGCACTGATACCATGAATAAATTGAGGATTGTTACGATGTGTAAGAACATGACATACATAGATCTAGCTACGAGATATTTCTCACAAGCATGCAGAAGGAAAATAGAGAGAAGAATAATGCGATTGAATCACATGAATTGATTATTCATTGATGATTAATTGATTGATTATTACAATAGTAATACATCCTTATAAAGGGAAATTGAGTTTCTATAAGACAACTTATGCTAGCTCATAAAGCAGGCTCACTAAATATGATAAACCCCCATAGGTGACTAAAGCACTTTCCAAATATTTCAAGGACCCCACGAATTGGCTAAAGCATGAGTGAGTTTTCATGAGTGATGGAAAAAATGCTAATCATAGAATCTGGAGAGAAAATAATAGAGGATGGGTTGCTACAAAAGATACCAGTTTCCTTGTTGATTAGCTTTACCTTATACACTGAAAAGCATGATAAAAGCAGTATAATGACAAAATCTACAGGAAGGCATAATTACTAATATGGGAAGTCAATAAAGTGGGAAGGATCTAACCAGAATCAAGGTAAAAAGGTGCTTGTGTGGTATAAATGGAAAGTATTGACCAAGTGGTGCAAGTGGATGACAAGTATCTAGGAAATTAACAAAAAATGACTAATATTTGTTATCCTAAGTATGGAGTGGGTTTATAATATTCTAGCACCCCGCTTTAATTCTGATGTTATGATGGAGTTATCTGAAATAATCATAAATATAGATGCAAATAGGTGCATATAGGGACCAACAACAAGGCTATGGTCACCCTTTACAATTGTTTTTTTCCACAAAAGGTGAGGAAAAAGTAAAAACCACATGGGGAAAATCCTCCCTCAAGAAAGGACAAGGCACAAAATTGAAAAACATGTATTCAACATAAATTTATATTCAGTTGAATGAGATGGATGAATTTCTTTTTATAGAATAATTTGATGAAGAAGTTGTGAACTCCATGATTATGCGCTAGAGTGTAGTATCTACAAGAAAGAAGAGGAGAGAATCCCTGTAGCTCACCATATGATGAAGTAGGTGAATTATTTGAATGCTCCTTTCTGCTATAATACTCTGATATGAAAACACAATCTGAAAAGGAAAATAGATATGTGCATACTCCTTCCCAAAGAGTACAAAAATAAATACAACCAATTCCTTGTATAATTGCAAAATGGTGACGTGGGTCACATATCTTACTTCCAAATTGATGTATCACCTTCCCAATTATGAAATGAGGCTGAAAATAATCTGATATATCAGAAATAATAGAGGATATAGGGCCAAGGTAGGAAAAGGTTGAGCAACCGGGGAAAACTAATGAATGCAAAAATATGAATGATGAATGGACTTGAGATATGAACCGTAAGTATTTAGAATAGATACAAACATATTTAATATAATTCCAAATATGACAAAGGTCATGGATAATAAACCAGTGAAAATTAGAGAAGACTTGAAACCATCAGATATAAGTAACACTGCATAGGAAACCAATAAGGAATCAACTAGTGAACTTGGGGTTTGTATAGTATTATGAATATTCATAGGTATGGATGATGTCATAACATACATATAATCCTGAAAATTTTCTTCTAAATCATAATTATAATTATTTGAAAGGAGTGAGGAAGAGCTGCTTAAAGACAAGTCGGGATCTAGTGAAAAAACACAATCATTGGGAGATGGATCTACTAGATTGATAGGTGGATTATTCAAGAAGGATATTGAGATTTATTATTATTATATATCAGAAAATTAATATATACCATAGATATGAGAAATTACTTAACTATGGCACTCAAGGAATAGTGCATATTACCTTGGGACTACACACTATGACAGTTTTTTGAGGACTCATCAAGCTTCTCTAGATCATCTGGAACTTCAATGTTATGCTTCTTAAGAAGTTGAGACATGATTTCCATATTCTTATTGAAATATTTATTCTCAGGATTAAAACCATTTCTGCAATAAGAACACTTGGATATGCTCCCTTTCTTCTTGATTTTCTTCATTGAACCTTCATTAGTAGGTTTTGAACCTTCATATTCATTATCTAACTTTGGATTCTTCTCTTTCACTATTTGATTATATTTTGAATTTGCATTCTTACTTCATTTAACTATAAGAGAATGATCCTTTCCCTTGGAGAATATAAGAGCACCCATCTGGATCAAAATTATCTTGCTCCTTTTTCAATGAATCAAATAATGTACTAAAAAAAGGCATTTTCCAATTCAAAATAACAAGCCTAGTAGCATGAAAAGTTGACACAAAAACTAAGTATTCAAGACCCAATTTTGATAGAATGGAAAGAATCAATTCATATTCCTTCTTCTCAATCCCACATTTCTTGATAAATAGAACACATGGCTTGAATTTGATGAAAAACCATTCAATGTATTCAAAACTGCTTGGACTCAATGAGAATAACTCATTCTCCAAGTGATGCATTGTCATCTAATCTTGTGTTCCAAAGAGAGACTCAATTTTGGTCCATACTTCGTTTGGAGTAGTCAAACCATATATATGAAAGAGTAGATCATGAGAAATTGAGAGACAAAGAAATCCATAGGCTTGATCCAACCTATTATTCCACATATCTTTCTCAACAATAGCATTAGGCTCATTCTCTAAAGACAAAGAAATGTTATAGAGTCCCTTACTGCGCAACAAAATGTCAATTTTGGCCTTACATTCATGATAGTTGAAGGGAGTCAAGATCATAACCGAAGAGGAATCCATGCTAATATGTTTATGCGCTCAAGAATATACTCTCTACAACCTATACAAATAAAAACTAGGATAAATGCTTGTAATCTCAATTCAAGCTCTTCTTCAGAGAGGGATAGAGACTGCATGCGCTCTAATGTAGAGAAATGATAGCTTCTCAAATCTATAGAACTTGACAACCTACAAGCTATGATATCATGTAGATATTGATAGGTTGAGCACCCTATGGCTCTAATACCATGTATAAATAGAAGCTCTGATACCATGAAGAAATTTAGGCTTGATACAATGTGTAACCACATGACAAATATCTAGCTACAAGATATTTCTCACAATTAGCATGCACAAGGAAAATAAAAATAAGAATAATTAGACTAAATCACATGAATTGGTTATTCATTGATGATTAATTGATTGATTATTACAATAGTAATACATCCTTATAAAGGAAAATTGAGTTGATAGAATACAACTCATGCTAGCTCATAAAGCAGGATTACTAAATCTAATAAACCCCCATAGGTGACTAAAGAACTTTCCAAATATATCAAGGACCTAATGAATTGGATAAAGAATGAGTGATTTGTAATGAGTGATGGAAAAACATGCTAATCATGGAATCTAGAGAGAAAATCATGGAGGATGGGTTGGATACAAAAGATAGTATTTTCCTAGTTGACTAGCTTTGCCTTATCCACTGAAAAGTAGGATAAAATAAGTATAAAGACAAAATCTTCCAGAAGGTGCAATTACTAATCTAGGAAGTCAATAAAGTGGGAAGGATATAACTAGAATCAAGAATAAGGAACACTTGGGGTATATATTTAAAGTATTGACCAAGTGGTGCAAGTGGATGCGAACTATCTAGGATAGTACATAGGAAATTAACAAAAAAGTATTAATATTTGTTATCCTAAGTATGGAGTGGGTTTATAATATTCCAACAAATGGAAGAATAAAAATAATTCTGAATTTGAACCAAAGGAGTAGCTTCATCCATCAAATGGATCCTCAAGCTCTAACAAGGAGAAACATCAGAGGCTTGATAAGGCCAAGTGTTCCTACTGTAAGAAAGGAAACCATTCAGAGAAAGGTTGGATGAAGAAAACCATATATAACATGTTAATAATTTTTTAACAACATAATATTTCCCTCCTTAAAGGTGCAAGGAAGGATGATTCTGGAGGAAAGGATGAATATCATGAGAAATTCCATGCATTGAAGGTTGGATTCTCAAAATATATTGCCTTCCTTATTGATTCATGAGCCTCCAACCACATGGTTGCATCCAAAGAATCATTCTCTTCATTAAATATTAATGATGGTCCATGTATTCACATGGGAGATGACACTTAGATCCAATATGAAGTTAAGGGTACAATAAAATTAGAACATGGAATGTTCAAAAATGTCTTATATGTTCCCTCAGAAACAAATTTGTTGTCTATGTATTAGATGACTCATACAGGTTCACTAAAGTGAGTTGTATTTGAACCTGAATCAATGGAGATTTCATATATCTCTACTGAGAATATGATAGTGCAAGGTGTTGAAAATCATGACTCCAAGGCATATGATTTCTCACACTTTTTTCCATACTCAGATCCAGTGCAATATCTACAACAATTTAAGAGGGAAGGAAAATTCATTTTACCTAAACCATTTGCATATGATGATGTTTCTACTGATTTTTTAGATTCAGAATCCAAAGAAGAGGACCAAGTTGAATGAGATCTTGGTATTGAATATGGATTTTAAACAGATCTAGATCGATATCCAGATATATTCCCTAATCCCAATCCTAGGTCTAAATGGGATCCCAAACTCATTGAGGCTACTGGGAACATGGCTGGAGATTCATCTGACAAAAGGAGAACCAGATCTCAGTTTCAAGATGAGAACCTTGTGCTATGTCATGAAAATCCACTTCTCCCAAAGAGGTGCTATAAAATCCCAGAGAGATGCTACATGATGGCGAGGTCTGATAAATATTTCTATAAAATGGCTTGCTATGATTCACCAAGACAAGAAACCATGGATAAGGAATATGAGTCACCGGAGAAAAATAATACTTGTCTCTCTTCCTCTAGAAAGAAGAGACAGTACCTTTATACATGGTAAATTGGAAGAATAAATCTACATGGAATAGCCTAAGAGGTACACCGATGATTCTTTCTTGGCATGCAAGATGAGAAAACCATTGTATGGGATCATGCAAGCCCCCAGGGCATGTCATCCTAAGTTGAACTCTTCCATACTATCACATGGGTTCTAAAGATGCAAGTATGGCTGCAAAAGAAGCAACATTTCCTCTCCTATATGACATCATATTGGAAGAACGTGGAGAGGTTAACATGCACTATATTGGGGAACTAGTGCACACAAGGACCATCACACTACATTACTGATCTACTGATCCAGGAGGATATCCAAGATCGATCAAAATTAGACTATTAAAATTATGAACATAAGCTTGCACCTACGTAGATATCGCTGAGATATTTCCGACGACATTCTTGTTGTGAAAAACAGACTCTGCATGTGAAAGTTATTCAGTTTTGAACTTTCAACAAAATAGCTAAAGTTTGGAAAAAGGGGGTGCCAATTGGCACCATTGTAAGGGTGACATGTGGCATGTACGATGCTGATGTGGAACCACCATAGAGTGCCATGTGGCAGGTCAGGTCTAGTGGAATATGAGATGGAATCCACTGACAGTCCAGTAGTAGATGAGGTGGTATCCAGTGAAAGTCTATTGACAGATGAGATGGACCAATCAGGGTGTGACATGTGGCAGCTTTATTGGCATGTGGATTATTTTATTTTCCAAAATTTTTGGGGTTGGGGAAGATCGAACTTCTGACCTCCTCTCTGCCTAAGCCTCCACCAAATATGCCTAACCATCGCATCCACCATTTGTTTCTTAACCATATGGATGTTAAGTTGTGTTTTAATTTGAATTATAGTTTATTTTGAAAAAGGGAATCCCTTGATCCCATTTGTTATGCCACATATCTATGTGGCACATGACCAACCACCACCGAACCAACACATAACAAACCAACCATATATTATATCATGCCAACAAAATTGTGATTTGGGGATGGTTCTGTGGATTTGAACCCATGACCTCCTCCCACATTTCCAAAAGCCTTAACCAATACACCAATGGTGCCACATGTTATGGGAATCGAGATATAATATTTTTAAATTAAGTTTGGAGGATATTTTATCCCAAAGAAGAGCCCACCTCCTTTTGACTTAAATTTAAAAAAATTCACAGTATTATATGTTTTTTTTAACCATACATGTTATATTTTTGGATTTTGTTTATTGTTGTTAAAAACAACATGTATTTTTATGGAGATTTACCCATATTTATCCATTTGGATATTATCCCATTAAAATGGGGTCAAATAATTGTAAAACCCTTTTTATTTGGAAGTTGATTTGGTATATTTGGGATATAAAAACAATGTAATTTGGCCATGGAAGGGCATTGGAAAAATGCATTGAATTTTTTGGTGATATGATGCCAAAATGCCTTTGAAGGATTTGTAAGCTTTGCTCATTTTGTAAGAGGCTTTTTAGCCACTCTTGGGAGATTTTGGAGAGTGAGAGGACTTCGTTTTTGAAGCCCAAGTCTTTTTGTAGCAGTTGTGAAGAAGGATTTTTGTACTAGTTCAATCATTTTTGAAGACTAATAATATCGGTCCTCATTGGAGTTGGACCCAGAGACGTATACTAGGACAGGTGAACTCGATTATCCTCTTCTGTCTACAAATTTCATGGTTTGCATACTTGTTTATTTGCTTAAGCATTTAAACTGATCTTTTTTAAAGAATTTTTATAAGGTTAATAATTCAATTTTCACATGCAATTTATATCGTTAAAAAGATCTTGAAAATTTTGAGTTCATCTATTGAGGTGCAGACTATAGAAAATTTTCACAAAGTTATTTACTTAGGAGAAATTTGTCTCTTGGTGTGAAAGCTTGATCCAATTCCCTGTTGTTCATTTTTTAGGGAGGGGGTTTCCCATGAGTTTTTCCCCATTTCCTCAGTTTAATGAGTAAATTTTTGCATTAGATTGTATGGGTGACCTTTGGTCTTAGTTTCTAGGGCCCAGGTTATCCAAATTTGTATTAAGGGGGGTTGTTAGGATTATTTGTAATCCTCCCTTGAGAACCATAGTCTAAATGTCATTTTCCTAGCTTAGGATTATGTTTCCACTTCATTAGTTCCATGGGGAATTTATATGGTGACCACATACCACTTGGTGTGCCAGTTTGCATGAGTTTGGTAGCTCCAGAGGAAAATCCCTATATTTTAGGAACCCACATTGAGTCATGGGAGTTCCACCATCATTTCACCCTAGTCTGTGTTGAGTTATGCTCCGATGGGAATCATTTATTTCACCTTTAGTTATCCTAGAGCCAAATTTGCATTATTTAAGGAGATTGGGAACCTTTGATCACCTACCTTGGTCAGTTAACTGATTGTGAGGTGTTTTAGTTGTCTAGAGTTACAATAGTGAGCCTCCAGTGGTGATTTTCCACAGTTAGTGATATATGGAGTCAGTCCAAGTCATGGAATTCAAATCACTTCTATAGGATTCAAATTTCCTTTATTGTATCATGGATGTATTACATACAAGTTAATTATTATGATACTAAATTTATGCTGTCAAAATTTTGCCTCTTGTCTGAATAATTTTGCCATGATTGTTCGAGCATTCTTACACAATAATTCATCTTCCTCATTCATTATTATTTCAGAATGAGGTTCAATCCAACCTGATGATCCCATAGCTTTGCTAATTTTACAGTAATATGTATGTAAAATGTTAACATCTACTCTATTATAATCCATTGAACATGTATAAAGAAAATATACCATGGAAATTAATATAAACATTTGCACACGAATTTGGATGAGAAAAGAGTATTTCTATTAATTCAAAAAATAGAAGTACAAAGTGACAACCTTTGTCGGAAACTCAGCGGAACCGAGAAACCAAGTTCCTCCACCACTTCAATACTCCATGCAAAGGAAATATCATGGAGATATCAGGATATGAACATAAATGGTTCAATAAACAAGGATAAATGGATGTATAGTCAAGGAAATGGAAATGGGGAAAATTTGTCTATAGTTTCCTTACTCTCAAAGTTTCTCGTCCTCCAATTTTTCACAATGGCTCAATATATGGCCCTCAAATGGGAAATGGAGGGTTGAAGCAGAGCATTTTCCAACATATGGAAGGTCAAGGATCGTATCCACCATGACTTGGCATGGAAAATATGAAATATTTTAAATTTTAGCACAAAACCTGATGTACGTGGGTGACAGTAGAGTAAGATGCATATACATGAGCTGCATAGCTGGTGACCCATGTGTATCAACACAACCAAGTTTTTAATGGTTTCACTAAAGCATCATGAGTATATTGATCAAGGGGGATGTAATCAGTATGGAAAGGGAAAAGGGTAAGCCATCAAGGCATGATGCATAATTTATGGCAAATCATTCTATAATATATTTCCCCTAATGTGTGAGGTCAGAGGGATACTCACAATGGCCGAAATACATTATGAATCCCAAAAGTAGAGCAGCGGAAAACCAGTCTGAAGAACTAGATACTCATCAGGATATCACAATATTGGCTTTGAATACATTACTGCAATATGAAGTATATATAAAAGTCCCAGGTACATAAGCATACAATGGTCATGAATAGGCATAATGGACATATGTTATAAGTGGTCACAACCGCATACAATATGTAGTTGAATTTGGTATCCACACTAAGTGAAGACATCTTGTACATAATGAAGTACATAGTTCACTAGCATGAGAAATGAGGTCCCATATGTATTGTCATGATCAAGATAGTATAATTATGAGAATGTTTCCATAGTATGAGGTATTCTACACAAACTATCGATGGTACATGTCCTATCGCATGAATAAAGGTGTTGGAGTAGAACATGATGAAACATCATTGGATTACCGGTCATTGAGGTATACCTTTAACATATGCGAGATGACCCACTGATGATGAAAATGGGTGTCAATGTACCAAGTACATTCAATAAGTGTGAATAGAGGTGTTGAGGCCGAACACTTGAAGAATCCATCAATCAAGGGACATTGATGTATTTAAAAACTATTGATGACAAGAGAGCCTGCCACTGATGACAGTAGGTTTCAAAGTACTTAACTGACTCTAGATATTGATTCTAGAATAGATGATCTGAAGTCTATGGAATGGA
The DNA here is from genome assembly GCA_001517045.1 of Pseudotsuga menziesii. Classification (NCBI taxonomy): domain Eukaryota; kingdom Viridiplantae; phylum Streptophyta; class Pinopsida; order Pinales; family Pinaceae; genus Pseudotsuga; species Pseudotsuga menziesii. The sequence goes on from LPNX010043553.1 coordinate 86,265, forward strand.
ATGAACTGGAAGGAGGGAATTAAGGCACCCCCATAAACCAACATGAGGTACACAACTAGGCTAGATGATTTGGAAAAACTCAAATAAACATGATGTGCACGAACCAGTAACCATGTGCATCTCTTGCGCATACGAGATATAAGTGGCATGCAAAAGAGACCCTCTATATAATAGTTAATGATGAAAACTACTGACAAAGGAGATAAAACCACCAATAAGGTCTAATGGAATCCAATACACGACACAAATACTAATGTGTGAATAGAGTTCTTATCATCAAACAAAAGGGAAACCACTTAGTCAACGACCAATGATGAGATGTCATCTACCAAGTTCAAGGTCACCTACCAATGATGAAAGTAGGAACAGGGTTCTAGGTTGGACAACAACTCCACATGGTACTAGGATGACCAACATGAAAAGTGAAGATATATAAGGAATGACCAACTCAGGCCAAAGACTTCCTTTGAATAAGAGCATAAGGGAGATGCATAAACTTGGGAAGCATAGACTTAAGAGTCAATACTGATATAACTACGATGCAAGATGCATCAGCATAGGATCCAAAGGGAATAGAAGCTTAACTAGTTGGTGGATAAATATTTGAATAACATGTTTAACTTCATAAGGCCATACTAAAACCAAATCCATAAGAGATGGGCTCGGAAATTGTGCTCTATTCAAAGGCAACATGTCAACTTCCTGTTCAAATTTTTATGTGTTTTGAATTTTTTGGTATTTTTCATATTATGAAAGCTTGAAAAAGAATTAAACAAGATTATAATACAACATAGAGGAAACAAGTGTCGTGGATAAGCAAACTAGTTCCAAGCAGTGGAACATACCTATGCTCAATGCAAAGAGATGCGTGCAGGATAATGACACTTAGGGGGATGTTTCCTCTAGGGTAAAAGGTAATCAACCTTCAAAGGATGAATAAGAGGCTATGGTTGGGTATAATTGAGACATGCTCAGGAAATTCAACTTATAACACTAAAGCGAGGAGCCATCATTATGCTCAATAAGGAAAGCAGATGAATGCCATGCATTGGCAACTTTATATAAAAAGGGAGTCCCTGTAGAACATGCCCAACATAAGAGATAAGGACGAATATGAGGTTTCCACTCAAAGTCATAGTGGGATTTTAAGATACTTCCAAACCTCAGGAGGAGCTTCGACATGGGAACCAAATGAAAAAATAGGTTCTAACTAGGGTACAAATGGTTGGGAAAGCACTACCTCTTAAATAACAACACTTCTAGAAACAACTATAAGGTTCTATGTCATTAAAAAGTGGGTTCATACCTAAGGTTTATGAAACATGGTCATAGGACAATGCAATAATGCAGGTGGAATGGAATCCTATACTATATTCCATTAATGATATATACCTTCCAAAGGCATGAACAAATCTCAAAAATGATAAAATCCACTAAGGCTCAAGGAAAGTGCATAAAAAAAATCCTTACACCATGATATTAGCCCATAAAGTTTGTAAAATATTAAAAATAGGGAGAAAACTATAGAAAAGTGGGTAAATATTTTTATAAATAGTAAAAATTTGAAAATTTACCATACCATTTGTTTTTCTACCACAAATAGTGCTTGGAATCCCTTTTCACCCTCGATCTTCAAACCTCGATTCTCAAAGATATGGTGGACGAAATCACAAACCGTTTGGACCAAGTAAGTGATCTCACCAACTATTCACTTTAATTGGTTTCATATCAGTTTTTAGTGGTCAATGTTTTAGGTTTTCATCATGGAAATTTAGTAGCTTGGCCCAAGCAGGTCACAGATCAATAGACCATGTATAAGGGTAGGTCCATGTGGGAAAAGAAAATCCTTCATGTGTGGACACACTACTATTTACACTGGGAACCATGTATAACTCCATGTATGAAGTTTTTAAATTGTTTGGCTCACAAACATCCCTCACTTTTGTAGGGTGGTGATTAAGTGGAGGGAATGAGATCACACTGATGTTTATAGGAAAGTGCATGGTAATTTTCCCTCCCAACAAGCATTACAAAGGTGTGGAATTTATTAATTTTGGAATCTTGGGAGTATGAGGGAACAACCAAGATTACTCCCAACACTCATCAACTATTGGGACACAGACACAGAGGAATTCGACCTTGATGGGTAGCCTCTCAAAATTGAGGTGGATGATATATACTTTATCACTGGATTATCTCACTAAGGTGATGTAGTCAATCTTATAGCTTGTGGATCCAGTGGGAAATGAATATATATGAGTACATTGTCGCATATTTCCTTCCCAACACGGAGAAATTTGGAAGTCAAGTCCCAATCCTGGCCATCCAGAGTCTAAGCCTAAAGGTCATCATCCTAGTATTGATGAGGATATTTGGTTCTACTACACCACATCAAGCTTCAATACCTCTCATGTTCTATGCAGTGGAGTGTATGAGATCCACAATATACTACTAAAGCTTATCCTTGTTGGGGAACATGAAACATCACCTAACAGAGTGCAAACTTGGCCGAGCCAGGAATTTTAGCTTCACCAACATATTTTGCAGTTTCCTTTTTGAGAGGGTATCAAGCATTCACCTAAGAGTATAGGTTCCTATCCATGGTCTATGACATCCATCCAATACATGTTGGAATGAGGAAATGAGGCAGTTAGGAGGTGGAAGGGTTTGCTCTCCATATTCAGATGAGTTCTTCCACTGGTGGCAGTGACATGTGATATCCATATATGACTACCCTTATGAGGGGATAGAATTCCACAAAGATAGGGACATGTCATTACCACTAGGGTCCTCCTTTGGGGACATTGGTAAGGTCAAATATTGTTTTTAAATATTCCATTTTTTTGTATTTTTTACTTAAGGAAAGAAAAATATGTTTTTGGGTGGTTTCATAGACATTGGTTTGCGACAACTAAAGGGGTTACCATGACATTGATGCAGAGTTCGAGTAGAGGAGAAATATGGTGGGGATGCCGAACATACACTACAAAATGTGCAGGGAAACTTGGCTCGGTTAACCCACATGATTCCCATGGTTCAGATAGAGGACCTACCTGAGGCTAGGTAGAGGTAGGTGGTTGGGGTATATCGTGCATGAGTGAGGTTTTTCAGGCATCTATCCAACACCATATTGTATTACCATGATACTTATCTAGGACCTTAGGCATAGATTCCATGACTCTATTTTGTATCGTCCATGTATATTTTGAGGGATAGAAGCCCAGTTTTGTACAGTGACACCATATATTTTTTACTTTTATTGGAAATGAAAAACTTATGGCTATTAGTTTGATAAATGCATGTGTATGAATGTATAAATGTATGAATTCTTCTTTCTTAGTTATGTGACAAATTCCAATCTAAAATGTGATTTGTATATGAATCAACAACTTGATTATGATTTCAAGGTATATGAATGTATGTAATGAAATTAAAATGTTTCTCTAATAATATTAACATTAAGAACCTTCTCAACAACGTAAGATCTCTAACATGGTACCAACCATTCAAATGTGACGCAACCAACCGTGAGTCCAGGTGAACCTATAAATATCGAATACCATTCGAAATGGCATCACGTAATATGTAGATAATGATGATATACTCAGCCACATTATTCGATGATGGTTGAAGACATACACCTCCTAAAGGCACAAGTTGACGCTTAGGTGAATAAATGACCCAAGTGGTAGAATATAAGTTTTGTGTATGGCAGATGGAACCATCCGAAAATCCTAGGTATGTTAAAGACTCCATTTACATATTCTAATGAATAGGAAGCATGTCATCAAACCGATGAAACCAAAAGAGAAAACAAAAACTATGCAAAACTATACACTAATATATAAGGTACAAGCTTGAGCTAGAGAATCAAGAATACTACTTCTTGAGGTAGAGCCCATTTTTGGGCTCCTTCAGGATGCCCCCCTCATAATAATCCAACTCGTAAGATCCTTTCTCTAGGACATGTATCAGTATGTAAGGACCATGCCACATGGAATTGAACATTCCTGCCAATAACAGTTCATTATCTTGATCATACAAAAGGACCAAGTCACCATCAACATATTGGAAGGGATGGACATACTTATCATATTGGGCCTTAACATGACATTATTAAATTCTATGGCCATGGAAACATCTCGACGCTGCTCATAAGGATGCTTGAGGTGGACTAAACACTGCTCTAATTCATAAGTGTCAGGAAGTAACTCTATGGCTAGATTCAACAAAGGAATTTTGCATTCAATGAGGAGAACTGAATACACCCCATGAACTAACTAGAACGGTGATAAATTGGTGGAATTCTTAATTGTGGTCTGATAATCCCACAAAGTAAGGTATAACATAATATGCCAGTTGGGATTTATTTGTCTAACAGTTTTATCTAGAATGGACTTAAGATATTTATTGGATGCATCCACTTGGCCATTCTCCTAGGGATAATAGGATGAAGAATGATCTTTCTTAAGCCCCATGTTTAAAGCTAACTCTGTCATCATTTTGTTTTAGAAGTGACAACCATGATCAATGAAAATATCCTTTGAGATTCTGAACCGAGCGATAATATAGTTGAATACGAAATGGGCAGTCATCTCACCATGATATTTGACTATCAACATGGCCTTTTCCCACCTAATAAACTAATATACGACCACGATAATATGGTGATTCCCCCTAGTCGAATATGGCTTTCAATACATGAAATCCACCCCCCACTTGGGGAAGGGGCCAACGATGATGATGGGATGTAATGGTGCAGGATGCGAGAACATATTTTGAGAAACCACCTAGAAAGGGTGACATCACTTGACCACATTAATGTGATCTTTACAGATCAATGACCAATAGTAACCAAATCTCAATATCTTTTGGGTTGTAGCAAGACTAGATAAGTGACCACCAGATGCCCCACTATGGTAGTCATTAAGCACGACCTCAACTTATTCATGAGTCAAACAATGAAAAAGGATAGAATCCACCCCACAATGATAAAAAGTGTCACCATTAATGAAGTAGTTTTTAGCGTGGTGACGTACACGTCGTTGTTCGTCCCTTAAAAGATGCAGTGTGAACTTCAAATTCCTAATATAAATGATAATATCAATGTACTAGGGGTATGTATATGATATGAGGAAAATATTCTCATCTGTGAATGAGTCCTCGTAAATCACCTCCTCATCAATCCTAGGGAAATACGACATCAACTCCGTGAAGACTAAATATTTCTTGTATTTTGTAGAGACAAAATCAAGATCAAATTCCTACAAAATCACAATCCATTTATTGTATTTCCCCCTATCATTCACCTTATCAGGACAAATTGAAATAGATTGATATGTGCTACAACAGTATTCCGATGAAGTAAAATGTAATGTCACAATCTCTAGACCTCATGAATAGTCTCTAAGGCCAATTTCTCGACATGAGTATATCAGAGTTAAATGTCGATAGGATTCCAGCTAAGATAGTAGATATCATGCTCATGGAGTTCATCATGCTCTTGAACTAGCGCCATTCCAACTGTCTCTTAAGTAGCGACCACATAAAGTAGGAAATATATACTATAGTTTAGAGGATGAAGCAGAGGAGACGATGCTAGTCTATATCAAGAGAACTGAAGGACTCCTGGGATCACTCATCCCATAGAAATAGAGGGTCATTCTTCAATATGCACATGAAACCATTGGTTAGTCTGATATAGTTCAGTATGAATCAACGTAGGAAATTATCCATCCCCTAGATACTTTGAAAATGACAAATAGTGCACGGGGGAGGAAACCAAAGTATTGCATCAACCTTTAATGGATCGACCATAATGCCCTCTTTCAACATGATGAATCCCAAAAGGCGACTAGACCTAACACAAAAGATGCACTTTTGAGGGTTTAAACAAATTTGATAATGGATACATGTATCAAATACTAGTTGAAGATGTGTTATATGATACACCATTTGATGAGAGTGAGAAACAAGGTCATCTAAATAAAATTCAATTATGTGTTTAAGTTCATGAAAGGAAAAGGTCATTACACATTGAAAGGTTTCTTCAGTGTTTTTAAGGCTGAAGGGAATCTTCGGGTATGCAAAATTACCCCAAGGACACATAAATGCAGTCTTATGTTGGTCTTCGGGCCTTATATGGATATGATTGTATCCAAAAAAACTATCGATGAATGAGAAAATCTTGCTCCCCACATACTCATCCAAAATATGATCAATAAATGGAGTAGGGAATTTATCTTTAGGACATGCTTGATTCATATCCATAAATTCAGTGCAGACACATATGGTTCGTTGCTTTTTATCTATAGGAACATGGTTGGATACCCATTCATTTAAGGGAACTAGGTAAATGAAGCTAGACTTGAGCAACTTCTCTACCTCAGTCTTGATAGTGGGTGCCTTACGAGGATTCACCGCTCTTAAGTGTTTCCAAATAGGATTAGCATTAATATAAGTCTTGATTTCATTTTTAACAATGCAAGGGTCTATCACTAGCATTTCCTTGTAATACCATGCAAATACATTCCATAATTCCTTAAATAACTCGGCATACATCTGTATTTATTTAGGTGAACAATCCACACTGATATAAATGTTTTCCACTTTACCAAGGGTCCAAGAAATATTGATCATAATCATTGAGGAAATTTTTTCCATGTTCCCTTCGAAAAATATACCATGTGTATCTAATGGGACCAGGGGGCGACCAAATTTCTCGCTTAACGTTGACTAAAACTCATCATGCTCAATTCGTTCAATATATGGGAGGAATTAAGACCAATGATGCATATCTTCCCAAGGTCATTCCATACCATACATGGAATCAATAATGGATTCATCTAAAGGTAAAGTGTTGTTAATGAAATCATGCAATCATGACGAATTAACCACCCAAGCGGATGGTAGTGGGAGATATTCCTCTTCCATCCCCGAAGAGGAAAGATCAGGGTCTGTAGTGGTATCTAGTATAGATTGGTAAGAAATATAAGCTACGAACAATGGCATATCCATTGACAAGTGAAATCCTTTCACATTATTCAAATAAAGAATCGAGAGTCCAAGGATCACTCAAACATGAAGTATGAAATGATATCGGACTCAACAATGGTAAAGCACCATAAAAAATAAAACCGATAGAAAATATTGGCACCGAAAATTTAAAGGTTCCCATAAGTGAAGGATACATACTGACACCATCGTTCTCAATTTTTGGTTGAGAATTCTCAATAATTGAGATCGTAGATCTGAAGAATGCAGTGGAATTGGAATTAGTAAAAGATAGTTGATTGATCGTCACAATTTTTCCTTCATGGGGAAATCACACTATCTGAAACACATATGAGATGACTGCCTTCATGGAATAAATCCAATTCCTACCCAGTAACATATTGTAGTCAAGGGGTGCATCAACCACCTCGACCTTAACCAACACAGTCTTCCCACCCAACTAGACTTGAAGGGAAGGAATAATTCCATGCAGTCTAAAAGAATGTCCTAAAATGCCATCAGCATGGTCATAGACAAGGAAAACTAAAGAGATCCAAGACCCTTCCAACAATACAAATACATCACTGATTTAAAAGTTCCTTCATCAATAACCATATGTTTTATGGTCTTAACCAGATACTCCACATGGACTTGGAAATCTACTTGGTAAGACAAGTGAGGTTGAATATTAGTGGCATCAAACTTGATCACACTCGGGACACTTAAATTGAGCACCCCTAAGGAATACAATAAGGAGTTCCTCTATGAAGGACACATTTGGAGAACCTCTAAAGATCACATCGCACTCAATTTTTTATTCATATCCTCTATAATAGAATAGTTTTGGGAGACTTGGGAATTAGGGTTTTGCGTTGAGTGGTTAAGGAATCCTTTTGGAACATGCAGTATAGACTCGAGCTTATGAATCTGTAAAGGGGTCTACGGAGGCATAGGATCTTTCCCTAGAGTTGATTGCGAGGGACAGTAATCATGGGAACAAGTAGAAACATGAACACATATTGATACAACCATGACCACCATCATGGGCTAGAGGGTTTGGAGTTCCAATATACCCACTTCAATGGTCAAAGTGCTCGACGCCATGTTTTGATTATGAGGAAGAGGATTAATCAACACAACTAGGATCTGTGCAATGAACTTCGAGGATTTATTGATCCTAGGGAACAAGTGCATAAGGTGATCATGACCATAAACATTACGAGGAAATTCAACCTTCCATTTTGGATTCTTGTCCCCAAAAACATTCTCATAGTTCTTGTCAATACTAGTTTTTTTCTTTCTTATTCCCACCCTTGTGATTATTCTTTCCCTTTTTCTTGTTCCGTCTAGGTTGATGGTTACCCTTTTAGTTCAAGCACTATATAAAATGTACCTCTACCGATTGGGTGGGGGTGGATGAAGTTGTATATTTTCCTTCTATAGACTGGTTAAGAGACAAAATTTTCATTTGTTTTGTCACATGCTCCACAACTTTAGCACTCATAGAGCCCACAATGCCATCGACATGCGTCCCATATTTCTACTTGAGATCATGATTCAATATCAGCGCATTAGGAATAATCTCATAAAGAATACCATACCGCGTATAAATCAAGTCCAACTGTTGGGATCTAAATATGGCATGTTCCTCAGTGGCTAATATGGATGTCAAAATATCCTTCACAATATACGCCAATAAAGACTTAAGGAACCACTCTAATAAAAAATCAAGTGGAATGTTGTCCTTAATAAACCTCTTTTTTCTACACCACTCTTGAATATGATCAGAGATGTGAGTATGCTTATCTTGCCTAAATGTCAACAAGATCTTGGTTCTATCGTTGTAAAGGACTGACGGCTGAAAGTGGTTGAGAAAGACCAAGGACAAATCATTAAAACTCTGGTATGTTCCCCTAGGAAGCTCGATGTACCATTTCATGGAAGGACCCATAAGGGTGCATTGTAATAGTCTCAAACAAATACAATCATGGTTCAGTGAATTCAACAAGCACCAAAGGTGAAATGTTGTGACGTGATCACTTGGATCCTCATCCTTATTTCCTTCAAACTTTGGGGCTTCCAAAGGAAGCTTAGCAGGGACCGTGGGCCATGTTTATTCATGACACACTTAATCATTCATAATTTTGGACAAGTCTAGCAAGTTCAATGTAGCCATAAAGGGGAGCCTGGGTTGAGACGTCTAGGTCCATGTGATCTGGATGATCTCAAAGGGTTAAAATTTCAAAGTCCCAAAATCTCAGCAAAAATGGTATCATCACGGAAATCTCATCAAGACAAAATCAACAACATCAACGACACCTCAAATAGAATCTGTATGAGGGAGTTATCACGTTCTGCATTTTTGGTAAGACAATGATTTCATGTGTAAAAAGTGGAAAAAAAGGGGTGCCATGTGGCAAAAATGTAAGTGTGTCACATGGCTTGTATGATTCTTACATGGCAGGCTCATAGGGAAATATGTGGCATCACAATGATGACTGGGTGGTGACATGTTGACTCCATGTGGCACATTTTGGGATAACTTGGAAAGTGTCGGGGTAGACACATGGTCCAATCCATGTCCGACATGTGCCACTACTATGACATATTGGGTGGCTTCATAAAATGTATAGTGGAGGCGATGGGAGTTGAACCCATGACCTACCACATAATAGACCAATTCCCTAACAACCTCTCCCAAAAATGTTGCTTATGTTGGGAAAGTTTTTTTTGTTATTTGAATGAAGTCTGACTAGAAAAGGGGGGTAAGGTCGGCCGATAGACACTAGAATCCTACTACCGCACCAACTAATTGAATGTTTCATGTGATGTGCAACAATATGATAATGGTTGTGGGTTTTATGACCATATATTATACACCAACCAAATGTAACATGTTGTGGGTATACTCCACATGCGTTAAGTCCTCCAACCTATGCGTTATGGTTGTAACTCCAAGGGATATGCTAACTACCACCCCAAGCATGGAAAATCCAACAAATTTAGTTATGTGTGATTACAAGAAAAATCCAATGATATGCTATGTATGTCATATAGTTGCAAACAATGTATAATAGAAAATAAAAGGTTGTAACAAGCCCAACGAATGGGCCAACTTGGGCATTCATGTATTCATGCCACCAAACCACAAGAGTGTAACATCAACCTATAAAAACCCATGTCATTTGACTTGTAAAGAGGGAGATATTTTGTGGAGACATTGTCTTCTAGGTAGCCTTTGTTATGAGAAGAAAGAGGAGGACATTTTTGTGGCTCATGTGGGAGAAGGTGGGGCATATGTGTACTCATTTTTCATCCTCTTCATGACCTTGAGTGATTGGTTCAATCATTTTGAGGATCCAAGAAGCTGAATTCTCTCCACCATTGAGTATTGATGTATTATTGCCATGTATTTTCCAAGAGTTTTCTTATATTATAGAATGACCTCCCCATTTTGAGAAGCGGTTTTGAAGATGTAGTCCTTCCTAGATGAACTATGTTATCACATGGTGTCTCTTTTGATGTGTGTTCTTTATATTCCATGCATGTGGTTATTCTAATGTGTTGCATATGAGATTTGTTCACATTATTTTCATGTAATTCAATTTTAAGTCATAGAATCTAAAGAATCTAGATCATGTGGCATCAGAGCAAGGTTCTTTGACATGGATCGGGAGTGTGAATTCTTATTAAACCAAGCTTGATGCAGGTGAAGGTGAATTAGTGCCTTACAACCCCTATATTGAGCGCACATGAAGAATAATAAATATGGGATATGATGATGTTCACACAGAGAATGATAAATCTTTCCACTTATCTTTATATCAAATGGATGACAAGGTATAAAAACTATTTGTAGATTATGAGAAGAGAATGACAAATGAGAAGAATCTAAAAGAAGAGGACAATGCATAAGTGAATCAAGGAGGTGGAAGAAATTCTCCTACTCCTCCATCACCATCATCATTTTCAAGCTCAATATCAAGTTTTAGTTCTTCATCTTCTCCTCATTTTAAGTCTCCTCAAAATGAGCCTCCTAAAATACCATTGATGAAGTTTGAAGTGAATTTCAACTTGTCCATGTTCAATGGAGAATCAAATGCATAGAAATTGAACAATTGGATAAGACATATCAAGGTATATTTTTGGGTTCAAAGATCGAAGAAGAAGAGGTGAAGATTCAGTTACAATCTCTCCAGCTAGAAGGAAGAACCCTCATATCACGGAAAGCAATCTTCAGATATGTAGAAAACAAATTGTTAATCTTCTTTCTTCATGGTCTAATTTTACATCTGCATTATGTAATCAATTCTATCCATTTAGTTATGTGCAAAAAGCTACGATGGATTGGAAAAGTTTTAGACAAAGTAAAGGCCAACGTGTTTATAATTTTACTAAATAATTTAGAAAGAAGGATCTTGGGTTAAATGTTGCTTTATATTCTCTTGACACTCTTTTTAAGTATATTGGTCCTCTTCACAATTATCTTCGCCATACTTTGTTGTTGCTGAATCCTTCTAGTTTGGATGAAGCATGCAAGCAACTCACCTCAAAAGCAAGAAAAAGTGTGTACAAGAAGAGTCGCCCAAGCATTCAGAATACCATGTTAAAGGAAAAGGAAAGGATAAAAGAACAACTACTACAAAGAATAAAGAGAATAAAGTGCTCAATTCCACTCATTGTGTGGAAAATGGGGATGATGAAGATCACTGCTGGAAGCTGCATCCAGAGTTAATACTGAATAAATTTCGTGGTGAAAGGAAGCAGATGATTGTTTCTACACCTCAATAATAATTGGGATCCAATTCGGGTGATGAAGAGATGATCACACCAATTATATTACAAGGTAACCATTTCTCTCATGGTAGCTCAAGTTCTATATTTCCATGTCTTGAAAATGATAGAAGAAGAAGTGAATTGTTCCACATAAGGGTAGGGGAAAAGAACACAAAATTGGAAACTCTATTTGATCTAGGCTCATAAGTTAGATTGATATCTGAAGAGATTGCGAAAAATTTAGGACTAACAACAAGATCTCACCCGAAACCTTACCCTCTCGGTTGGGTGCATGATCATGCAAAGCTTCAAGTTATCAGGCAATGTCGATTGAGGTTTGATATTGCTTCTAATTGATAGATGAGTTTGGTTTGGATGTGAGTCATTTGGATGCTTGCGGTATTGTACTTGGGATTCCTTATCTTTATGATAGGAGGGATATATTCTTCCGACAGGAGAAAAAACACCATATCACAAAAGATGGGGTGGAATACATTGTGAGAGTTCATGGCGTTAGCACCTTTTTTTGGGCTAACTAGTTGGCAAGGGATTAGGCCAGTGAAAGGAAGAATAAGGTTTGAAATTTTTCTTATCATGTGACCTTGAAGGATGTTAATGAGGTTCTGCAGGTATTTTTAAGGATCATTTATAAGTTGGAAATGAAAAATAGATTTGAACCTTGCAAATGTGTGTAAGTGAGAAAGTCTGTTGCAATTTGTATGGTGACAAGAAATGAAAATCCTAAATGCATGGGCTTAAGATTTTGGTATGAGTAGGAACAGGTTAACTTGCAAACAAATTTTTCCGTTGGATGAAGAAGTGAAAATGGATCCACGGTTATGAAGAATTTCATTGTTTTAACATGCAGAAGGAATAAAATTTATTGAATCAGTGAAATGTCGTATAAGCTTTGTAAATCAACAATGGTGATCAAAGTTTGAATAGAATCCATGATGGAGATTCATTCCGCTGATCTAAATTGCACGGAAAAAGTAATTTTTCATATTTGTGGAATCGCTCAAAGGCATGCATGTTTCAAAGGTCAGGATTGATGATGGGGTAAGATCAACAGAGTAGGTGAATTCTGCTGATCTAACATGCTCGTGGAAACTAACGTTTCCAATGTGCAAAATTGCTTAAAAGGGCTGCATGTTTTAACGGAGGAGATCTAATTGGGAATGAATCTATGGTGGAGAGAAATTCCGCTAGTTCAACATGCACGAATAAATGAACATTTGAAATTTGTGGAATGTGGTAGGACCTTAAAGTTTGAACGACAGATATTTAAAGTGGATTTTGATCAAGGGATAAAAATAATTCCACAAGGGGAAATAGCACGAAGAAAAGTCAAAATGATGATTTGCGGAATTGGGTATAGGCCGTATGTTTCGATGGATCAGATAAAAGCTTGGTCTAGATCAACGACTAAGTTTGATTCCGTAGATTGAAATTGTGAGGATGAATAAATTTATGATTTTAGAGAAATGTAGTAAAGGTCACACTTTTCAATGGTTCAGATGAGTGCATGATTTAGATCAATGACTGAAAACGGTTCCGCTAATCCAAAGTGCAAGGAAGGAAAATTTTGGTGAGGATACGAAAAGGTTAAATGTGGAAAGTGATCAAAGGTGTATATTTAATCTAGGATAAATCTACGGCTGAATCAATCCATGAACATGAGCTATAAGAAGGATAGAAAATGTGATGTAACTAAAGACCAAGGTTTAAGGGAAATACAGATGGACAGTTTAGATTTGGGGAAGTTTTAGATCGAAGATGGAGATTTGTTCTGATATTTGAAGTTGCATGCAAAATAAAGAATAGTGAAACAACAGGAATAAGGCAGTATGATTAACCTGCAATCAAGATCAAGGACTCAGATTCAAAGATACCAGATATACAAGTGAAATTACATTAGAGGAAATTTCAACTCAAAATGGGCCTTTTAACTTTTATTCAAATTCCATGTCATCATGTGTTAGCCAATGAAATTGCTTTAAATTTGAAATACCGTATAGGTCTTAAACACTTTTTTAATATAAATTTGGGGATAGGTATTATAAAAAAACTACTTTTTTTGTTTTTATTTTTGACATATCTCCCTGTGTTTTTACTCAAATTTCGATCGGGAGAGCTCGTTGGATGCGGAATTAAATTCCACATCCAACGAGTACCCACTCAGCATACTTTTGATAGACACTACTACCCCAAAAACAAGAAATACCTAGAAAAATGAAATGATGACATCATCATTTCATTTTTTGTCATCATTCCATTTTTCCAAGTATTTCTTGTTTTTGGGGTAGCGGGGTCCGTCAAAAGTATGCTGAGTGGGTACTCGTTGGATGCGGAATTTAATTCTGCATCCAATGAGCTCTTCCGATTGTAATTTGAGTAAAAACACAGGGAGATATGTCAAAAATACAAAGAAAAAAAGTAGTTTTTTTTCTTTTCTTCCTCCAAAATTAATAAATATTATTTTATTATTTTAACTATTATTTTAATAATTCATTTTAGGAGGCCCATTTTGAGTTGAAATTTCCTCTAATGCATTTTGTTGAAGAGGATGCATAACCGATATGAAGAATAAAATAATATAAGGACGAGCATGTGGATTTAAATGATTTGTTTTTTCTATGCATTGGAAAGCGAGAGCTTAGACTGTGCATAAAGCGCCACCGTGGACAAAAATTTTTGGACCATCTGTCAGCTGACCAGGTAGGATTTTATCTCTAATTGAATCGGTTTCTAAATGGACGAGGTTGAAGATTTAGAGGACCATAATCTTGAGTATCATAAAATTGAAGAATTTATTGAAGATAAAGAATCTAAAATCTTTGACACTATATTGTTGAATGATACTGTAGAAACAGCCAAGAACAAGTTGAAAATAATTAAATACCAGGGAATTGATACTCATGGTGTTTTCAGTTCGTATTTATTTTATTTTTCTATAGACCAAACCCCAAATTGCTTAGATTCTAAACAATTGAGTCAGTCAATGTAGTCACCATGCCTTAAGTTTGATGAGTTTCTAGCTAAGAACATCCATTCTCAACTAGTGGACTTCCACAGTACAAGATATTTCTACTAAAGATGTTCTTAGCATTCAATGAAGACAATTTACAACTCCTAAAGGTGGTAATAACAAATGAAATGAACAAGGATTATTGTAAATTTATGAATTTTCTCATGGAAACAGTATACAATGTTTGCTTTCAAAAGAGATTACCTAGAGTATTACCAAAGATGAAAGAAATACAACAATTTTCACCTGAAAGAAGAATAGGGGATTGGTTCTTATCTGAATATGGTACAGTGATTAGGGTATATGGGTTTGTTCATCAACCCTATATCCTACCAACATTTTTGACAATGAGAGTGTTTGAAAAATTTAATAATTGAAGATGAACATTTCCCGAGTTTTAAGAAGACTTCAGAGATTAAATTTCCACGAATAATAGGTCCTTTTTTCATTAAGAGAAAATCGTCTCTTCCAGTGATCGAAAGCATGCTCAAAGAAATGGGATTTTCCAGTTGAATATTCTATTAATTATGATCCTCACCATGTTATGTCAAATAGGAGACAGGCCAATAAAAATAAACCATTTGAACAATCTGAGGTGGCGGTCCTTTCTGAAGCAGCAAAATGGATGGATTACCCCAAGGATATTAAAAATAGGGGTTGACAAATTGGCTGGTGATTTTGAGATGATGTTCGATTTCAAAGCTACATGTGCTAAATTGGGATATTTTTCTTATGTGGAGAATGTGGAGCTCATAGTGTTGGAAAAGGATATGGTCAATCTATATTTTCCAATTGTCGATCAATGGAAGATTGTTGAACATTTTGGAAAAAAACAAATACAAGTTACACCAGTGAATATTTTGAAGATAGCTGAAGAAATTATTTTTATATTTCATTTCAGAACATTAGTTAGTTAAGAAGTTTAGTTTATTTCAAAAAATAGTTAGAAGCAAATAAATGTGTTTGATACATGTACAAGTGGTTGTTCCTATTTTTAGAATCAGTTATTTCGGATCATGAAGCAATGTTATGTATTTAAACAAAATTTAGAGATGAAAGAAGGGTTGGAACCCGAGAGATTTTGTGTTATGTATTTTGAGATCTACCATTAATAAAATTACATATCCGAATGATGGCCTTTTGTTGCAAAGATTCATGTGTATTTGGTAGTTATAGTATGTTATTTCCCTTCTTATGTGCATGTCTTTCTTGTTAAACTTGACATTATGTCATATTTCATATCTAGAATGAGTGTGTAATAGTTCCATAATTCATACATGTTTATTCTCTGACTATTATTTCATATATTCACAAATCCATTCAACTAAAGTTAATGCAGAATTCATATTTTTGGTGTTATGTATTTATGGTTTGTCCCTGTTTCTTCTTTATCACTACACAAACCACATTTTGATTGTGACCGAATACTATCTTTCCTTTGTAGACCTTCCCATCCAAAAATTTCCTTAATTCATAAAAATATTTGTGACTCCATAGCCCAATGTATTCTTTCCTTGTTTCAATCACAAATACAATCTAAATTTTTATTTTTATTCATACATCTAGCCTTGTTAAACAACTCAGTGAGAGATCCCTCTCTGGAAAGAAAGAAGCCAACTTTCTTTCTTAAATCGGTTTTGTTGTTACCTTGATATTTCCTTCTACAACCTGAGGTAAATTTTGAGTGATAAAAAATTGGCACCCTTCCTGGGGATTGAAGGTGCAAATCATCCCTGGGAGAGATGACACCGACTACAAGATTCCAGGAAGAAAGGATCTCTATGGGAAAACAAAAATTTATGCATTTGAATAAGGTTGTGCATTTTCCTTGGTGACTCCACATTCATTCTAAGCAAGATTTCAGAAGGCATCCTGGCTTCCAGGGGGGCACATACACGAGGTAACCTTGATATTGAAATATTTCAAGGTGTGGAAAACCCAAAACGATTGTTTAGAGGTAGGGGTAAAGAAAAAATAAACATTTGTCAATTTGGTGCATCATCTTATCAATATTTTCATAGCATTCAGGATTTTGGGTGCGAAACAAATTTTGAAACATTATTATTAAGACGAAAATCTGAATCTGATTTGAAACATACACAAATTAATCCTAGTAGATTAGAGTAATATCTGCTTGATTTTCTTTGGAAAAACCTTCAACATCCTATAAATGTTGAAGAAAGAAACCTTGTTGTTCAAAATCTACAGCCTAATATCCCACAAACTGTTCAAACTCCCCCAGCCTTTCAATATTCTCTTTTTGTGCCAAGTCCCCCTAGAGAAATTGTGGCTAGGTTTGCTCCTTTGGCTTTAGCTATTGTGTTGCATGACCTTCCTCAAAACTACACCCAAAGAATTTTTTTGTATGATGGAGAGGGTAATTTCACAATAAGACAACTTGTTGACAGATTTGATGATTTTATTGACATGGAGGAGGTTTATGATGATGATGTTAAGATGAGATTGATTGCACATATTTTGTTTGGAGAGGCAAAGAAATGGTTTAGGGATTTACCTTCTAGATCCATTGCCACATTTGAAGCTTTCCAAACTTCATTCTTAAAGAGATGGGATGATAAGAAAATTCCTTCACAAGTGATTTCTCAATATAATAATGTTAAGAAAGGAGGTTTTGAATCTGTTCATGAGTTTTCAAGTCTATTTATGAGGGTGTATAACTCTATTCCTGCCGATATCAAACCCTTAGTAGGCGCTGCAAAACTCTATTATGTTGATGCCTTTGACAGTGACTTTGCATTATTATTGAAAAAAGAGAAAATAAATAATTATTCATGTTGTGTTTAAATATGCTTTAGAAGTGGAGGCTAATATGATGGAAAGCGGAAAGATCAAGCAAAAAGCAGAAACAGATAAAAGGAAAGTTAGAGAAGAAACTATGCCTTCAACTTCAGCTGCCTCCTCTTCTAATGATGCTAAATTTGAAATGATGATGAATATAATGGAGAGATTGATATATAGGATGACTATGGATAATAGACCATTGAACAGATAATAGAATGAACCTCAAATCAGAAACCCAAACTTCAGAAGGCCAAATCCTCCCCCACTTCCACAAAATAGACAGAGAGATATGAGGAATCCTAGAAATCTAGACGATCAGCAAATAAGGCCACCTTTTCCTGAGAATTATGTTGTAGATGAAGATGAGGCTGAGTCTATTGAATATCAAATTCACCATTTTGGTGACTTGGATTCCAAAATATACCTCACAGAGAAAGACCATAATATGTTTTCTCAGGAGGGTGATAATAATGATTTTGAGGAGTCAGAGCAGTACCAAAGAGGATATTTACATGCTACAGATAATGTCTAGAGAAAGATTAAATTGAGAAATAGAGATGTTACTGTAAATAAATGAAGGTTCAATAAAAAAACAACCTTCTAGTACTAATCAGAATACAGAAAGGAAAAATGAAAAAAAAGAACCCGTTGTAAATAAAGAATCTGAAAATAAAACAGAAAAAATAAAAGAAGTGAAACAACTAGCACCGGTGGATGTATAAAACGTTGTTTCCACTTTTAATTTACAAACAAAACTTTCAAAACTGAAAATTTCCATTCCTTTCAATGAATTGTTGAGAAATAGGGAATACAGAGATAAAATAACAGATATGGTCAAGAGTCAAGGATAGTTTCAACCAGATATCCTCGAGGTGATAGATGATGCTCCTACCATTGTCTTTGGGTCAAAATTGAAGATATGGATAATGATGAAGTCCCTCCTTTTTATCTGATTTTAAATGTACGTGATATGATTTTCTGTAATGTTATGTTATATTCTGGTGCATCTCATAATTTAATTCATAAGGGGGTGGTATGAAGTTTGGGACTGGAAGTTACTAGACCATATAAAGATTTGTATTCCTTTGATTCTAGGAGGGTGAGGAATTTTGTATTGATTAAGGATATGGTGGTAACTTTGACAAAAATTCCATCTAAGACTGTGGTAATGGATCATTGTTGTAGCAGAAATTCCTCCTAAATTTGGTATATTGTTGTCAAGGTCTTGGACTTCTAAACTGAAAGGAAGTTTGCAAATGGATATGTCCTATTCTACTATTCCTATGATGGGTGGGGAAAAAAGGTTATACAGTGAGAAGAGATCAGCTTATGTAGTTAGCAGCCAAGAAAATCCAGATAATCATCATATACATGATGTTGATACTGATTTAGGATCTTCCATTTTCTTTAATGTCCTCCCTGTGATCCCAAAATTCCTTTACAAATTGAGTCTAAGGAGGATGAAGGGTTTGCAAAAAGACAAGAGTCTTTAGAACAAAAACAAAAAGAAGAAGGAATTTGGACCATGTATTTTGATGGATTTGTGGCCAAATTTGGTGCTGGTGTTGGTGTATATATTATTTCTCCTATCAGGGATTTGAAAGCTCTGTCATATAAGTTAAATTTTGAGTGTACCAATAATGTGGCAGAGTATGAAGCTTTATTACTAGGATTGAATGATTTAAAGGATATGGGAGCAAAGAGGGTACAAGTTTTGGGAGATTTATAGCTTGTAATAAACCGGTTGAATGACAGTTATTAGACCAAACATCCCAGGATGAGGGCTTATAGGAATGTGGTATGGGATATGTTTGGTAATTATTTTACAAAGCACAAGATCAGAGTGATTCTCAGATTTGAAAACATGGTAGCTGACTCTTTGGTTGCTACTACTGGTAAGTTTAAAACTCCTATTACTTCCCAGAGAAATTATAAAGTTGGTATTGTGAATAGACCCTCTATACCATACAATTCCAAATACTAGCAAGTATTTGTGGATGCTATGCAAATACAAATATTTTTAGAGTTATCCGGTGAATTCGTAACTACTCATATTGACGATAAAAATGATAATTTTGAGAACTTCCAAGATGACGAGCAGAGTGAAGATGAAAAAGATGGAAACAAAAAGTTGAAAAAATGCACTAGGGGGAAAAGACATAATCCAGTTGAAAAGCAATTTTATCCCAAGAGGTCTGATTCCTTTTGAGAAACGTTTTGACCAGAATGATGTTACGAAAGATCCAAAAGTGAAGCTTGCTGATAATACCGTCGAAGATAAAAATATACGCACTGAAGAAATTCCGCGAATTGTAAAATTGTCCAAGAATCTGCCTGTTAAGGAAAAAGAAGGTTATATCAATCTGATGAAAAAGTATACTGACGCATTTTCTTGGAGCTATGAATATCTGAAGGAGTATGATACTTCTATCATACAGCATACCATTTCTATTAAACCTGGTGAAAAACCTTTCAGACAAAAACCAAGAAGGATAAATTCGATGCTGCTGCCTGTTATTGAGAAAGAAATTAAAAAAATCAATTCTAAGATTATCATGACTTTGAGATTTTCCAAATGGGTTTCTAATTTGGTGATTGTGAGAAAAAATAACAGTGAAGTTAGGATTTGCATAGATTTCAGAAATCTTAACAAAGTCCCATTGAAGGATAACTACCCATTGTCGAAAATGGATCACATTCTGCAAAAGGTGGTAGGATCTTAAAGGATTTCAACTATGGATGGTTTCTCAGGATACAATTAGATCAAAGTGTTTCCTGAGGAGTAATAAAATACTACCTTTACTACACCATGGGGTACATTTATGTATGTCAAAATTCCTTTTGGTTTAATGAATGAAGAGGCCACTTTCTAAGGCGCCATGGACATTGCTTTTGTAGAAGAAAAGGACAAGTTTGTGGTAGTTTATATGGATGATAGAAATGTGTATTCTAGATCAGACATGGAACATATCAAACATCTGGAGAAAGTTTTTCTGAAGTTTAGGAAATAAGGCATATCATTAAATCCCAGAAAATCTAATTTTGCATTGGAGGAAGGGAAATTGTTGGGGCACATCATTTCAAAATATGGTATAAAAATAGATCCAGACAGAGTCACTGTAGTTTTGAAGGTTGAGGATCCAAGAAGTAAAAATGAAGTACAATAATTCATTGGACAGGTTAATTTTTTGAGAAGGTTTATTCCCAGTTTTGCTGAAATATTAATGAATATCACTAATATGTTGAAAAAGGACCATGAGTTAAAGTGGACAATAGATCCAAGGAGATCATTCATAGTTATTAAACAGGATATCACAGAAGCCCCAGTTCTAGTAAGTCCATATTTTAGCAAGGATTTCCTAATTTTTTCTTATGCTTCAGAATACACCATTGTTGGAGTTTTGTTACAGAAAAACAATCAGAATGTTGAACAACCTATTGCCTTCTTTAGTAAATTGTTAAGATATGGAGAATTGAAATATGACATTATGGAAAAAAAGCATATTCTCTAGTTAAATCTTTGAAATATTTTAGAGTTTATGTTATTCATTCACATATCATTGCTTATGTTCCTAGTAATGTGGTGAAGAGCATTCTCACATAGCCAGATCCAGGGGGGAAAAGAGCAAAATGGATTGTTGTGTTACTAGAGTATGACATTGAAATTAATCCCACTAAGATGATTAAAGGACAATGACTTGCAAAGATGATGACATATTCAAATTGTGAATCCTTACAATTGAATTTTTTATCTAACCATTCAAATCAGCTTGACACAGGGGTACATGTATTGTCTGAAATTTCTATGTCTCCATGGTATTCTGATATTGTTTATGTTCTACAAAAATTACAAGCTCCTGTAGGGTTAAGCAAAACAAGGGCAAGGTCTGTGAAGTTGAAAGATGCCAAGTTTTGTATTTTGAATCAATATTTGTATTGGAAAGATCCTGGTGGTGTGCTACTAAATTTCCTTTTGGAGAATGAATCCCAATAGACTATGAAGGAGTTTCATAAGGGAGATTGTGGGGGGAATCACTCGTGGAAAGTGACAACAATCAAAATTTTGAGAGCTGGTTTTTACTGGCCCTCGTTATTTTATGATGTTTACAAAGAGACCACTACGTGCCACTAATGCCAGATGTTTTATGGTAAGAGGAAACTTGTTCCACTTCCTCTTAACCCAATATCAATAGAGACACCTTTCCAACAGTGGGGATTAGATTTCATTGGAGAAATTAATCCCAATTCCTTAGGGAAGCATAGATATATTTTAGCAGCAACTGACTACTTCACCGAGTGGATTGAAGCAATACCTACAAGGAGGGCTACAGATGCAGTGATTATGGATTTTCTTGAAGAAAATATTTTGGTTGTCCCAGAAGGACCATGACAGAAAATGCAACTGCTTTTAAGTCTAAATAGATGATATTTTTTTTCACAATTATCATATCAGTCTTAATCATTCTAATGCTTATTATCCACATGGTAATGGACTGGCAGAATGTTCAAAAAAAATCCTAGTGAGAATTAATAAGAAGTTGTTGGAAGATAACAAAAGATCTTGGCATACAAAGCTGAAATGTGCTTTGTGGGCTGATAGAATCAACACAAAAATGGTTGTTGGAATCTCACCATTCCAGTTAGTATATGGAGCTGAGGTGGTTTTTCCAGCATCTTTGGGAGTTCTAGTCATGAAATTATTACTTGAACAATAGGATGAACCAAATCACATGCAAAGAAGAATAAATAAAATCATAGAATTGAATGAGTTAAGGGACAAAGCCTATGATAAAGTGCAAATACATCAAGAAAAAATGAAGAACACTTTTGATAGGAAGGTCAAGGAAGAACAATTATAGATTAATGATTTGGTTTTAAAGTGGGATGCTCCTAGGGAAGATAAACATGGGAAGTTTGATCACATGTGGGTAGGTCCTTATATCATTGCAGCTTACATAGGTGAGAATTCATTTATTCTATAGCATCAGGATGGGTCTCAGCTGAAAGGAGGTCCAGTAAATGGGAGGTTTCTCAAACATTTCTTATCCTGAGGGAAGGAGGCAATTTTTGTATCATAGTTGTATATATTTCTTTACTTTTGAAATAGTATAGATGGTGAACCAAAGGTTTTGAAACCCACAGAGAAGGTCCTAAGATCTAGATGGGTATCCATGTTTCTATATTTATTTAATTTATTTTTACTTACAGAAAAAAATAAAAATAAGAAGTTTGAAGTATAAAAAATTGGGAGCGACCCAATGGATTTGGCACCTGGTCTATGAGTTTCTTTACTACCTCACAGGGAGGATAGAATCCCCAATTGGAGCCAACTATTAGCACTATTTTTGGGCTAAGTAGTTGGCAAGGGAATAGGCCAATGAAAGGAAGAATAAGGTCTGAAAATTTTCTTATCATGTGACCTTGAAGGATGTTAATGAGGTTCTATAGGTATTTTGAAGGATCATTTCCAAGTTGGAAATGCAAAATAATTGAAATATTTATAGATTTGAACCTTGAAATGTGTGTAAGTGAGAAAGTATGTTCCAGGTTGTATGGTGACAGGAAATGAAAAGCCTAAATGGACAGGATTAAGATTTTGGTATGAGCAGAAACAGGTTAGCTTGCAGACACAGTTGTCTATTGGATGAAGAAGTGTAAATGGATCTATGGTTATGAAGAATTTCTTTGTTTTAACATGCAGAAGGAGTAAAATTTATTAAATCAGCAGAATGGTATATAATTTTTTTAAATCAACGATGGCGATCAAAGGTTGAGTAAAGTTTCATTCCGCTGATCTAACTTCTACGAAAAAAGTAAATTTTCATATCTACGGAATCGCTTAAAGTCCTGCATGTTTCAATGGTCAAGATTGATGATGGGTTAATATCAACTGAGGAGTTGAATTGCGCTGATCTAACATGCTCATTGAAACTAACTTTTCCAATTTGTGGAATTGCTTAAAAGGGCTGCATGTTTTAATAGAGGAGATCTAATCGGGAATGAATCTATGGTGGAGAGAAATTACGCTAGTTCAACATGAACGGATAAATGAACATTTGAAATATGCAGAATGTGGTAGGCCCTTAAAGTTTGAACAGTGTCTATTTAAAGTGGATTTTGATCAAGGGTTGGAAATAATTCCGCAAGGTGAACTAGCACGAAGAAAAGTCAGAATGACGATTTGGGGAATTGATTATAGGTTGCATGTTCCAACGGCTCAGATGAAAGCTTGGTCTATATCAACGACTGATGTTGATTCCAAAGATTGAAAGTAAGAGGATGAATGAATTCCTGATTTCAGCGAAATGTAGTAAAGGTCACACTTTTCAATGGTCCAAATGAGAACATGATTTAGATCAACAACTGAAAATGGTTCCACTAATCCAAAGTGCAAGGAAGGAAAATTTTGGTGAGGATGTGGAAAATTTAAGTGTGGAAAGTGATCAAAGGTGTGGATTTAAGCTAGGATAAATCTATGGCTGAAAATAAATCCGTGAATAGAAGCTATAAGAAGGATAGAAAATGTGATGTAGTTAAATACCAAGGTTTAAGGGAAATACAGATGGACGGTTCAGATTTGGGGAAGTTTTAGATCGAAGATGGAGATTTGTTTTGATATTTGAAGTTGCATGCAAAATAAATAAGAGTGAAACAATGAGAATAAGGCAGTATGATTAAGCAACGATCAAGATCAAGGGTTCATATTGAAAGATACCTTATTTATGGGTGAAATTATATTTGGTTGAAGAAGATGCACATCCGATATGAAGAATAAAATAATATAAGGATGAGCACGTGGATTCAAATGATTTGTATTTTCGAAGCACTGTAAAGCGAGAGCTCAGACTGTGCGGAAATCACCACTGTGGAAAAAAAAATTTGGACCATTTGTCAGCTGACCAGGTAGGATTTTATCTCTGATTGAACTAGTTTCTAAATGGCCAAGGTTGAATATTTAGAGGTCCAGAATCTTGAGTATCAGAAAATTGAATAATTTCTTGAAGATAAAGATTTTGAAAAATTTGACACTATATTGTTGAGTGATACTGTAGAAACAACCAAAAACAAGTTTAAAATACATAAAAACTAGGGAATTGATACTCATGGTGTTTTCAGTTCATATTTTTTATTTTTCCTGTAGACCATACCCCAAATTGTCCATAGTTTGTTGATTAGTGCAGTAATAATTATTCTCCTTATGAGGGGGTAATTATGGATGCATCTAGGTATAAAGTATTGTGTCTCGTGAGTTCTCTTGTCATCCAAAATACTCTGTCTGTGCCTACCAATTTTGTCCAAGTGTATAAATATTACAAAGAAGAAATCCTAGTTCAATTTTTCCGAGAGTCCTCATTTGAGCAGAAAGAAACTTTCCTTAAATCCTGTTAAAAAACTTATAGTCAGTTGTTAAACCATCCTTTTCCCATTGATTATAACATGTTTAATGAATAAACCTAGTCTCTTTTAACCTTGGAAATTTAGTTTTTAGGGTTGGGTACCAATAAATACATCACAGAATCATTATTGAGATTAGTGTTCACCCTTAGTACTGGTCAGGTAGAGTCTGAACAACTGAGTCAGTCAATGTAGTCATCATGCCTTAATTTTGATGAGTTTCTAGCTGAGAACATTCATTCTCAGCTAGTAAACTTACATAGGACGAGATATTTCAGATTTTAATATTTTTTACTGAAGATATTTTTAGCATTCAATGAAGACAATTTCCAACTCCCAGAGATGTTAATAAGAGATAAAATGAATATGGATTATTGTAAATTTATGAATTTTCTCATGGCGGCAGTATACAATGTTTTCTTTCAAAAGATATTACCCAAATTATTACTAGAGATGAAATAAATACTACAGTTGTCACCTAAAAGAAGAATAGGGGATTGGTTCCTATCTGGATATGGCATAGTGATTAGGGTATATGGGTTTGTTCATAAACCCTATATCCTACCAACATTTTTGACAATGAGAGTGTTTGCATTAGAACTAATCAACAAAAGGTTAATAATTGAAGATGAACATTTCCTAATTTTTAATAAGACTTCAGAGATTAAATTTCCATGGACAGTAGGTCCTTTTGTCCTTAAGCGAAAATCAACTCTTCCAATGATTGAAAGCATGCTAAGAGAAATGGGATTTTCAATTGAAGCTGGTATTAATTATGATCCTCACCATGTTATCTCAAATAGAAGACATGCCAATAAAAATAAATCGTTTTAACATTCTGAGGTGGCAAGAATTTTTGAAGCAACGAACTGAATGGATTACCCCAAGGATATAAAAAATAGTGGTTGAAAGATTGGCTGGGGATTTTGAGATGCTGTTCAATTTCAAAGCTACATGTGCTGGAAGATTTTTCTTATGTGGAAAATGTGGAGATCAGAGTGTTGGCAAAGGAGATGGTCAATCTAGATTTTCCAACTATCAATCAATGGAAGACTGATGAACATTTTGTAATAAACAAATACAAGTTACGCCAGTGAAGATTTTGAAGACAGCTGAAGAAATTATTTTGTATTTCGTTTTAGCAAATTAATTAGTTAAGAAGTTTAGTTTATTTCAAAAAATAGTTAGAATAAAATAAACGTGTTTGACACATGTATAGGTGGTTGTGCCTATTTTTAGAATCAGTTATTTCAGATCATGAAGTAATGTTATGTATTTAAACAACATTTAAAGATGAAAGAAGGGTTGGAACCTGAGAGATTTTATGTTATGTATTTTGAGATCTACCATTAATAAAATTATAGAGTCGAGTGCTAGAATTTTGCTGCAAAGATTCATGTGTATTTTGTAGTTACATTTTGTTATTTCCCTTATTATGTGCATGACTTTCCTTTCAAACTTTCCATTATGTGTTCTTTCATATCTGGAATGAGTGTGTAATAGTTTTAGAATTCATACATGTTTATGCTCTGACTATTATGTTAGATATTCATGAATCCCTTCAACTAAAGTTCATGTAGAATTCATCTTTTTGGTGCTCTGTATTGATGGGCTGTCCCTGTTTATTCTTTATCGCCAGACAAACTGCATTTTGACTGTGACCGAATACTATATTTCCTTTGTAGAACTTCCCATGCAAATATTTTTGTGATTCATAAAAATATTTGTGACTCCATAGCCCAATGTCTGCTTGCCTTTTTTCAACCACAAATACAATCTAAATTTTTATTTTTATTCATACATTTGGCCTTGTTAAACAACTCAGTGAGAGATCCCTCTCTGGAAAGAAAGAAGCCAACCTGAGGTAAATTTTGAGTGATAACACATGGCATTAAGGATATCTCATCACTTGTTACTGCATGTTCAATGAAAGGAGTTGCGAATTCCATCAAGAACCTGGTGCTTACAATTGCAAAAGAAAAAGATCTTGATGGGTCCAATGATGCTTTTGATCCTTGTCCTAAGAATTAAGTGATTGAGATGGGACATGCCTCTCAATGGGGAGGAAAGCAACAAAAAAATTGCAACGTCTCGGAAGATAATATCAATCTAGCCCCAACATCAACCTTTCCAGATATTCAACAGCTAGTCAAGGTGAAAAAATTTGGGTTACAGGACAAGCTACTCTATTTCTTGGGTATTATTTGTATTCTTCCCTTTGATAATGTACAAGTTTATACTTAACATGTAATTTGGCATTTTGGGATTTTAGTACATTTGTCTTGGATGAGAAGCATGCATGTAAAGGGTTGAGTGCTATGATTTTGCAATCCCACTAATAGAAAATTGGGGCTACACACAGCAATTACTGTTTTCTCTCATCCTTGGAATAATTTCCTCATAGATTTTGTAAAGGGATTAACTATGTAGAAAATAGTCAATTTCATTTGGAATATTCAACAGGCACACCAAGAATTCTAGGAGCATTACAAATCTAGGTGGATCGAAAAGGAAGTGTGTTAACACCCAAAAAGGGTTCAATACCTCATCTACCCCATCACATGGCTCATTTGTCCATTTTCATACCATATTTCCATCAAAAACCCATAAAACCATCTAAAAAGCCTCCAAAAGGCTTAAAATGCCTCCAAAAGGCCATAAAACCCTCTTTCCCTCCAAAAAATATCCAAAATTCCTCCAAAAAAGCAAAAATCTCCAAAAAGGAAGAAAAAATATAAAATAATGAGGAAAATGAGGAAAAAACCCTAAACAGCTGAAACCCTAACCCTAAACCAGCACTCCACCACTATAAATAAGTGATGGAGACCCCTTATTTCAAATCCACAATCATAAGTATCCTGCCTCTGCCAAAATTGCTCTTGAAATCCTAGCTCACCATTGAGCTGCTTTCACCGTGAAGAGCCCCTTTTGGCCCATTTCCACCATTGGAGAAAGAGAAGGAGCAGCTGGAGCTCGAAGCAACCTCTCGGATCAGCGCAACGGGCTTCACCAACCTTCACATTGGAGGTCAGATCAATAAAAAATCATTCTTTACTTTTTACTGTTTTGCTTCATGAACATGTTTAGATTAATTTTTATTACTGTTTAGCATCTTTTATTTCACATATTATTGAACTGCTACTAAGGAGTCCATTCTCCTTAGTAGGTGCTCATTCGCACAAGCTAGGGGTAAAACCCTAGCTACAGTTTTGGCGACTCCGCTGGTTTTTATTTTTATTTTATTTCCTGTTTTGTCCTTTCGGCTGCCGTTTTCGGCCGCCGTAAACCGTAGTTTTTTCCTCCGCAGTTGCGTCCCGACCGCATTTTTTAAGCCCTTTGCCGCGTTCCGAACGCGCCTGTTGGCCGTTTTACCTGCATCCCGACCGTGCCTTTCTAGATCTTAGCTGCAACCCGACCGCGCCTTTCCAGCTCTTAGCTGCGACCTGTCCACGCCTTTCCAGCTCTTAGCTGCGACCCGACCGCGCCTTTCCAGATTTTTCCTGCGGCTCGACCGCGTCCTTTTTCCTATTTGCTGCATTTCGACCGCAGCTATCGGCCAAAAACCCGCGACCTGTCCGCGGCTGTTTCCTTCAAAACCGTGGTCCGCCCGCCTGTGTTCTTCAGAAACCCCCGACCTGTTCGTGCCTGTTTCCTTCAAACCCGCGGTCCGACCGCCCGATCCAGCCACAGACCCACGATCTGACTTTTGCACTTGTTTCTGCTTTTGAACCCAGCCCCTTTGCTGCCATATTTTCTGCACCTGCACAGCCATCTGTTCTACCTGCAGCCCTACAGCCATCTTTGTCCCCCTTTATAGAATTTAAAAAAAAAAATTAAGCATTGTTTATTCAGATAATCTTGCATGGTAAAAAATTTTCATTCAGTATTATTGATATTTAGGAAGTTTCCTTGGCACTTCTCTTCTGGGTTCATAACCTCACAAGCACACAATCTGTCACCTAATTCAAGTGAGACTTAAAAAATACTTAACTCAACCAACATTCTAACCCCACTTGGGGAACACAAAAGAATTTTTGTAGTTAGGTAGGATCGGGGGGATAGGCTTCCAATAACACCCCTTGGTTACTTACACTTGAGACATAGTTGTTGTCCATTAGGGAACCAAAATCCCTTAGTATTTTTTGACACGGTCACAACCGGTTTATCAGAGGGCCTCTCCCTTAGGAGGGTTGAAGTCGTGAGATTGGTTCCGGAGGTCTGAGTGGAATACCGAACTCCATTCAGTAACTGAAGGGCTACCTTTCGCAGTTCTCAGGATATCCCTGTATAGGGGTATTGCGGTTAAAGGACCAAGCGGCAGATTTACCTTTCTGGACGTGTCATGAACGGGGTATCTTAGTTTCCATTCTTCTAGGATTTGACTACCCGGTGTCCCTCCCGGTAGGGGGATACCTTAGCCACTTGGCTTCCCTATTCATATTGTCTGACTTGGATTTCATCACCTTGCAGAGGATATGTCTAGTTGAGTCATAATACCATTTTTTATTTATAGGCAACCTGCTGTTTTTTGGTATTCTGACCATTTCTGTTGACACTCCGCCTATTGTAGCATGCAGTTACAGTGGGTGTTTTGAGTTGGTTGTTGGCCTGAGCGCCCTATGTTTTGAGCTCTCCTTCTGCACACTCGGTTGCATTAGAGTTTTTGAGCTTTTTTGTACCTACCTCAACCCACAGAGATTTGACACCATTTGTCACCATTGAGTCCCCGAGACATTCTCGGCGCCTCAGAGGCGAGCCCCCACAGCACGGTTCACTTGACACCACCTGTCATCGACACAGATCATCATCATTTGATACCACTGATCATAGATCTCGAGCCTTGTCACTTGACTCCACTCGTCAGTGGCATAGGACTCCGTCACCAGATACTGACACCCCTTATTTTACCTCTGATTCTGAGCCAGAATCTGGGAACCCCCTTTACACTGCCCCTACTAGCCCAATGGCTGGCGTGACTCCCATATTGGTAGGGACCGTTGGTGGAACATCCACCATGACACCAGTTACCACACCTACTTTGGGTATGCCCTCCACGGGGGCCCCCTCTACTGTTCCCCTCACAGCACCGATTCCCGCAGCGGGAATACCTATCCCCACTCCATCAGTGACTCATACCACCCATGGTGGTGCAGGTCCGTCCTATACCACCTTAGTTCCCCCACTTGGGGGAAACCTCCCTCATATTACCCCTCCACTTGGGGGCATCGGCCCCAACTTGGTCCAACCCACTACCGTGTCACATCCTTCGTCCAGTTTTCCATTCATGGCTAGCCTCAACCTGCCTGACCTAGCCAGATTAACCAACGACCCCATCCGACATGACCCTGCGTGGCCTCACATTCCCACCAAGCTCCCCTCTGACATCCCCAAGTTCGAGGGCAAAGCAGGTCAGGACCCACAAAACCATATCATGTCCTTCCATCTATGGTGTTCCTCCAACTCCATAGTAGACGACTCTATTCACCTCCGTTTATTACATCGCACTTTCACTGGCTCTGCTGCCAAGTGGTATATCGAACAACCCCATGGAACCCATGCCACCTTTACTTCCCTTGCCTCGACCTTCCTGCAGTTCTTCCAGTTACCTGTCCGCTATGATGCAGGCGTTGAGATCCTACTATCATGCAGACAGAACACGGCTACCCACATCACAGACCACATTCATGAATGGCGTCGACGTCGTAGCCTATGCAAAATCAAGTTAGATGACCGGATCTTCCTAGATTGGTTCCTCAAATCCCTCCTTCCTATCATTGCTAAGGATGTGGCATCCGAACAACCCCAGTCTGAAGAAGAGGCTATCCTTAAAGCCCAACAGTTCGATCTCATTTACGCCCAGTCGGGTTACCTTTATACCATCATACCTGACGGCCCTCGCGGTGATTCCTCCCAGCACGATGCGCCGAGGGCATCCCACGCTGCCGACGGCATCATTGGCCGTGTCTCTTCGCAGCCTCAACCATTTTCCATAGCACGTCCTACCCCTAGCCCTGACTTTTCGCGCGCTACCTCGCAGTCTGGTGCACCCAACTCGTATGCCCCCATGACACCTCACCACCATTCCCATGGACCCTCATGTCCACCTCAGTGTTTCAGTCATATGACTCCCGCTTACACCCCCCCAGTCGCACCTCATCCCTACTATCACCAGCATGCTGCCCCAACTCCTGCGCCGTCACAAGCCCAACCTCATTATTACCCGCCGCAGGCAGCCCATGCGGAAAACCCACAACCCGCTCCACAGCACTATCAGCAACCCCCTCAGGTTGCTGCCCCTACGCAGCCTCCACCTACATATCATCCACCGCAGCCTGCTCTAGCCCTTGCGCAAACTCAGAATCCACCTACTGTCCAAGGGCAAGTTTACACTCAACAAAACCCGCAGCAAAAGCAGAACAACCAATGCAACCAGGGCCAACAAAACCGTGGCAGAGGCCAAAATTGTGGGAACAACCAACCGACCGAGCAAGCTGGTCAACACCCTATACCCCTTGCTATTAATAATGCGGTCCCTGCTAACCAAAACCCTGATCGCCTACCCAAGCAGGCTAAAAACCCCAATTTGAGAACAAACTACCCTTGTTCTGTTTGCGGGGTCTATGGCCACTACACACATTTTTGTCCACATATGGAGCAGGTTCGGCAACTTTGGGCTGCTGATGTACAACGCCAAGGGCAGGCGTCTCCTCAAGCACCACCCAACCCGCCACCACCTCAGCAGCCACCTTTGGTCTTGCAAAACCCCTTACCAACCCAAGGCGTAGTGAACACTGAACTGTTGCCTCCCCCTCAAGCTAACGCACCAACCCAACAAATCACTTACGCTGCTCCTGATCAACCCATTTTTGACTCAGGGACCCACCACTTGTTGATGATCTCCTCCGATGAGGTCAACCTCCAGACTCGGCGGAACCAATATGGCTCCACCCCTGAAGATCCTCCCACCGATAAACCCACTAATGCTCATCCCACTGATCAGGCATTACGTATACCTACACCTCCACTAGATGGCTCCCCCAAAGCACCTCGTTTCCCACTTCGCTGTATCAACAACAACCCCAATACGCGGGCTGCATCAAACTACAACATTGTCGATGACTTAGCCCAATCCCCCGTAGCCATGTCTACGTTAGAAGTCTTAAAAAAATGCCCTTCGCAGTGCAAGACTTTACTCTCAGCCATTGGGGCTATCGATCCAAATGATTCGCAGTTAATGACATTTGATTTAGACCAATCCGAACCCTGCCTGCCTTCCACTTTGGCATTCCAAGTTTCTGTTTCCATTCGGAATTTTGTCGTCCATCGATGCATTATTGATGAAGGTGCCTCTACATGTGTCATGCCCATCTCCATTTGGCAGCAAATGGGATCCCCCCCTCTCCAGCAGTCCTCTACTGCGTTGCGAGCCTACGACGGCCGTTCAGCTCAACCACATGGCCTATTAACTAACATCCCCGTCCAGCTGGCTGGCAAAATGGTCCTCATAAACATCGAGGTTATCAATGTACAGCTTGATTACAACCTTTTACTTGGCCGCAGCTACATGTATGCCATGCGGGCAGTTGCTTCTACTGTTTTTCATACCATGATGTTCCCCCATGAGGGACGCGTGGTCAAGGTTGACCAACTCACTTACCATAATCCCAATGCCCCCACGGCACCCGAAAATGTTCTCCCCATGGTTGAACAACCTATTTCGAGTGCCACCACCTCATTCGTTTCTTCTATGGGGCCCGGAGTTTACTCAGACGCACCAATGGCCTCGACCTTCCCATCTATTCCACCCCCGTCACCTGCCACTGAAGTGTCCAACCTATGTACCCTGTCCTATAACACGCGAACTCCTCTTAATCAACCGCCCTTGTTGCCTCAACCCCCTTTGGTACCTAGTCACATTGGTGCTACACCCATCCATACCATTCCTTTCCTCTTCCCTCCCTCAGGAGTAGTTAGCGCCCCAGTCATGGCCACCCTCAGCCTTCCTGGGTTAACCTTAGGATTACCCATTTGGTATCTTTCACCTCCCGTTCGTCCATCGACACCAGATATCATCCTGCAACTAGTGCAACCCATTTTCACTACTAGTCAACCACCTCCTGGTGTTGCTACCCCGTCAGCCTCCGCGAAACCCCCCCCCTCCTCTTCCCAAACCCACTGGGGGCAGAGGCCCCCAACCTTACACTGCTGTCCCACCTCCTAAGACAGTCAGAAATCCCCCTGTGTTTCGTGCTCCTCCCAAATGCGCGTTGTGTGATAAGTTGGGCCATGCGACTCACCTATGTCCTCAGTTACCGGCGTTACAGCAATACATGGAACTGCTTAACGATGACCCCACTATCCCGGTTGTCCATCTAGATCCAACCCCTATGCCTCACGACAAATCCCTGCGCACTAACCACTCCTGTGCCTTATGCGGTGTCTACGGGAATTACTCACATCACTGTCCCGATCTCCCCGAGTATAGAGCAGCTCTCTTTGAAATGAACAATCTGGATCTTGAGATAGCACCACCCACCATTGTGGAGATCCACCCCCCGGAATCTTCCTCTTCCAAAGAGGTTAATACCATTTATATGATCTCTTCCACCACCACTCCTTCGTCAACCAATTTGACGACACAAACATTCCGCACGGA
Source organism: Pseudotsuga menziesii (assembly GCA_001517045.1). Lineage (NCBI taxonomy): Eukaryota > Viridiplantae > Streptophyta > Pinopsida > Pinales > Pinaceae > Pseudotsuga > Pseudotsuga menziesii. The sequence goes on from LPNX010043553.1 coordinate 119,915, forward strand.
TGAGGAGATTCTCGAGGCTCTCACTGCCTCGGATTATCCTTGGGATGACATGCACCATCGTTCCTACTTCCTCCCAGATGAACCTTCCTCTAACACTGCTACCCAGTTTGCAGTTGAATCCAAAGACTTCCTTCCCCCCAAGGTCGACTGGTTCAAGGACCCTATTCCTGCTCCTAACGCCTTCGAAGAGGGTAACATGGCCAACATCTCACCTGTCTTTCAAATTGATATCGAAGACCCCGGAGGCACCCCCGAACTCATCACTTTAGGAGCCTCTTGCAGTAAGCAAGAAATTGAAGAATACAACAAACTCTTCAGAGAATTCCGTGATGTCTTTGCCTGGTCTTATACCGAAATGCCCGATCTTGACCCTGCCATTATAGAACACCACATTGACACATGGATTGATGTACCCCCCGTTCGTTAGAAACAGCGTCCCCTTCATCCCTAGCTACAGTTTTGGAATCAACACGACGAGACCGTCACGATGGTCACCTCGTTGCATTATTTTTTCTACGTCATTTTTTGCCCATTTTTTAGACATCGCTAGTCGCCTCGGTTTGCGCGCCACTTCGGCTGTTCTCCATTTTTCACACTTTTTATATTTCCGGATTCATTTTTCCGAGCTCGTGATGATGCTTGAGATCATTTCTCGCTCTCACTTGGTACAATTTCAACATTTCGTCCCTACACCTTGCTGCATCGATTTACGCGCCACATCGGCCGTCATCAGATTATTTCACACTTTTTACATGAGCCATCCACTCCTGTCATACTGCAAATATTTTGTTATTTTGCCACCATTCATTCACCCCGCAAGGAGGCCCACTAGTGTTGCCCCCCACCCTCAGTTCTGGTCATCATAAATGTTCCTTCATTGAACACTTCCTCCTTGCCTGGCCATTAATTCAGAGTCTTCTTATTTGCTTTCAGACTCCTTAAAATTGAAAGCAACCACGAGCATGTACTATCCCGGGCTCGTTAAATCCACATGACAGTACCACTCTCTCACTTCAGAGTCTTCTTATTTGCTTTCAGACTCCTTAAAATTGAAAGCAACCACGAGCATGAACTGTCCTGGGCTCGTAAAATCCACATGACAGTACCATACCACTCTATTACTTCAGAGTCTTTTTATTTGCTTTCAGACTCCTTAAAATTGAAAGCAATCACGAACATGAACTGTCCTGGGCTCGTAAAATCCACATGACAGTACCATTTTTATATCCACACTTCTTCTAGTTCCCTAACCCATGAATAAGTCCCCCCGCGTCTCTTGGCGCTATGATCGATCCTCTCGGCAGCACCCCCAATCAGGTCGCCTTTGTTCAGAGTATTCTGCAATCTCCTGCCATTTTACCACAGCTTGAGTCTCCCTCAGCCCATTCACCCTCAGATCCTATACTGCTATGATCCCTTTACCACCAGTCAGTCTCATATGCTGCCCGATCATCCCCGCCATCATACTCTGAACAAAGGAAGTTTGAGTCCACCCACTCTACTTGCCCAGTTATTCCCCCCAGTTTATCACTCCTGCCATCAGTGCTATCATAGTTCGGTTTTTCACCTCGCGCTCCTGTCAAGGAAACATCATTGCCTTGATAGTTGCAGGTCTCCCTCTGTCAACGACAGCCCCTCTATTCCAGAGGATAGACCTAGAGGCCCCTGCGCCTTGGACCCATCACCATCTGTGGTGAGTGCCTACGGACCATTTTGGGAGGAGTCATCATTGCCTCTCCAAATAGTTGTTTCTCACATGTTCGACTTCATCACCTTAATCGCATCGTTGAGAATCGCGCAGGATGTACATCCTTTCCATTATGTGTCGAAGATCCCGGATTTCCCCCAACTCTAGCACATTGGTGAGTCACTTTGGAATGCACAGTGATATGTTCCCATGGATGTCCAGGCTGCGTTGGATATTGTATTCGGAAGCCATCCAGTTCCATGCTTCCTTGAGAACCTAGTTCAGTTCCAGATCAGTGTACCATTGCAAGTATGACTGCTGTCACTTTGATCCAGCAGCTCATTATTTCCTTTGGAACCACATTCAGTAGCACTGCTGTCATTCCAGTGCATCAGTTGTTCAGCTCAGACATGGTCAGCCCAGCAGTATGTTCCAGCTTTGTGTCCCTTCTGTACCCTTATGATATACACAGTGGATTTCTATGTATCCTACAGGTCCCTCTTTTCAGGCCTCACAGTTATTTTTATGCATCTTGATACGAGCATGGGTATGCCCGCCTCGTCCAGATTATCAGATGATTCCTCATCCATTATTGAGGTTATGTACTTTTCAGTCCTTGCAGTTGGTTCGAGATCGTTTTTCCGGGCTTCAGTTGGTTCCTTCTCTCCTCCACACCCCAGAAAAAATGAATATGACTCATGATGTCCATCGGCCATACGATGAGCTCCTGCCCTCGCACATCAGGGGGCAATCTGTTAACACCCAAAAAGGGTTCAATACCTCATCTACCCCATCACATGGCTCATTTGTCCATTTTCATACCATATTTCCATCAAAATCCCATAAAACCATCTAAAAAGCCTCCAAAAGGCTTAAAATGCCTCCAAAAGGCCATAAAACCCTCTTTCCCTCCAAAAAATATCCAAAATTCCTCCAAAAAAGCAAAAATCTCCAAAAAGGAAGAAAAAATATAAAATAATGAGGAAAATGAGGAAAAAACCCTAAACAGCTGAAACCCTAACCCTAAACCAGCACTCCACCACTATAAATAAGTGATGGAGACCCCTTATTTCAAATCCACAATCATAAGTATCTTGCCTCTGCCAAAATTGCTCTTGAAATCCTAGCTCACCATTCAGCTGCTTTCACCGTGAGAGCCTCTTTTGGCCCATTTCCACCATTGGAGAAAGAGAAGGAGCAGCTGGAGCTCGAAGCAACCTCTCGGATCAGTGCAACGGGCTTCACCAACCTTCACATTGGAGGTCAGATCAATAAAAAATCATTCTTTACTTTTTACTGTTTTGCTTCATGAACATGTTTAGATTAATTTTTATTACTGTTTAGCATCTTTTATTTCACATATTATTGAACTGCTACTAAGGATTCCATTCTCCTTAGTAGGTGCTCATTCACACAAGCTAGGGGTAAAACCCTAGCTACAAAGTGAGAGAGAAATACCCACACTTATCTGATGACTCTTAAATCTTTTGGAGGCCTAAAATCTTCTCAATGGGGAGGAATGATCCAGAGGATCTCAAAGGGTAAAATTTTGGAAGTCCCAAAATCTTAGAAAAAATGGTGTCATTGTGAAAATATCGTCAAGATGAACCCAATGATATGAACAACACCTCAAATGAACTCGGTATAAGGGATTTATTGCATTCTAAAGTTTAAACAAGAGAGGCGTGCCACATTGCATTTACGGCGCTTACGTGGTAGGATTGCAGGGTGATACGTGGCATGAAAATAATGAATGGGTAGTGACATGGAGGCTCCATGTGGCACATTTCAATATGACTTGGAAAGTGATGGGGTGGACACATGGTCCAATCCATGCCTAGCATGTGGCACTACCATGACATATTGGGTTTCTGCATAAAATGTATGGTTGAGGTAATGGGAGTTGAACCCATGACCTCTCGTATAATAGACCAGTTCCCTAACCAACTCTCCCAAAAATGTTGCTTATGTTGGGAATGGGATTTTTGTTAATTTAATGGAGTCCAATCGGGAAAAGGGGGTAAGGTCGGTCAGCCGACGCCGGAATCCGACTGTCATACCAACCTACCGAATGTTTCACGTGATGTGCAACCATATGATAGTGGTTGTGGGTTTTATGACCATATATTATGTACCAACCAAATGTAACATGTTGTGGGAATACACCACATGTGTTAATTCCTCCAACCTATATGTTATGGGTTTAACCCTAAGGGATATGCTAATGACCACCCCAAGCATGGAATGCCAACAAATGTAGTTATGTGTGGTTACAACAAAAAACCAATGATATGCTATGTATGTCATATAATTGTAACCAATGGCTAAAAGCGAATAAAAGGTTGAAACAAGCCCAATGAATGGGTCAACTTGGGAATTCATGTGAGTCATGCCACCAAACCATAAGGGTGTAATAGTAAACTATAAAAACCCATGTCATTCTAGTTGTAAAGAAGGAGATATTTTATGGAGACATTATCCTCTAGGTAGCTTGCGTTATGAGTAGAGAGAGGAGGATACTTTTTGGCTCATGTAAGGGAAGGTGGGGCATATTTGCACTTTTTTTTCATCATCTTCATGATCTTGAGTCCCTGGTTCAAACATTTTGTCAATATGAGAAACTGGATTCTCTTTAGCATTGAGGTATTGATGTATTATTACCATGCTTTTGCCAAGAATTTGCTAATATTATAGATTGACCTCTCCATTTTAGAAGCGGGTCTAGAGATGTAGTTGTTCCTAGACAAACTCCATTATCACATGGTGTCTCTTTTGACGTGTGCTCTTTATCTTCCATGTGTGTGGTTCTTCTAATGTGGTACTCATGATATTTTTTCACATTATTTTTATGAAAATCACTTTTAAGTCATATAATATAAATATATTGGATCACCATGCCCCCATGAAATACCGATTCTTAGGTAAAGCACCCACATGTTCCATATTCAAGACCACAGGTGCAGGTGTATTTTGGTAAAGACCATTTCCTTTTCTAGAGGATAGTATCCTCCTTTGAATTGGCTCATGCAAGTTAGAATATGGATTTGCATAACAGGTAACCCTTGAGAGTTAAAAATGATAGTACCAATATTTCCCATTTGATGGGACACATTGCCCCCATCCAAAGGAGGGGGGCCATACACCCCCCCCCCCCCCCCAAAAAGNACCCTAGAGGAAGAAACTTCATATAAGGGGAGACCCATAACAAAAGATACATTTCCTCCCAAAGAGACACTCGATCTCAAGGGACGACTCACCATAAGAAAGGAATTCATAGGAACCGACATACTAAACATGGGCCAAGAAGATGGGATGTAAAAAGTAGTACCATCACTCAAATTCCCACCCCCACTCACAAACATATTACCACAGGAACTAGGGTATAATTAAGGGAGATGGAATCCACCAACATAAGGAGTAGAAGGATGAATATTACCACTCCCAAAATGATACGTAGTGGAAGGTGTTGAGGTTCCCCCTAGACCTACACCAAAAGTACCACTAAAAACCAGAATGGAGGATGAAGTATTCGATAATATGTTCATCATGCTAAACATACAAGTGTTAATGGAAAAGAGAACTAATTGAGCATCTATACCTGAAAATCCTGAAGAAAAGGTGGAAAGATGGGCTGATGACCAAGTAAACCCAAAAGAATTGGTCCTAACTGAATGGGAAGAACTAGCAGCGTGAGAGCTAGTAAACACAAGGGTCCCTAGGATGCAAACAATAGTTAAATTAGGATTCCTATGGACTCCCATTCCCATCATGGATGAATAGACCGGAGGGAAATCCAATGACTCAAAAGTAGTGATCATCATAAGAATCCTCTGAAGTTCACGATGGGATATATACCGACCACCCATATCATATCTATGCCTATTGTAGAGAGGTTGTAAAGGATCACCAGGTGCTAAATCTATTAAGATATGAGAACAAAGGATAGTTAGAACTCAATACATGATGAATCCAAAGAAAAAGACTCAAATAACAACAATCCCTAAATTCAACTAACAACCATAGAGAACACCCCTAAAGAATCTAGGATGATTGCACATAAGAAAGGAATACATATAAATGCACTCATGATATATAGTAGGTATGTCTCACCTAGGAGAGGCCTAAGAATCCCATACATTACAAGCGAAGGTGTGTGACTTGTTATAGAGGACCTCAACTTCAACGTGTAAATAAATTGTGCTATCCGACCACTACTTGACCATAACACTCACAAAATAACCCCTACGATGCCTAGGAAAATCAACTATGGTCACCTGAATATAATTAATGCTCAAGCAGATCCCAAATCTCGAAAGAACCTAAGGTACCTTAAAATCCCCCAAATACGAATAGAATCCTAGAAATATCTCTGGTGCTAATAGAAGGTATTGGAGGGATATCTCCGCAACCAATGTTCACACTGCCTCATTATTGAATTTAGTGTAAGAGGATATTCCTAAGAACACCAATTATATCATGGATCTCTCCTCTCCCTGGACAAACACCTAATTATCTTAGTTTTATAGTCTAGGATAATTTTACTCACACAATCCTATTCCAAGATGCTAAAGCCTATGCTTATTCGTGCAACCTATAAAATGAAATATTTCTACTCAATTTCAAGTTAAGCGTTAATTTTAGTGGGATGTTACTTACTCAAGGGGATATGGTCGTGCAACTAATGATGTTTATGACCCAACAAGAAAATAAAAATGCACACCTGAAAACATTGCTAAGTGCTAGGCTTGTTTTCCAAATGAAAAAATGGTATCCCACTAAATGAAATGCATAAAAATAGTCTCTTTCTTTTAAAATTCCAATGCAATATTTCCCATATGAAGCCTATTCTAATGCCATTCCAAGAAAAAATACTAATGCAATTTTATTTTAATGAAAAATGCAAATATGTAAATATATTTGTATTTTTAATATAAATGAATGAAAATGTAAAATGCAATCATGAAACCCTCGGACCCAGTAGAAAGTATAAATGTTGAGTATGATTGTCATTGATGTTAAAGAAGTTCATTAATGACAAGGGAATAACAAAGGAAGTGTGACATGAAATGTACGATGATGTGGTATGTGTGATGAGGTTGCAAAGACCTATAACGGTGTTCTAGTGCTCCCATGAAGTCATTGCTACAATTTGACATCATAATGTAAAAGTATCGCAAATTAGTAAACTTTGAAAATTGACTAAGTATTGGAAAATTAGTCTAAGTTTCCCTAGGAAAATTCCCCCAAATTTCATAGGTTAATGATAAAAATTATCTGAAAGTGTTAGGATATAGTTTGTTGACTTGCTTATATGACCATGATCTCAGTTTTCCTAAAGAGTGCTTGAAGAAAAATTACAGGTCTTCCAAAATGGTGTTTCAGGTTGTTTTGTTGTTTGGGAACCTAGTTAAGTAAAATGCATGCCTAGGTCAGAGAATGATAAATATGAAGGTGAAAAAAATCTTGGTGATATTAGTTAATTTTTATGTATTTGTAACTTCGGAATGTATTCACTTGTATATCTTATGTATTGTACCCTGATGTTTATTCCGAAAATTATATGTAATGTAATTGAGTCGTGTCATGCCTCGATGTTCTGATTGGGAGATTCAATAATGTAAACAAGTCATGTAAAGTCATTGAGGTTAACCCTCCATTGTAAGTTGGGGAAATAGTCCCCACAATTGAGTCAAGTTTAATCCTCCTTGTTGATCGGAGGGCAAAGTCCATACAGTTGTGGGGCACTAGGGTTATTAGACTCTCCTAGAGATGTCGGCCCTATTAAGTAATTTTTAAGTGACGCCAACGTATTGGAGTGGACATTAAGTGAACGATAGAATATAAATAGAGAGTGAGCCTCTCTATTTATCACACATACACTCACCCACTGGGGCGCATGAGTGAGAGAGAGAGAACAACTGTGGAGATAATATTTTATGTATTTGGTTTTTACTATTGCCATTGGTGCTCATTCTATCTCTGAGGAAGTTGCGTGGTTTTCTCCTTTATGGTTTCCCCAAGGAAAATTCTTTGTGTCTCTTGTCTCTTGTGATTATTGCTGTGCATGTTATGCTCTTAGATAAGATCCTAGATCATATTGCTTAAATGATAAAAATCTAACATGGTATCAGAGCTAACTTGAGCAGAAGACACTGTGTAGCTGTAGAAGCTAGGGATTCTTAATTTTTAAGTCTCTCTCCACAATCCATCAGCAAAAGAAGTCTAGGATGACTCTCCATTGAAGGGCGCATCTTTTTGTTGAAGCAAAATTTGATTCTGGGCATTTTTAGTTTTTGCTACAGGAAATTATGTCTTTTTATAGAAGAGGAATTTTTGAGTGATCCAAGCATAGGATTTCTCTCTTCATCAAAATCAAAGTTTAGAGACCTGGGTCGATATTTTTGGTTGTGTGGAACTCCAGGAAAGTCAAACCCTAGTTTGACCCCACGCCTGAAAAACCCTAAAATACTAAAACTAATAGTTTTGGTAGATTCACTATATCTCGATATTAGAGAAGGCTCGGGTGCCGAAACTTTCACAGGTCGAATATAAATTCGTGATGTACACTATGTCTAATTTTTTCAGCCTCATATTCACTATATTATAGGAGATATGATTCCTCCAAGATAGGGTTCTACCCTCTCCCAGGATTCATCCCTAAACAGGACACCTGGGGATAATTTCTATATCTCGGGCTACAAAGGTCAAAATGAAATTTCTTAAGATTTTCCAGAAAGGGTGCAGACTTTAATTTTTGTGGTAAAATTTTCAGACCATGAAGATGAACCAGTGACACGTGGAAGTCCGTACAAGATCACTCTTCCAAACAGTCCTTAAATAGGTCACCGTAGGAAAATGAGCATAAGTATCAATTGGTTAATCCAATTCTACTCAGACTTGTGGCATTGGAAATAGGATAGACAAGGATACCTTGGTATGAAGTTTTAGATAGAGAGGAGTAGTGCTTTCTAATATGCCATAGAAACAGTATCAAGAATTTCTACGGAAGAAATTGGTAAACTAGGGCTTCTTGTTTCGGGAGCTTCTTTCCACTGTTTTCAGAAAAGGAGTACATTGGAAAACTCACCTTGAAGAGGTATATATTTATATCCAATCAAATTTGAAAGATTCCAAGTTTTTGAAAATTAGGGTTTCTCTGACAAACCCTAGATCAACCAGCTCTGGAACCAGGACGAACACCTCAAATCGGTAAGATCTAATATTTTTCTATTTACTTTTGAGGTTCTCATTTCTAAATGACTAGTCACACCAGCTTGATGACAAGGTTGCTGAAACTGACAAATTCCAGGCATGAAGTATTGGATCTCAGTGGTTCTTGAAGAAATGAATTGGACACCTACATAAGTGGAGAGGTTCCAGTTCTAGAGGGAGATGAGGCTAAAATCCTTACACAAGAAAACTTGGTCAAGGCCAAGAAGATCATTGCTAATTCAATCACGAATCACCTTATATCACAAGTGTCTTCTCTAAAGACACCTAAAGAGATGTTTGATTCCTTGCCCAAGCTATTTGGAGGGAAGAACATAAATCAGAAGATGAATTTGAGAAAACAGTTGAAGAATGTGAAGATCCAGAATGCAAAGACCATGCAGTCATACTCTACAAGGGTTTCTCAAATCAAAGAACAACTTGAAGCAGTAGAAGAAGAATTCGAGAATGCAGAAGTTACCTTGAATGGACTCCCAGGATCATGGCATTCATTCATTCGAGGAATGTGTGCCAAAAGGAAGTGATTACTTTCAGCAGACTCTGGGAAGAAGAAGAAGCTCGACTCATAATAAGAGAAGAGAAGACGGGAGCTACTGGAGATCAAGATCTCACCATCCAATTAAGATCCCTCAAGCGGTGAGGAATACGAAGGACTCAAATCTTGAAGAACCTCTTATCCAAAGTTTGCATTTGGATAAGAAATGATAAATGAAGAAGATGACGAAGCTGAAGGCTCAAGAAGGAGTCTACCCATGAAACAAATAAAGATAAGTATTCAATTGTCATTTCATGATATTGTTTTGTTACGCATTTGTTTATATTCAGTTTATGTATTGTGCATGATAGAATGTTTGCATTAATAATTGTATAATAATAATACGTATGTGATGGGTAAGTAGCTCATGGTGATATACAACTCTCCATTGCTATCTATCTAGAATGAAACCTCTTTGCTGACATATTGGATTAGTGTACAATCTCAATGTTGTCCTGGTAGAGATGGAAGGCATCTAGAAAGTTTTCATGAGATATGGATGAATGTTGTATTGGCTAAAATACTTGCATGATCATATATTTATGCATAAGAATTAGCCATTATGAATATGCCTTATGAAATGTTTCTAACCATACAAATGCATTTAACTTGTAGGAAAGATCACATACAATCACCTACAAGAAAAGAAGGATGAGACTTGTTCCGAAGAACAAGTGACGACAATTCAAGAAAGAATCCAAGATGAAGAATAATATGAAGATACTTTCAAAGAAATAAAGAGGCCTCAGAGAAACTCTAGTCATGTGACACTTTTGAGCGACATCATTGATGCAGAGCCTTCTAGCTATGAAGAAGTAGCCAAGAAGAAAGGGAAGGAGAATACCAGTTCAAGAAGAATTATGTCTAGGATGCATACTTGAAGGGAAGTCCGTAATGTCTTCCATATGGACCTACAATATTCATCAGGCAGTAGATGGAAACATCGTGGGATACAAGGCAATATTCATAGCACAAGGCTTCTCACAAAAAGAAGGCATAAACTATGAAGAGAAATTTGCAGCCATTGGAAGTTAAGACACATGACAGACAGACTCATGTGTGCAAATTAAAGAAGGCCTTGCATGAGCTCATAAGACACCCATGGGATAACACATACATGAGGATCTTGAATATCACCTAGAGTGATGAAGATCTTAACCTTTTCTACAAGGTTGAAGATGAAAGCGAGAAGAACTTTTGAAAAGGTTCAAAATAAAGGATCTTGGTATCTAGTGACCCTAGATGGATACATAGAATATTAGTAGTAGTGGAAGCTACTTGTCACTCCAGTACAAAATGTTTCAATGCATAGAGTATGAAAGGTAGAGGGAGTATGATGCTTTGCTTAAGAGGGAGTGACTGCATAAGATATTGAGGTTTGACATGGTATGACAGGATGGACAGCTTACTGATGGCTCTTATAGGATTTACTGAGAGTAAAGCGGATTCCAACTTTTTCTTCAAGGTTGAAGGTGGAAGACCAGTGATGCTCCTATTATACATCGATGACTTGTTCCTGATAGAAAATAGGAAATCATTAAAGTTGTAAGAAGGAGACTTGCTTTCGAGTTCGAGATGAAGGACTTGGATAGGATGCACTGCTTTCTAGGCATGGAAGTGTGGTAGAATGCAGATGTAATATCCCTGGGACAAGGGAAGTATGTAGTAGAGATCTTAAAGAGCTTCAGGATGATGTACTACAAGGCCATGATGACACCTATGGCATCAAACCTAAAGCTATTGAGTGTTGCTTCATCAGAGTCGGTTGATGCCATGATGTATCGTCAGATGATTTGTTCCTTGATGTACCTGATGAATACGACACCAGATATTTGCTTTGTTGTGAACACGTTGAGACATGTTCACCTGATGGTTGCAAAGAATGCAGTGAGGTACCTAAAGGGTAAAGTTGAGTATGGGATCAAGTATGATATGAATTAGAATATTAACCTGGAGGGTTCTGTGGATTCGTATTGGGCAGGTAGTGCCATTGATAGGAAGATCACATTAGAGGAAATTTGGGGTCTAAAATGGGCCTTATAAGAAAACATGCCAAAATAAGTTTTTGTGAGTTGGAATTCAAGAACCAATAGAATTTCAATAAAATAAGTCAACCATAATGGTTGAATTGACATATTTGTCATTAAAAAAAAATACTTTTTTTGTTCGTATTTTCGACATATCTCCCTGTGTTTTTACTCAAATTTCGATCGGGAGAGATCATTGGATGCGGAATTTGATTTTTCATCCAACGAGTACCCACACTGCATACTTTGGATGGACCCCGCTACCCAAAAAACAAGAAATACCTGAAAAAACATGATGATGACATCATCATCATGTTTTTTCAGGTATTTCTTGTTTTTGGGGTAGCGGGGTCCGTCAAAAGTATGCAGTATGTGTACTCGTTGGATGTGGAATCAAATTCCACATCCAACGAGCTCTCCCGATTGAAATTTGAGTAAAAACACAAGGAGATATGTCGAAAATACGAACACAAAAAGTAGTTTTTTTCTTTCTTCCTCCAAAATTAATCAATATTATTTTATTATTTTAACTATTATTTTATTATTTTCCTTAGGAGGCCCATTTTAGACCCCAAAATTCCTCTAATTCTTTGAGGTGCTGCTTCAGTATGAGATCAGGTGTGATCTCTTGGTTTAGTAGGAAGCAATCCTGCATGGTGTTGAGTACAGCCGAGGCAAAAGTTGTTACCACTTGCCATTTGGGAGGTAGTATGTTTCTTTTGAAAACTACTATTTGATTTGATTGATCTGACTTGCATTTTTGTATGATGAAGAGAGGAACAGTGAAGCTCTATTTTGTGATCCAGATCGAGATCTCTTGAAAGAGGGAGTTCTAGCATAGTTGGTGAGATAGGTTATCTGAGCATAAATCCTGACAAAGCTCGTAGGTTGCTTAGACGTAAACAATATTGTAGGTTGTCCTTGGATGTAATAGGTCTTGGCAAAGCTCGCAGGTTATCCTTGGATGTAATCATCCCTAATGTGATTCTATGCTAGAAATGGCTAGAGTGAAGTTTGAGTACTTCAGGGAGAAGCTTAGTGTTCTCCAGATCGAGGTAATTTATTCCAAGGGGAAGTGATGAGTCTGTGTGCCCTTCTGACATGGTGAGAGGATTGGTTCCACATGGTCAAATATAAGTGCTGAAGGCCATTCTCTCAGAGAATGGAGGCACCTGGTCAGTTACTAGCAAAATTGATTCAGTATGGGACTAAAGCTCAGCTTAGTGATGAGAAGCCATTATTTGGGAGAACGGAGGCACCTGGTCAGTTACCAGGAAATTGAATCAGTCTAGGACTGAAGCTCATCTTAGTACTGAGAATCCATTCTTTGGGAGAATGGAGGCACCTGGTCATTTACCAAGAAATTGATTCAGTTTGGGACTGAATCTCAGCTTAGTGCTGAGAATCCATTCTCTAGGAGAATGGAGGAAACTGGTCAGTTACCAGGTTGATTCAGTCTGGGACTGAAGTTCAGCTTAGTGCTGAGAATCCATTCTTTGGGAGAATGGAGGCACCTGGTCATTTACCAAGAAATTGATTCAGTTTGGGATTGAAGCTCATCTTAGTGATGAGAGGCCATTATTTGGGAGAATGGAGGCACCTAGTCAGTTACTAGGAATTTGTTTTAGTCAAGGACTGACACTCATCCTAGAGCTGAGATCCATTCTTTGAGAAAGAAATATTTAAGTGATGGGTGGGCCATTCTGACATGGTTATTGGATGTGTTCCTCTCATGGTCAGATATAAGTGTTGAAGAAGATGAAGACCTACCTGGAGGCTAGGCCTACAACCAACATGGAAAAGGGCTAGCTCTGTAGAACTTCCTGTGAGGAGAAGAATGAAGAGATAGCACCATTTGATTGAGATAGTGTAAGTAGTGATGATGATGATGATCCAGTGATGATCTAGCTTTGATGATGATCCAGATCAAGTGATGATCCAGTTATACTCCAGATCAAGTGATGATCCAGATTTGATGAAGATGACTTGACGATGAATATGACTTGACAATGAAGATGACTTGAAGATGAACATGACTTGAAGATGAATATGACTTGATGATGATCTAGATGATATAGAGAAGAAGACTTGTGCTGATAAATTGTGTTGAGAAAATACCTTCCTAGTTAAGAGGGAGTGTTGATGTATTTGTAACTCGAAATGTATTCACTTGTATATCTTATGTATTGTACCCCGATGTTTATTCCAGGAAGTATCTATAATGTAATTGAGTCATGTCATTCCCTGATGTTCCGATCATGATATTCAACATTGTAAACAAGTCATGTAAAGTCATTGAGGTTAACCCTCCATTATAAGTTGGGGAAATAGTCCCCACAATTGAGTCAAAGTTAACCCTCCTTGTTGATCGGAGGGTAAAGTCCCCAAAGTTGTGGAGCACTGGGGTTATTAGACTCTCCTAGAGATTTCTGCCCTAGTAAGTAATTGTTAAGTGAGGTCGACTTGTTGGAGTGGACATTAAGTGAACGAAAGAATATAAATAGAGAGTGATCCTCTCTATTTATCACAGATACACTCACTCACTGGGGCGCATGAGTGAGAGAGGAGAAGCTATCTCAAGTGAGAGAGAGAGAGAGTGAATAGCTGTGGAGATCTTCTTTCCTATCTTTGGGTTTTACTTTTGCCATTGGTGCCCATTCTATCTTTGAGGAAGTTGGGGGGTTTTCTCCTTTATGGTTTCCCCAAATAAAATTCTTTATGTCTCTTATCTCTTGTGGTTATTGTTGTGCATGTTATTCTCTCAGATAAGATCCTAGATCATATTGGTTAAATGATAAAAATATAACAGTTAAATGTATCCTATGATCTGATATCGTTAGTTCAGTGTTTTGGTGAAGAAAAAAAATCCACCTTAGACATGGTAGAATTTGGCTAAGTATAAAATCTTATGGTAAATCTACCTAAGTGGCCTCAGGAAAATGTACGTCATCTTCTATATTTGATGGATTAATTTATTATGAGGATATAGGGATACAAATTTTTGGTCTTTTCATCTAACCATATGGTTAGTTTGTCCAAACATTCTATGAGGGTGAAGTTATTAGTAGCCAAAAGTGCCCTCTGGCATGATTTGCACCGTTTTAGTAAAATTCCTGCCAAGGATAAAGGATGAGGTTGCAGAGGATGAAATTGACATGGATGGAGTTAGCATGATGTTCCCTGTGCTGTGGGTGCTTCATATTTCCAAAAATAGTAAAAGTAAATTTCACCTTAGTGGTCCTACGGTTTGACAAATTTGTCTGTGTTAACACAGGAGTTTAAAAGGCCATTTGTAAATGCATTCTAGATGCTCTCCTTATGCCAATAAATTCATCAAATGGAATGAATTTTTTCCTTGGTGATTTTTCCATCTATCCATTGTCTTAGTTTTCTCCCTGGTGGTCACACGTGTGAAAAATAAGACTGAAAAGTTGAGAAAAATTATGTTTTCCTTAAGTATGAAATATGACCACACATTGTAGATAATTATGCCTGCATCAAAGGAAAATTATGCCTGACGTAAAACAGAAGTATGCCCGCAATCATTGTGAATGATCCCCGTAGATGTGATGAAGGATGCTCACAAAAAGTGTGAAGAAGAATGCTTGAAAAAGGGTGTGATTGTGAAAAGACAGAAGTTTCCAGGATGAAGAGATGCAATTGTAAAGAAGTATGAGATACATGATGTTTCATATGGATATTAAAAGTATTTATAATCATAATTTCTATAGGAAGAAGATGTCTTTGCAGTCCAGATCGATGTAGCATTAAGAAAAGACAGAGACCGAGAAAGTGAAGAATAACCTGTGACATAATAGAAGAAATAAGAAGATCTAGAATACTGCTAAATAAAATTTGGGTGGAAAGGTGGTGCATAGGGTAGGTTGTGGCCTTATAAGGGGGTAGTGGCCTCCTTCCAGTACTGGCTGGAAAAACCGGGGTGTTGTGGCATCCTTATCTGTTGGTGCAGATAGAAAAATATGGGGTGTTGGTGCATCCTTTCTATTGTGGTAGAAAAACAATTTTGTAAAAATCATCTTATTAATGAGTTTGAGTTTGTGGTTTTGTATTTGAGTCTTCCATGATAAAATTGTGTGTCCTTATTTTCTTTAATTCATTTTTTACTCTATCTTAAATACTAATTGTTTGAAAAGAGTTTAAAAGAATGCAATACTGATTCACCCCGTCCTCTTAGTATTGTACAATATTCCAACAATAAGGATATAAGACAAGCGAGACACTAATAAATCATGACTCATGCACTAAAACCAAAATCAAAGATGGAAAAATGACAAGAATTTTTTTTCTAAAAAAACTAATAAAATGAGAGTTTCCAGTCACTGTAAAAGCAATCAACATACAATATATGGTCCTAAGAAGACTCAACAACACTCACAATTCACCCAGCAATCATTCTAACCATGATATAATCCAAAAAATTAAATGTACACGTCTATTCAAGAAACAACACTGTATGTATGCGACCTATACATTAACCTCCCATGTGTACACATGATTGTCAACACTATGACCTACGTATATTGAGCAAAGAGGCAAAAAAAAGTAAGAGTGAAACCAACAACTTAGAGAGACTACCAAATAATGTCTGTAGGAATAAAGGAAACACACATACTCAAAGAAATAGAGATCAATTCAAGCAAAATGTCACCTAAAACACCCCAACAAAAGGATACTTCCCCAATAGAGTCACCAATTCTGTTACAGAGAAAATATTCCTATGGCTTGGGGTAAACCACAACAGACGGAGTGACACTAGAAATCAACTCTTTCCTAAGTATTCCATATAAATGTAATATGATAACAACAAGGAATAGGGCATATACCTCTACTGACGTTTGAAGAAGACTACCGTTGAGCTTTCGATCCAATTCTTGCAACCTACAACTTTTCCTCAACAACATATATATCCAATCATGTAATATGTATGTAGAATGTTAGCATCTACTCTAGCATAATTGATTTAACATGTATAAATAAAATATACCCATTGAAATTAATATAAATATTTTAACATGAATTTGGATGAGAAAAGGGTATTTCTATTAATTCAAAAATATAAGTACAAAGTGACAACCTCTTTTGGTAAGTCGTCAGAACCGAGAAACAAAGTTCCTCCACTTGGGCCTCCACCATTTCAATCCTCCATGAAAATTCAAGCTTACCAAGATAATGGAGATCGTGGGAGATGAACATAAATGGTTCAATCAACAAGGATAAAGGGATGCCGACTCAAGGAAATGGAAATGGGGAAACATTTCAGTATAGTTTCCTTACTCTCAAACTTTCTGCTACTTGAATTCTTCATAATGGCTCAATACATAGCCCTCAAATGGGAAATGGAGGGTCAAATCAGATCATTTTCCAGCATATGGAAGGTCAAGGATTGTAACCACCATGACCTAGCATGGAAAATATGAAATATTTTTAATTTTGAGCACAAAACCTGATGTACGCGGGTGACAGTGGAGCAATATGTGTATACATAAGTTGCATAGTTGGTGATCCGCATGTATCAACAAAACTGAGTTTTTGAGGGTTTCAATGAAGCATCCAGAATGTATTGATCAAGGGGATGTAATGATCATGTAAAGGGACAAGGGTAGGCCATCAATTCATGATGCATAATGTGTGGAAAATCATGTTATAACACTTGATGTATTCATGACAATGTTTTACTGGAAATGGTAGGATATTTCCAAATTCAATCTAAAAAAATTCTCCAATGGACCAACCAAAAGTATAAAGTTGGGGGATCCATAGAATCTGCCTTCCTAATCCTTATACCCAAAGAAAACAACCCATCATCCTTCTCTATATTTTTCCTCATCTCCCTCTACAACACCTCATACAAAATACTTACCAAAATCATAACCAACTATCTTAAAAGCATCCTTACCAAAATAACCTCCAAAACTCAAGGAGGATGTGTGCAAAACCGTCATATTTCAGAAAATATTGTTCTTGTGTAGGAAGATACTCACTCCAACAAGAAGAGAGGATAGAAATGGATGATAATAAAACTATATATGGCTAACGCCTTTGATAGGGTAAGCCATTCTTTTTTCTTTTCTATTATAGAAAAATTGGTTGCATCAAATTTTGTATAGGAGTCCATGGATCTCCCCACCGATGAATGAAAGACTAGCTGGTTTCTTTCAGATTTGTAGGGGAATTTTCCAATATTCCCCCTTCTCTCCCTCTCTTTACATTATAACGGCCTAGGATTTGAGCCGAAAGATAGAAGCAGAAAAAATAAATGAAAAATATACCAAGAATCACCATCATTTAGATTGTCAAGGAAATAAATGACTCACAGTTCGTTGATAACACTCTTCTGCTAGGAAGCGCCTCTACAATAATAACATAATGATCCAAAAGCATGATGAAATAGTATTTCAGAGCCTAGGGAGGAGAAAAAAATGTCAAAAAAAAGTATTTATGGTTGGATTGTTCATTCTACTAGAATTAAGATAATAGTCACCATCCTAAATTTTAGTGTGTTTGAAACACGGGGTTCCTTCACCTATTTGGGCATTCTGATATTCCAAAGCAAGCTGAAATTTTTGGACAAGAATCCCCTAATCAACAAACTCAAAAAAAGGATGGAACACTAGGGATCAAGATGGCTTAACCTTGCTAGAAGAATTGTTCTTCTTAAATCGGTCTTATCCTCCCTCTCCATTTGTCAATTCTAGGCCCTTCTCTTCCCCTAAGGGATTTCATAGGAAATAATCTCTATGTTGAGAATTTTCCTTTGGAAAGGGGGTAAATACAACATAAGAAAAAACCATATGATCATATGGATCAAGATGATTTCTCCCATCGACAATGAGGGGATATTAGTCGAATATCCATCTTTAGTAAATAAGGACTTGGGTGCCAAACACTTGTGGTGCTCAGTCATTGGTCAAAAGGATCAATGGAAATTTTTCTTCCTAATGAAATATCTCTCCTCAAATAATTTGAGAAATACATAAAGAGACATAAATCAAACTAGTTGGTCCCCTATATGGTCCTTGTGAAAAGTGGTAATGACAATAATTAGAGATCATCTTTCTTGGAACTCGGGAAATGGAAGCAAAATATTAATTTGGGAGGATACGATTTTGTGTCGTTCCCCATCAAGTCATGAAGACTATTTCCTTTTGATTAAGATATGGATGGATGACAGAGGGTTGAAAACCATAACAAACATCTCATCATGGGACCCGAAAGGTATATGGTCTTTATGGTCCATTCTAAATCTTCCCAGAGAATTGCAAGACTCTTACACAAAACTCTCAACTTTGATAAGTGGAAAATATCCCATTTCCAATTCTTCCCAATAATGTAGAGGATGTGTCCCTAAAGGAGGAAGATACTCAATTAAAGAGGGATACAATATTGGATTAGCCAACCTGTAGACCCATCCCAAATCGGTAATATGAAAATCAATATAGAAAAGTGAAACAATTCCAAAGGTTAAACAATTCTATTGGATTCTATGCCATAAGATGATTCTAATAGAAGATATGCCATTTTTGTGGAAGCACTAAAGAATCCATGGAATTCCTCTTCATTTAGTGTAGCTTCATAGTTTCTATTTGGAAATTTGCATTTGTCGGGCTAATAGAAAGAGTCAATTAGCCTAGGAATTAAAAGGAGATGTTTTTAAATTGGCATAAGAATTATTATGTGAACTTCAACAACAATCCCCTCTTGGAAAAATATACCTCTATATTTGTGTTGGATGATCCGGTTAGCTAGAAACCGATGTCTTTTTAGAAGTAAAGAAACCTAGGAAAGAGCCACGACAACCCAGACATGTAGCCTAATGGTTGAATATTTCACATATGGAAACTCTTAGAAAAGGAATAAGCTTTTGAAATTCAATAAAGGAACTTTTTGAATACTCTACTTATGATCCCTCTCCCCTTTGTAGATAGGAAAGGTCCTGACTCATCTCTAGTATGGAAACTAAGACTTTCTAAGGAAGAACTAAAGTAGTGGATCAAGAAAAGTCAACATCAAATCCTCTTTTTTGATGAACCCTTGAAAGGAAATCCGGGGGAGGGGGTGTTATTCTTAGCTCTGAAAAAATCAATGAAATAGACTTCACATAGGGACTTTTCATAACAACTAATAATCATGTTGAATCTTTGCCTCTATGGAAAGGTCTTTGTATAGAAAATGGGAAATATATTAACAAGATCATAGTTGTTAGAGACTCTTCCTTAATAATACAACATCTAAGAAGGGATTCCAAACCTAAATATACCACTTTGAAACATATGTTCACAAGGATATATTCTTTGTCCAAATATTTTGAAGATAAGCAATACTTCCATGTTCTTTGACATATCAACACTCAGGTAGACAAACAAGATAATCATGCTTTCACTCTTCAAGTTGGAATTTTGAAACATGTAAGGGAATAAACGTTATCCCTTATCCCATGATTATTTGTTCCTTCATCCTTATTTATGTCTTCTTCGTCCTCTTTAGTTCTTTGACATTGGTATTTAGTGACATTACCATTCACTCTCATGTCATCCTCCATTTCCACTCCTTCGGTTCGCCGCCCTGCATGGATTTTTGTAAATCGAATGTTACCTCCCTCAATAATATTTTCATTGTTGATGTAATTGTTACTTCGGAATGTATTCACTTGTATTTCTTATCTATTGTAACCTGATGTTCATTTCGGGATGTATTGTAATGTATTTGAGTCATGTCATACCCCGATGTTTATTTCGGGAAGTTTCTATAATGAGAAAGTCATGTCAAGTCATTGTGGGTAACCCTGCCATTGGTCAAGGGTTAAAGTCCCCACAATTGTGGGGCCCTTCGGTTGTTAGACTATCCTAGTGAATTCAACCCTAGGTGAGTCATTTTAAGTCGAGGAAATAGTCCCCACCATTTTGTTACCCTCCTATTGGTTAGAGGAGGCAAAGTCCCCACAAGTGGTGGGGCACTAGGGTTATTAGACACTCCTAGAGATGTCGGCTGTAGTAAGTAATTGTTAAGTGAGGCTGACATGTTGGAGTGCACTTCAAGTAAATGAAAGAATACAAATAGAGAGTGAGCCTCTCTATTTATCTCACTTGCAACACTCACACTCACTCATTGGGGCGCATGAGTGAGAGAGGAGAATCTCTCTCAGTGTGAGAGAGAGATACTGCTGCTGTGTGGAGATCATCTTACTGTTTTCTGGTTTTACCTTTGGTGCTGATTCTATCTCTGAGGAAGTTGTGGGGTTTTCTCCTTTATGGTTTCCTCGAGGAAAATTATTTGTGTCTCTTGTCTCTTGTGTTGTGCTTATGTTTTATTGCTGTGCTTGTTATTCTCTCTGTTAAAAGATCCTAAGATCATAATGCTAGCTTGAATGATGAAAAACTAACATGGTATCAGAGCTAACCTGAGAAGAAGACATTGTGCAGCTACTAAAGCTAGGTATTCTTACTTTTTGGGTCTCTCTCCTCAATCCATCAGCAAAACATATGCTAGGCTGACTCTCCATTGAAGGGCGCATCTTTCTGTCGAAGCAGAATTCGATTCCGAGCATTTTCAGTTTTTGATGCGAAAATTAGGGCTTTCTACAGAAGAGGAATTTTTAAGTGAGCCTAGCATAGGATTTTTCTCCTCATCAAATTCGAAGTTTAAAGACCTGGATCAAGAAATTTGGTTGGGTAAAACTTCAGGAAAGTCAAACCCTAGTTTGACCCCGAGCTAGAAAAACCCTAAGTACTAAAACTGATATGTTTTGGTACATTCGCTATATCCTGAGATTGGAGAAGGATCAGGAGTGGAAAATTTTAGGGGCCAAATATAAAATACTGATGAATACTTTGTCCAAAATTCAACCTCCTATTCGCTATATTCTGGGAGATATGATCCCTCCAATTTAGGGTTCTAGCCTCTTCTAGAATTCATCCCTAAATAGGACACCTGGGGAGAATTGCAATATCTTGGGATACAGAGGTCCAAATGGAATTCCTGAAGATGTTCCAAAAATGACACAGATGGTAATTTCTGTGGTCTGAAGTTCATACTTAGAAGATCAACCAGTCACAGGTGGAAATCCGTACAACTGCACTGTTCTGAACAATCCTATAACAGGTCACCTTGGGAAAAGGATCATAAATCCCAATTGGTGAAAAACATTCTGATGAAAATTTTGGTGTTGGATCAGGGACATGTGAGGTTAACTCAATACTAAATTTCATATATAGATGAGTATTAAGTTCGGAGATATCACAGAAATAGTAACAGGCATTTCTGCAGAAGAAATTGGAAAACTAGGGCTTCCTATTCCGGGAGCTTCCCTCCACTGTTTTCAGAAAAGGAGTACATTGGACAGCTCTATTTGAAGAGATATATCTATCTATATAATCAGATCTTAAATATTCCAAGTTTTGAAAAATTAGGGTTTCTATGACAAACCCTATATCAGCCAGCTCCGGAACTAGGAGGGACACCTCAAATCGGTAAGATCCAATCCTTTGCTATTTTCATTTGAGGTTCTCATTTCAAAGTGATATATCACACCAGCTTGATGATAAGCTTGGGGAAGTTGACAACTTCCAAGCATGGAAGTATCTGATATCTCTGAATAAAATGGATTGGACACCTACATGAGTAGAGAGGTTCCAGTTCCAGAGGGATATGAGGCTAAAAACCTTACAAAAGAAGAACTTGGTCAAGGCCAAGAAGATCATGGTTGATTCAATAACGGATCAACTTGTACCACAAGTGTCTTCCCTAAAGACACCGATGATGTTTGATTCCTTGACCAAGATATTTGAAGGGAAGAACATAAATTAGAATATGACCTTAAGAAACCAGTTGAAGAATGTGAAGATCTAGAATGCAGAGACCATGCAGTCATAAGGGTCTCTCAAATCAAATAACAACTTGAAGCGATAAAAGAAGAAGTGAAGAATGCAGAAGTGGTGATGGCCACCTTGAATGGTCTCCCAAGATCATGGGATTCATTCACTCGAAGAATGTGTGCCAGAAGGAAGTAATTATTTTCAGCAGACTCCGAGAAGAAGAAAAAGCTCGATTCATAAGAAGAGAAGGGAATATGGAAGAAACTGAAGATCAAGCTCTCATCATCCAAAGAAGATCCCTCAAGTAATGAGGAATATGAAGAACTCAACTCTTGAAGCACCTCTTATCCACCTTAGCATTTGGATAAGAAACGATGCTATCATGCATGAAGAATATGATGAAGCTGAAGGATCAAGAAGGAGTCCACCCACGAAACAAATAAAGATAAGTATTCAATTGTCATATTGTTTTGTTATGCATTTATTCATATTTAGTTGATGTATTATGCATGATAGGATGTTTGCATTAACGACAATATACTACTAATATGCATGTGATGGGTAAGTAGCTCATGGTGCTATACAAATTCTCCATTGCTACTTATCTAGAATGAAACCTCTTTGCTGACATATTGGATTAGTGCACAATCGCAATCTTGTCCTGGTAGAGATGGAAGGAATCTAGAAAAGATTCTGTGAGATATGGATGAATGTTGTATTGGCCAAAGTAGTTGCATGATCATATATTTATGCATAAGAATTTGCCAGTATAAATATTCCTTATGAAATGTTTCTAACCATACAAATGCATTTGACTTGTAGGAAAGATCGCATACATAATCGCCTACAAGAAAAGAAGGATGAGACTTGTTCTAAAGAACAAGTGACAACAGTTCAAGATGAAGAATAATATGACGAATGCAGCGACATCATTGATACAGAACCTTATAGCCATGAAGAGGTAACCAAGAAGAAATGGAAGACTAGTTCAAGAAGAATGATGACTAGGATGCAGTATCAATACGCGAAGGGAAGTTCGTAGCTCCATCATGCTGTAGATGGAAACATCGTGGGATACAAAACAAGATTCGTAGCACAAGGATTCTCACAAAAGAAGGCCTAGACTACGAAGAGAAATTTGCAGCCAGTAAGAGTTTAAACACATATATGATGAGCTTGATTAAGATCTTAACCTTTGCTACAAGGTTGAAGATGCAAGTCTATACACTAAATGGTCACATAGAATATTAGTAGCATAGGAAGCTACTTGTTACTCCGGTATAGAATGTTTTAGTGCATAGAGTATGGAAGACAGAGGGAGTATGATGATTCGCTTAAGAGGGAGTGACTCTAGGCCCTACTGAGAGTAAAGCAGATTCTAACCTTTGCTTCAAGGTTGAAGGCCGAAGACCAGTGATTCTTTTGTTATGTGTTGATGCACTATTTTTTCTAGGCATGGAGGTGCGGAAGAATGCAGATGGAATTCGGCATGATTGACTGCAAGACCATGGCCACACCTATGGCATCAAACCTGAAGCTATTGAGTGATGCTTCATCAGAGACGGTTGATGCTATGATGTATCACCAGATGATTGGGTCATTGATGTACCTGACGAACATGAGACCAGATATTTTCTTTACTGTGAACACCTTGAGCCAGTTCTTGACAGATCCGAGAAATGTTCACTTGATTGCTGCAAAGCATATTCTGAGATACCTGAGGGGTACAGTTGATTATGGGCTCAAGTATGATGTGAATCAAAAGAGTAACCTGGAGGGTTATGTTCAGATTGGGTAGGTAGTGCCATTGATAGGAAGAGAACTTTAGGATGTTGCTTTGGTATGGGATCAGGTGTGATCTCTTGGTTTAGCAGGAAGCAATCCTGTGTGGCACTGAGTACAGCTGAAGCAGAGTATGTCACAACTTGTTCAGCTAGTTGTGAGGCAGTAAGGATGTAGAAGCTACTGTTTGATTTATTTGATCTCCAAATGGATGCTACTTGTATACATTGTGACAACTAGAGTTATGTGAAGTTGTCAGAGAATCTAGTGTTCCATGACAAGTCAAAGCATATTGAGATCAAGTACCACTATATCAGGGATATGGTGCAGAGAGGAGCAGTGAAGCTCCAGTATGTTGCGACGAAGGAACAAATAGCTGATGTATTGATGAAGCCATTGGCTAGGGTGAAGTTCGAGTACTTCAGGGAGAAGCTTGGTGTTCTCCAGATCAAGATTTCCTCCAAGGGAAAGTGATGAGTCCCATAGCCATTCTGACATGGTGAGAGGATTGGTTCCTTCCATGGTCAGATGTAAAGGCTGAGCCATTTTGTCATGGTGAGAGGATTGGTTCCTTCCATGTCAGATATGAGTGATGATATTAGTAGCCATTCTGACGAGTAGGTCAGATGTAAGGGCTGAGCCATTCTGTCAAGGTGAGAGGATTGTTTCCTTCCATGTTAGATATGAGTGCTGGCCATTCTATTGAGTAGGATAGATGTAATGGTAATTTCCATTCTTTGAATGGAGCTCCCTGGTGAGGTACCAGGAACACTCAGTCTAGGACTGAGTATCCATTCTGATGTGATAGAGGGATGTGTTCCCACTTGATCAGATGTAAGGGCCGAACCATTTTGTCATGGCTAAAGGATTAAGTTCCTTCCATGTTAGATGTGAGTGTTGGCCATTCTGACAAGCAGGTCAGATGTAAGGGAAACTGCCATTCTCTAGGAGAATGGAGGCACCTAGTCAGTTACCAGGTAGCTCAGTCGAGGAGGACTGGGGGCCATTCTGATATGACTGTAGGATTGGTTCCTACAATATCATATGTGAGTGCAAGCCCTTCCATCACTGTGAGCAGGATGTGTTCCCGCCTAGATGGATGTAAGTGCAGGCCCTTTCATCATTATGAGCAGGATGTGTTCCCGCCTGGATGAATGCAAGTGCAGAAATATTTCATCATTGTGAGCAGGATGTGTTTCAGCCTAGATGAGAGTCTTTCATCATTGTGAGTAGGATGTGGTTCCAGCTTGGGTGGAAGAACAGAGTTCTTCCATCATTGTGAGCAGGATGTGGTTTCGGCCTGGATGAAAGTGAATAAATCTTCCATCATTGTGAGAAGGATGTGTTCAGGCCTGGATGGGAGTACAGAACTCTTCCATCATTGTGAGCAGGATGTGTTCTAGCCTGGATGGATGTGAGTACTGTGCCTTTCTGATGAGTAGGTCAGATGTAAGTGATGAAGCCCTTTCACAGATGTTAGTGATGTGATGTCCTATCATGCTGGCAAATGTGAGTGTCGGGCCTTTCTAATGTGATTGTAGGATTGGTTCCTATATGATCAGATGTGAGTGTTGGGCATGCCTTTCTGACGAGTAGGTCAGATGTAAGTGCTGGACGGGCCTTTCTGACGAGTAGGTCAGATATAAGTGCTGAAGAAGACCTACATGAAGGTTAGTCCTACAACCAGCATGAAAAAGGGCTGGCACTGTAGAACTTCCTGTGACGAGAAGAATCATGAGATAGCACCTGTGGTACTTATCCAGATCGAGTGAGGATCTAGATCCAGTGATGATGATCCAGATCAAGTGATGATCCAAATCCAGAGATGATGCTCTAAAGATGATCCAGATCGAGTGATGGTCTAGATCCAGAGATGATGCTCCAAAGATGATACAGATCGAGTGATGATCTAGATCCAGTGATGATGATTCAGATCGAGTGATGATCTAGATTTAGTGGTGATGATCCAGATCCAGTGATGATGATTCAGATCAAGTGATGATCTAGATTCAGTGGTGATGATCTGGATCGAGTAATGATCCAGATCCAGTGATGATGATCTAGATTCAGTGATGATGATCCATATCAAGTGATGATCCAGATCCAAATGAATATGACTTATAGATGAAGATGACTTGAAGATGAAGATGACCTGAAGATGAGGAAGACCTGACGATGACCCAAATGACACAGAGAAGAAGACTTGTGCTGATAAATTGTGTCGAGAGAATACCTTCCTAGTTAAGAGGGAGCGTTGATGTAATTGTAACTTGAGAATGTATTCACTTGTATTTCTTATCTATTGTAACGTGATGTTCATTCCGAGATGTATTGTAATGTATTTGAGTCATGACATACCTCTATGTTTATTTCAGGAATTTTCTATAATGAGAAAGTCATGTCAAGTCAATGTGGGTAACCCTCCTATTGGTCAAGGGTTAAAGTCCCCACAGTTGTGTGGCCCTTGGGTTATTAGACTATCCTAGTGAATTCGACACTAGGTGAGTCATTGTAAGTCAGGGAAATAGTCCCCACCATTGTGTTACCCTCCTATTGGCTAGAGGAGGCAAAGTCCCCACAAGTGGTGGGGCACTAGGGTTATTAGACACTCCTAGAGATGTCGGCTCTAGTAAGTAATTGTTAAGTGAGGCTGACATGTTGGAGTGCACTTCAAGTAAATGAAAGAATATAAATAGAGAGTGAGCCTCTCTATTTGTCTCACTTGCAACACTCACACTCACTCATTTGGGCGCATGAGTGAGAGAGGAGAAGCTCTCTCAGTATGTGAGAGAGAGATTGCTGCTGTGTGGAGATCATCTTACTATTTTTTGATTTTACCTTTGGTGCTGATTGTATCTCTGAGGAAGTTGCGGGGTTTTCTCCTTTATGGTTTCCCTGAGGAAAATTATTTGTGTCTCTTGTCTCTTGTGTTGTGCTTGTTATTCTCTCAGTTAAAAGATCCTAAGATCATAATGCTATCTTGAATGATGAAAAACTAACATTCATGGTCTATAACAATGCATGATTTGGCTCCACCATATTTCCTCACTATACCTTCGATTATAATCCACCACCATCCTATTTTTACTATGATATCTCTCCTTTACTCTCTCTAGTGTGTGGCGATCCTTGGCATAAATCCATGATGATGCTTCTCTTGTGATGGATGCGTAACTCCCACCTTGAGCGTGTGACTAAATTCAATCATACCACTCTCATTCTTTATTGCATCTTGGGTCATTATACTCCCTCTCCTATCATAATCATTGTTCATTACACTCTAAATATTCCTCCCAATTCTTTAGATACTTCACTCTTGTATGTTTGGACCTGCCTTGTGCCTCATATGGTGTGTCACAAATCGACCCCCTTGCATCCCGTTGGAATCTATAATGTGAGAATTGACCTTGAACCCAACATGAAATCTTCTCCTGGCCACCTAAAAAATGAGATTCATCATTGCGACCAAAGATGAATGATTCCAAGGAAGAAATCGTTGGTCTCATTTCAATCCTTGAAGCCTAGAAAGAGCACCTGGTTTGGAAAGTTAAAGATATGGAGTGAATGCACAAAGAGAAAATGGGGCATCACAAAACAAGGATGGCCATGTTGGAATGTGAATCCATTGTCTTCGTGGGAGAAAAAAGGAGTATGAGGAGGATATAAAATGATTGCACACAAAATTTCATTGCTTGGAAGAAGAATGAACTCCCTAGCCCCCCATTAGAAAAAACTAATATGCACAAAAGTCCTGAATTTCATTGCGGCTAATGGTAACTTAGAAGGAGGAATGCATAGTAGAGAAACCTCAATGGCAGGTCAAGCAATGATGCATCCTTGGTAATTTGGTGACAACAACTTATACCATTTTATGTAATGATTAGTGCACCTTTATGTAAACAACACCAAATAAGATTAAAAAAAAAATTGAATATAAAATATTGGTTGTTAATTAAATAAATTACAAAAACCAATCTATGCTTTTAATAATGTCATAATACATTGATGAGTACTAACAAATGCTACATCAATTAATATATTTTAAAAGCCCTAACAGTGTGATCATACCAAATAGACGCACTAGTGCATATTACAAATAGGTGGACCAAGGTAGGGTAAACTTTTTAGCAAACCATAATGTCATTTTACTTCACCCAATGCTTCAAATGATACAAGAATTGGTGCTCAATATCCCTATATGGTCATCACATTGTTGGTGCTATAATGTTTCCAGATTCCTTAATTCATTCTCTTTCCCAGTGGATTTGGTTTGTTTTGGAATTTTGCAAAACACTACCAAATTTACAGATTTCCTATATGCAAAAACATGCCTTCTTGGTAGGAAAGAGACCATGTTAATCGATTATTATCCCCTAATTTACATTTATAGTACTTTATAAATTCATGTTCGGATTTTATTTACATTTTGATTCAATTTAAAAAAATAAACAAAGTGTGTGTTCAATACATTATGCTGGCATTATATCTCTTCTTTTGATATTGGTGAATTTTATGAAAATACAGTTGATTTTAGTGAAGATATAGAATTTTTTCTTGGTAAGGAGTTTACTCGCAACACAATATGAAAATGAGAACGTCAACTATGAACTTCTTAATTTTGATGACTTTCAAGTTGCCACTAATGAAGGGGAAGAATATGGTGGTGTTCATTATTCTTAGCAATTTAATAATAACATCATTTGTGTGGAAAATATTCAAAATCTCTCTATGAGAGATGATTTTAATGATAATTTGAATGATTTGCACAAAAATTTTCCTCCTAGTGATGACTTTAATGGAAGCACTGGTGACATTGATAGCAATGCATATATTCCTCCTACTAAGAATTTCTATAGAACTACCAATAATGACGACATGAACAAATTTCTTCCTATTAATAGAGATCTCGATGGTAGCATCCATGTGGATGAGAAAATGAGATGTTTGAAATGATGATGGTATTAATAATAATAATAATTCTCCTCCAAGTGGAGAATTCAAATGTATTGGTGGAGATTATGAAGGTTTTCCTCCGAGTGGGGATTTTAAAATATGGCAATGTTGATGATGAACATTTTCCTCTAGGTGGAGATTTTAAAGTGATTGATGATGATGAATATGTTCCCCCAACTAGGGATTTTGAGGGCACTTTTGATATTATGATGATGAAGGAGAATTTACTCCATGTAGGGAATTTGAAGGCATTGAAATTATGATAATTCTTCTCCAAGTGAGAATTTTAGAGCCATTTATGATTATATCACTGACGATGAATACTTTTCTCCAAGTGGAGAATTTAGTGGCACTGATAATATTCATAATGATTATTATTTTCCTCCAAGTGAAGAATTTCACAATGATGCAATGACATTAGGAAGAATGGTTATCATTGTTCTACTGAGTTTCATATTCCTCTTAGTAATCAGGTTATCAATGAAGATGATGATAAGTGTAGGAATAAAGATCAAGTTCTAAGTAATTTAGTTGTAGTAATTCAAGTTGGTTGACATTACCTTATTGAGTGTCCTAGAATTGTTGTGTATGATGATAATTATGATGATTCTCATCCCATTGATGAGGATATTCCTTATAGCAAGGATGATGATATTCCCATAAACATAATGGAGGAAATACTATGAAGCATTTCATATGTAACCTAGGCCAAGAGAAAGACTATGTTATTTTGTATTGACGTAAATTATTCTAGTTATACAAGTTCCATGAAAGAATTGATCACAAGCTCAAGTTCTATTGCTGATTTGACTTCAAATAATGTTGTCAAAGGGAATGTTTAAAAGGTATAGGCTACGAGTATGCCTTGGAGAAAAGTATTTGCCAATGAAGAAAAGCATCCAAAATTCATGTTTAGTGTGGTGCATGATAAAAAATAACATGTTATCATTATCACACTAGAAATGTATTATTATACATAAAAATATTTCCTCAACGGGTAATCTTTTTCTATAAAGAATCCAAACATGACTAAAGAAAGATACTGCATTTTATTCAAAAGTACGTCATGGACAAAGCAATGGGACACTGACAAACATTGTAATGCAATTGACGTGTGACTTCTTTTCTAGGTATGGAGAGTGTGTGCTAGATAGAGACAATACATATTCCAAATAAATTCACAAGGTGGTAAATCAATAACTTAAACAAAGAAAATTTTTACGGTACTGAAAGAAATAATAATTTCATTACAAATACATATTTTGCAAGAGTATTGTAAAAATAATTCAACAATGCATGTATTCCTAAGGAGTCAAGGATGAGGGTTTGTAGTACATGTACTTTCCTTCATGAAAGAAGGAATAAATCAGAAGGGTTAGAAATAGGTACGTCTCTACAAATTATTTGGTATTATTGGATAGCTATCAATTAGAAAACTTGTTATCACTATTTTCATTTATATTATTTGTATATTGCATTATGAAATAACTTCATGAATGTTGCAATGAACAATGACATGAATGAAAAAAGTTGTACAAACATTCAAAAGAAGCGTTACGATGATGCAATTAAATATATTTGTTTGATAATTGATGGCATGTATTAGAGAAATACATTTTTTCCATCCACCAAAGTATTCAAAGGAGGACAATTTCATTTGGTTGGTTGTATAATTTTGATGGTAAAATATCTTTAAGAGTTTATTTCACAACTTCAAATATTCACAGTGATGAGAATTTGAACTTCACCTTAATTCATCATGTTATTATTCATTGGTTAAATAATACTCTTCAAGTTTTGTATGTATAGTTGGATAAAAATAGTCGTGAAAATAAAAATTGATTTGTGTTTGGATGTCTGAGACAAATGCTAGTTCATCCCTGTGGGTCAGACCCTAAGGACCCCTGAAACACGAAGGTTGCCTTATACAACTATGCCTTAAATCATAAGGTTTTAATCGCTGCTCGCGCCTTTATCCTTTTTCTAGAACATTGCCTTACTTTCCCGTAGCGATAAGCCCGTGCCAGTGAAAGTTTTAGGTTACCTAACGCCCCTTGTTGTTGAATTGCTACTTGTTGCAAAGGGAGATCTTGCCAGCCATTTTGCTTTCCTTCTCCATATGAGTATCCCATGAACACGCTTGTTGTTGAACTAAGAATTTTTCAAAAAGTCATTACAAGGAAACATATTCTAGTGGAGGTCTTTTCAGAACATCCCCAAAATTGAAGAATTATGAGGTTTTTTAAAAACATCCCCAAAATTTATAAAGGAGATTGCTGGTAAAAGTAGGCGATTGGAAGAATTATTATAATATTTAGGTCGATGTGCTTAAATTAAATTTATTGCACTAATGTGCTCACATAAAAAAACACATTGGTGCATCCCATTTATAGGTCCACCATCGTTCAATATTACTAACCCATATTATAATATCGGTTTGGATAAATTCTAAACATCCTCTATTAAGCGTGTCTTCCAAGAGAAAGCACATTGGTGCATCGCAATATAAACCAAACTGATTAAGGTTTAAACATTTTATCATAAAATACTAGTTTTTATTTTCAAAAATTAAAAAATATTGTCGGTGTGCTCTCAGAGGTGCACTGGTGCATCACTTCTACAAGTATAAGAGGCCATTTTATTATGTCATAATAAATTTGTAGTTCGTGTCTTTAAATCGATATTGCACTGCTGAATCTTTATTTAAGACACATCAAATAAGGCTGATCCATTTTGTTAAAAATATAGGTTTTATTTTAAATATTACATAATTTATTGGTTCATTCCCACATAAGGTGCCTCGATGCATTTCTTTAAAGGTGCACTGGGAAAATATAACTACTACAAAATAGTAAACACATTAGAGCATCTTTATGTAAAAAGCACCCAATAAGGTTTAAAACTTATATATATATATATATATATATATATATATATATATAACCTATTCGTTTTTAGTTAAATAAATTACAAAATCCAATTTATGCTTTTAATATTAGTATCATGCAACAATGAGTACTAACAAATGCTACATTGATTAATATATTTAAAATAAAATTAATGGTGTGATCATACCAAATAGACACACTAGTGTATCTTGCAATTGGGTGTACTAAGGTAGATTAAAATAAATAGAGAAAATTACCAAACAAATATTTTATTTTTACTTTTTCGAATACTTAAAAATATACAAGAATTGGTGCTTATTATCACTATATGACCATCGCATTGTTAGTTCTATAATGTTGCTAGATTCCTTAATTCATTCTCTTTTATAATGGATTTGGTTTGTTTTGGAATTTTCCAAAACTCTATCAAATTTACAAATTTCCTAAATGCAATAACCATGCCTTTTTGGTAGGACAGAGACCATGTAACTTGATTATTATCTCAAAACCCTAAGATTGTTTGTCGCAATGGAGAAATTGGTCGCCTAGTTTCATGGTTTGATTGCATACTTGGAAATATTCCAACACCTATTATTCCAGAGAATCAAGGTATGACCAAATTACATAATCCACTCAATCATTACATAGGGGCTCAATAATATCATCATGCTACTTACAAGAATTGAACCCGGGTGGGGAGGGTAACAATCATTCCTCCCAACCACCCTCCTAGTCAGGAACCCTAGCCGTCTTTCCCCTTTTCTTCCTTGCGACTTCTGATAAGGCTGAATGGAGGTGTCAAACTGGTGGCATTTTCCCTTGGAGTGAGTGAGGTTCTTTTGCACGATGACCCATAGAGTCAGAGTTCACTCTATTTTTTTCCCAGTGGCGACGATTGTGTAGCATATTTTTCTTGGAGAGTGGAGCACTGCAGTGTGAAGGGGGTCTTTTGTGGAGTGGTGGGGTCTTTATGTGGAGTGGTCACTGCATATCCCAAGGAGAGGGTGTGTAACTCTCTTGACGATGGTGTTGCAGTTCTACCGGCTCTAAGAGATGAAGCTGGATGGAGTGGTGTTTTTTAAGAGGGGCCTAATTTGTTGGTGGCAAAGACTCCCTCAGTAGGCATTTCACTCAGTTGTGTTTCCATCTATTACATTTGGTGGCCCTCAACATCCATGTTTGTGTACTACCCTATTGCTGGGTCTCTAATGGCGAGGTGTTGTGTGATTTCCCTTGTGGGATATGTTATGGATATTGGCATGCTATTGATTTGATGGATTCCGCTAGATTTCCATAGGCCTCTTTCTAATTTCATGGCAGGATATGATTTGTGGTGTTGGTGCTCCCGGTGGGTTTGAGATTCGTATACTATCCGCCATCCACTCTCTTTTCAAAATGGCTCCCATTGATTGAAGAGGATTTCTTGCATGATGACCCATAGAGCTCCACCATTGGCATCGATGGAGATGAATGGGATGGCTTGGTATTCCCTTAATTGTGGGTGAGGTCAATTCTGGTTCATTGCTGCTATTACCTTGTATGGCGTGATGCCACCGGTGGATTTCTGGTGGTGGAATTTCACCAGTTCTCTTTCTTCATTATATGAGCAGCCTTTGGATTTGGCTACTTGCGGGATGACAGGTTTTTGTCCATGTGAATGCCACAACCTGTTCATGATTCGTTTGGGCAATGGCCGCGGTGGTGACGATAATGGTTTTCTCAGGTCATGGTGTGTATTTGTATGTGTTTCTTTGGATGCATTCTTCGGCTCTTTTTGTTTGTTTTTTTCTCTTTTGGAGTAAGTTTTTCCTGCCCCATGTTGGGTGTTTTATTGTCTTAATTAATTCACCATATTTAATTATCGACCAAGGTTTGTAAACTTAGAGTTGACACAAAGTATATGCGAAGGTAGAAGGGTACCTAAGGTGTCCTGGAAATATTTTAACAAAGAAAAGATCGAAAGATATTTCAAAATGAAAAACCGAGTCAAACTCCATAAATTCAACTACTAAGGTAATTAGATTGGAGCAAGACTACTAGATTAGAGAAGTATCGATCTATACTACTCTACTCTATAAACAATAAAAAGATAATATATATAGTATTATCCTAAGAAAGTAAACTACCCTTTATAGTGAAATCTATTAATTAATTATTCCGCTTCTTAATCTATGAATTAGAAAAGCTAAAAATGAATTCAGAATTCTTACTATATGAACACAAGAGGTTATATTATTTGAGGCAATATTACAACTACTTAATTTATCTAAGAAATCCAATAACTAAAATATACATGCAATTAACAAATATGCAATAATTAAACTAATTTGTCTAGTTCCATTCTCCTTGAGGATTATGAGGATATGCATTCATTGTGATCAGAACTAGAGGCGGAGGTGTATCAAAATGGATTTCAAAAGAAATAAAGAAACTGAATGGAATTAAGTATAATTTAACTTATACAAATATATGTAAACCAAGGAGTGTCCAATTACAAGTAATAGTAAACATTGTGATTTATTCCATAAGCAAATGACTCTAATTGAAAAAGATGCTATTAACAACCAATCTATCAATTAAGAAATGAGACTCTTTTAATGGACCCACTTGAAGTTAAAAGTATACTACTCTCGCATGAAACAAATATAATTGAGAAACAAGTAGAAAACTTAATAAAAACAAGTATAAAAATTAATAAAGATTTCTTATTTCTTAATCTAGTCCTATTCTATGAATATCTTCAGTAACTATAGAGTAAGGAGGATAAATCCTATGTTAGAAATGATGATCAAACTATAAAGAACTAATGTGCTTTTCAGACAATAGAGTTAACAAGTTTAATTCTAAATGCAATCTAAATAAGAATGAAGTTTGCTAAACTAGAGATGCAATTAACAAACTCTAAAACAATAATGAATGAAGGAGTCAGAGACAAAAAGGAACACAATTCAAAACATACTAAGATAAAAGGAAATGAAAAAGAGGAATAATTATAGGACTTAATGGAGACTTTAGGTGGTTTGGAATAGAGTCATATATATATATATATATATATATATATATATATATATATATATATTGTTTAAGAACATAACACAATTCAAAACTTAAGAAAACCGAACTTTAAACAATCATAAAATAGAACGGGAAATATTAAAGGCTAAATGAAGGTCCAAATGACAGTACGGATGAGGAAAAAAGGGGAAATTACAAAATAAACAACCTAAATGATCTTAACATCAGCTGATTTATGCACATGAGAATGAGATGCAGAAAATACAGTAATTAAATGTATTTAATAACTAAAATGACAGAGAAATAAGTTGTGCTAATCTATAGTTATAAAGAGAAACTATTTCCTATTGCATAATAAGACAAACTAAAATATAACTGAAGCTAATATACAACTATAAAAGAATTAACAGAGCTAAATCTAGCTACGAACTGAACCTAAGATATTAGACTAATCTAATTCTATCTGATTGCAAATATGGAACTAGGAAACAAGCTGGAAATAAAATTGGAAATGACTATTGCGCGGTCGGTCACTTGCGATACTGGAAATGGAAACTATGTTAACAGAATAGTATAAATTATATTAATCACAACAAACACACATTACAAGAAACATGGGAATAAACAACATCAATTTACAAGAGAATCAAATTACATACAGAAACTGGAAATGTAAATTACTTAGCTGCAAAAAGGGAAATAACGAAAATACACAGAAATGGGAGATCATTGGTTGTTGAGGGGCCCTCTGAGCAATATGGGGTTGCGCTTCAATCAATCAATCACTTACGAAAATAGAGACATATATGCACAACTGGAAATAGAACTTATATTAAATTTAGAACAATGTTTACAGAGTTTCTTTGCTAATGGCGACTAACTAGCTAACTAGTCCGACTCTCGCTTGGAGACAACTTTATATAGTTTTTACATGGATGAGAAAGTCGACCCTTTCAGTGGTCGACTGCTCCAAAAATATTCAACCTTAACTTCTAACAAACAACCATATAACAATTTGTGACAACACACAACCATCTTCCTGATCCTTTGCACATCAGTTATCCTCGCGCAAGTTGTGAGGGTATGGATATTTGTTGATGTGGGTATGAAGCATGGTGTCAAATGGAGACGGCATGATCTTGAGCCTTCTAGAGAAAATACCATCATAGAAGCAGGACGCGTGGACCACAAAACAATGAAAAACCATTATGTTCTTTAAACGTTTGAGAATATTCCAACTAACAACGCACAGATTGATCGGAGGGCTATATGGTGTTGAAATATTGTAACTTCGAAGAATATTCTATATGTATCTTTTGTGGTCCCCGATGGTCCTACCGGGAGAACCACTTGTATTATCTTGTATCCCGATGCTTCTAATTGGAAGAACTAATAAGAGTCATGAGGTTGTCCCCTCTATTTGTAAAGGTGGGTCATTAGCACCCCAGTGTGGTTACTTGAGCCTACACGTGTAAATCGAGCTTACATGATTAACTCAAGCCTACATGTCAGATGAGTTAATTCAAGTGAACGGATGAATATAAATAGAGGTGTGGTGCTCCTCATTTGAGACACACACACTCTCACTTGTGTAGCGCATTAGTGGAGAAGAGAAGTAGCTGGAGAAGGAGGAGGATCAGGCTTTGATCTCCTTGTTGGTTTTATCTTTTATCTTTTGGGGCATCTATATTGAGGAAGCTTTTGCTAGGTTTTTCCCAGGATAAATATTTGTGTTCTCCTTTTGTATGGTTGTACTTGTCTATCTTTCAATGATCCTATTTATATGCTTTTGTTATGAAATCGAAATGAAATACTAATGATTTAGCTTAGCATTAGAAAATTTAACATGGGATCAGAGCCACCCTAAAAGAAGACATTGTGCAGCTAAAGAATGTAGGGCTTCTTATTTTTTGGGTCTCTATCCATGATCGATCAGCAAAAGAAGGCTAGACTTGTTATGGAGAGAAATTCCTATGGCTTGGGGTACCACAACATACAGCTTTGACTCCAGAAATCAATCTTTCCCAATATGCAATAGAAATAAAATGTCTAACACTAAAGGATCAGACCTTGTACCTTATTCCGGACGGTTGAAGTAGATCCCCGTTGAGCTTTCCAATCTCCAGCTTGAATTGATATAACACTTCCCCAACAACAAGCAAACAATACAAGCATACTATATATCATGGTGTTAGATCTATTCTAGCATACATAATCAATAATGTAAAAGCATTTGACATATTCCAATGGATACATTATTCATTCAAACACACATTATTGGACATGAAAAGATAGTTATTATTAATATAAATCAGAGATTACAAGATAAATACAACCTCTGACGGCACGTCTGCGAACCGGAGAAACTGAATCCCCCACTTGGGCCTCCACCACCTCAATCCTCCATCTCACGATAGCAAGCTCACTAGCAAAAGGAAAGCTTGGGAAGAACACAAAAGTGCTCCAAAGGGACAAAGGGATGCAGACTCAAGTGTAAATTCCGGCAACAATGGACTATAGTTTCGTTGCTTTCAATCTCTCTATATGCCTTCAATGTACCAAGGGGTTCCTTATATAGCTTCACAAGGGATAATGAAGGGTCGAATCCGAGCAATCTCAAGGCATATGGAAGGCCAGGAGTCGAATGATTCAGATCCATGTCAAGGAAAACTCCAAAAGGATTTGGATTATGCACACATCCCGATGTACACGGTTATCGGGTAAAAAGCCGCATATATCATTTTTCATATAGTTTTAGAGATGATCAAGGAAACATCAAAGGATAAAAAATGGTCCATGGGGTCTAAAGAGTCTGCAGCGGGACAGGGGAAGGCCATACAAAGTGTGATTCACTTGGAATGGTGAAATCCACTATAACAGATGCCCCCTAATGTGTGAGGTCAAAGGGGTCATACGATGGCCGAAATACATTATAAGTCCATCCCAGAAGTGGAGTGATCAAGGATCCCAAATGGAAGACCAGCCACCCAATCAGCATAGTACAATGATACAACTATGCATATAAATGCAAGTACATATAGCAGTCCTAGATACATAAGAGTACAATGGCCATGAATAGGCATAATACATGATATCACATATGTGGTCATCGCCACGTACAATATACATAGATCAGAATCTCCATGATGAAGATATACAAAGGACCATGATCTCCAAAATGGCTGAAGATATACAATAGATCAAGATCTCCATAGTGGCTAGAAATGTCTGACATATACTGGAATGAAGTCATGAGAGCTGAAATCTCATGAAAACTGGCACGATCAAGGAGGTAGCATATAAGAGATGCCACCATTCTGGAAGGTCTTCTACACAAACCGCTATGAGTACATGTCCTACTATGTGAATAGAGGTGTCGAGGTCGAACATAGTAGTCCATCATCTGATTACCGGTCATTGATGTATACCGTTAACAGACGCGAGATTACCCACCGATAATTGAAATGGGAATCAAGGTACTAGAGTGCAAACTAACAAGTGTGAATAGATGTGTTGAGGATGAACACTTGAGAGAATCCATTGATCAGGGGACATTGATGTATTCCCAAGAAACTGTCGATGGCGAGAGAACCTGCCACTGATGACTGCAAGTCTCAAGGCACTCAAAAGGACTCTAGATTCCAATCCCAGAATAAATGATCTGAAGTCGATGGAATGAAATCCGCTGGAAGGAGGGCATTAAGGCATCCTCCATCATCCAACACGAGGTACTCAGCAAAGATGTCTAATGTGGAAGGACTCGATCATAAGGTGCACGAACCAGTAACTGTACCGGGAATGGCCAACATGCAAAGTCAAGATAACTGAGGAATGGCCGACATAGGTTTCAACTTCCTTCGAACAAGAGCATAACGATGTATGGTGACTGAATGAAGGCAGCATAAACTGGATATACAAACTGGGACATCTCTATTACATAAGAGGCATCAACAGAGGCTCCATAGGGATTGGAATCTTAACCAGTCGATGGAGATAAACTTAGATAAACGAGTACAACTCCTAAGTCAAACTATAACCCAACCAATGGATGCGATATACAGTGCTCTGTTCGAAGGCGACACAACTCGACAGCTGCCAAAGATAACATCTTTCCTTGTCCGGATTTTTGGTTTTTTTATTTTTTTTTTACTTTTTTCAGTTATTTGAAAAGCTTGAAAAAAGAATAAACTAGCTTTATAGTTACAAACTAGGAGGAGACGAGTGTCATCAGGGCAAACAAACTAGTTCCAAGCAGTGGAACATACCTATGCTCAATGTAAGGATACATGTGTAGGATATCGACACTCGGGGGAAAATCCCCTCCCGGTAAAAAGGGAATCAAGCCGCGAAGGATATAAAAATGGCTTTGCATGGCTAGACATGAGACAAGCTCGGGCTATATGGCTGAAACACAATGTCAGAGGAGCCAACATAAAGCTCAATAAGGCAGGCAAAGCTCATGATAATGCATTCACAACTTGACATAGGGGGAGTCCGGAGGGAAACAGGCCAGCATAAGATCAAGAGGAGTATGAGGCTCTTGCGAAATGTCATGGCAATACTATACAACAGACTCCCACACCCTAAAGGAGAAAACGTCGGCATGGGCACCAAATGCAAATAAGGTGCTAACTAGGGTACCCATGTATAGGAAAGCTCTACCATTCACATAGTAGCACTTCTGACAACAGCATGAAGGTTCCGTGATACCATGGAATGGGTTCGTACCTAAGGTTAAGATGGAACGGTCATAAGGCAATGAATAAGCACAAGCGGATGTGATATCCTAACCTATATGCCAGTTCAAACATAATACATGTGATAGGCATGAACGGGTCCCCAGTGGAGTTTCCAATTCTATCACGGAGAGAAATTCTTATGGCTTGGGGTACCACAACAGACAGCTTTGACTCTAGAAATCAATCTTTCCCAATATGCAATAGAAATAAAATGTCTAACACTAAAGGATCAGACCTCGTACCTTATTCCGGATGGTTGAAGTAGATCCCCGTTGAGCTTTCCAATCTTCAGCTTGAATTGATATAACACTTCCTCAACAACAAGTAAACAATACAAGCATACTATATATCATGGTGTTATATCTATTCTAGCATACATAATCAATAATGTAAAAGCATTTGACATATTCCAATGGATACATTATTCATTCAAACACACATTATTGGACAGGAAAAGATAGTTCTTATTAATATAAATCAGAGATTACAAGATAGATACAACCTCTGACGACACGTCTGCGAACTAGAGAAACTGAATCCCCCACCACCTCAATCCTCCATCTCATGATAGCAAGCTCACTAGCAAAAGGAAATCTTGGGAAGAACACAAAAGTGCTCCAAAGGGTCAAAGGGATGCAGACTCAAATATAAATTTCAGCAACAATGGACTATAGTTTCGTTGCTTTCAATCTCTCTATATGCCTTCAATGTACCAAGGGGTTCCTTATATAGCTTCACAAGGGATAATGACGGGTTGAATCCGAGCGATCTCAAGGCATATGGAAGGCCAGGAGTCGAATGAGTCAGATCCATGTCAAGGAAAACTCCAAAAGGATTTGGATTATGCACACATCCCGATGTACGCGGTTATAGGATTCAAACCCACGTATGTACGTGGTTATCGGGTAAAAAGCCGCGTATATCATTTTTCATATAGTTTTAGGGATGATAAAGGAAACATCAAAGGATAAAAAATGGTCCATGGGGTATAAAGAGTCTGCAGTGGGACAAGGGAAGGCCATACAAAGTGTGATTCACTTGGAGTGGTGAAATCCACTATAACAAGACTGACTCTCCATAGAAGGGTGCATCTTTCTGTCGAAGCGGAATTTGATTCCGAGCATTTTCAGTTTTGGTGCGGAAAATTAGGGCTTTCTACAAAAGAATAATTTTTGAGTGAGCCCAGCATAGGATTTTTCTCCTCATCAAAATCTAATTTTAGAGACCTGGATCAAGAAATTTGGTTGGGTGAAACTTCGGGAAAGTCAAACCCTAGTTTGACCCCGATCTGGAAAAACCCTAAATACTAAAACTACTAAGTTTTGGTTCATTCACTATTTCCTGAGATTGGAAAAGGCTCGGGAGTTTAAAATTGTAGAGGCCGAAGATAAAAATCTGATTTACACTGTGTCCAAAATTCAGCCTCAGATTCGCTATATTCTGGGAGATATGATCCCTCCAAGTTAGGGTTCCAACATTTTCCAGAATTCATCCCTAAACAGGAAACCTGGGGAGAATTGTTGTAGCGTGGGATATAGAGGTCCAAATGGAATTCCTGAAGATTTTCTAGAAATATAATAGAATTTAATTTCTGTGGTCTGAATTTCTGAACCTGAATATGAACCAGTGACATGTGGCATGCCGTACAACTTCACTGTTCTGAACAGTGTCACCTTGGGAAAATGATCATAAATCCCAAATGTTGAAACCAATTATAATTAAAACTATGGTGTTGGATCAGGGACATGTGAGGTTACCTCATTACAAAATTTTAGACACATAAGAGCAGTAATTTCGGAGATATTACAGAAACAGTAACAGGCATTTCTGCAGAAGAAATTGGAAAACTAGGGCTTCCTGTTTCGGGAGCTTCCCTCCACTGTTTTCAGAAAAGGAGTACATTGGACAGCTCCATTTGAAGAGATATATCTTTCTATCCAATAAAATCTTAAATATTTGAATTTTTGAAAATTAGGGTTTCTCTGACAAACCCTAGATCAACGAGCTCCGGAAGCAGGACGGACACCTCAAATCGGTAAGATCTAATCTTTTGCTATTTGCATTTGAGGTTCTCATTTCAAAGTGATCTATAACATCAGCTTGATGATAAGCTTGGTTAATTTGAAAACTTCCAAGCATGGAAGTATTTGATCTCTCTAAAGAAAATGAATTGGACACCTACATGAGTAGAGAGGTTCCAGTTCTAGAGGGAGATGAGCCTCAAAGCCTTACACAAGAAGAACTTGATCAAGGCCAAGAAGATCATTGTTGATTCAATCACGGATCAACTTGTACCACAATTGTCTTCCCTAAAGACACGGAAGATGTTTGATTCCTTGATCAAGATATTTGAAGATAAGAACATAATTCAGAAGATGGATTTGAGAAAACAGTTGAAGAATGTGAAGATCCAGAATGCATAACATCTTGAAGTGGTAGAAGAAGAAGCAGAGAATGGCCTCCCATGATCATGGGATTCATTCATGTGAGTAATGTGTGCCAAAAGGAAGTGATTACTTTCAGTTGAATCTGGGAAGAAGAAGAAGCTCGTCTCATACGAAGAGAAGAAGAAATATGGGAGAAAATTGAAGAGCGAGCTCTCACCATTCAAAGAAGATCCCTCAAGCGATGAGGAATATGAAGAACTCAATTCTTGACGAACCTCTTATCCATATTATCATTTGGATAAGAAATGATGATTTCATGGATGAAGAAGATGATGAAGCAGAATGATCAAGAAGGATTCTACCCACGAAACAAACAAAAGATAAGTATTCAATTGTCATGATATTGTTTTGTTATACATTTGATTATATTCAGTTGATGTGTTATGCATGATAGATTGTTTGCATTAATGACTGTATACTACTAATATGCATGTGATGGGTAAGTAGGTCATGTTGCTATACAACTCTCCACTGCTACTTATCTAGAATGAAGCCTCCTTGCTGACATATTGGATTAGTGCACAATCTCAATAATGTCATGATAGAGATGGAAGGCATCTAGAAAGTTTTTGTGAGATATGGATGAATGCTATATTGGCTAAATATTTGCATGATGCATAAGAATTTGTCGTTATGCATATGTAGTTCTAACCATGCAACTGGTGCATTTGAATTGTAGGAAAGGTCCTGTACAACCTCCTAAAAGAAAAGAAGGATGAGACTTGTTCCGAAGAACAAGTGATGAAAATTCAATAAACATGAATCTGAAGCTCCCAGGGTCAGAGACACCATGACGAAAGAAAGAGCTTCAAAGAGCGGTAGATCCACCTCGAAGGATCAAGACCACCATGGGTATGAGAGATAACTCAAGATGAAGAAAAAAAAATTGCTATGAAAGAAGCTATGATCAAAGAATAACAGTTGATTATGGGGAATGATGTATATGATATGATTTTGAGACATAAAGGGAAGTACGTAGTATCTTCCATATGGATCTGCAAGAACAATTGTACAAAGCAAGAATCACGATTTGCCTCAGAAAGAATAGACTATGACATGACATACTCTATTCACTAGTATATATCAAGCATAGAATCACCTATACAGAATGAAGAAGGAAGATAATACTCCACTTCAGGGGGAGTGACTACAAAAGATATCTGAGTTTGACATGGTACGACATGATGGACAGCTTCCTGATGGATTGAGACTTTACCAAGAGTAAAGTAGGTTCCAACCTTCAAATTTGAATGCAGAAGACTAGGATATGTTGATGATCTGACAAGACGAACTCATGGAAGATGTTATGATGATGTTTGGGATATAGTACTCAAACCAGAAAGCAAGCATGTGGTATCTTACAAATGGATTTGCAATCTAAAATATGTCGCTGATAGAAGTAAGGAAATACTTGTGGCTAGAGGTTTCTATAAGAAAGAGGGAATTAATTTTGAAAAGACACTTACTCCAGGAAGCAAGGTACACTTCCTTCAGAACTATGATGGTAGTTTCTTCCATGATGAAGTAAAGACAATCCTTCCTTAATGGTATGATTGGGGAAGAGTTTTACATCGAAAGGATTTGAAGTTGAAGACAGATGGACTCATATATGTAAGTTGAAGAAGGGCCTCTATGGCATGAAGCAAGCTCCCAGAGCTTGGTATGGCAGTTTCCTGTCAATTATGGGTTTTACCAAGAGTAAAGCTGATCCTAACCTTTATCTCAAGGTTGTAGAAGATGAACCTGTCATCCTGTTATTATATGTGGATGACTTATTCTTGACAGGGAAGGAGAAACAGATCATGGAAAGAAAGAAGAAACTAGCAGAAGAATTTGAGTTGAAATACCTTGGGTTAATGCACTATTTCC
Organism: Pseudotsuga menziesii; assembly: GCA_001517045.1. Taxonomy (NCBI): domain Eukaryota; kingdom Viridiplantae; phylum Streptophyta; class Pinopsida; order Pinales; family Pinaceae; genus Pseudotsuga; species Pseudotsuga menziesii. Next base: position 163,919 of record LPNX010043553.1, read on the forward strand.
TAGGTCTGGAAATATGACAAAGTTCAGAAGAAATATTTCTCAACCAGGGAAAGTATGTGGTAGAGATATTGAAGAGTTTAAATATGTTGGAATGCAAATCCATGGCCACGCCCATGGACTCCAACCTGAAGCTGTTATATGATGACTCATCAGAGTTAGTAGATGCGAATCATTATAGACAGATCATTGGGTCATTGATGTACTTAACAAATACCAGACTAGACATTTGTTTTGCTGTGAACACCTTAAGTCAATATCTTGTTCAACCAATATGGGTTCACCTAGTAGCTGCAAAACATGTGATGAGATATCTGAAAGGGACTATAGACCTTGGTCTATACTATGATGGTATCCATGACTATAGATTGTATGGCTATACAGATGCATATTGGGTTGGAAGTATCTCAGACAGGAAAATCACATCAGGTAGATGCTTTTGTTTGGGGTCTGCTATGAGTTCATGGTTTAGCAGGAAACAGTCCAGTGTTTCTCTTAGAACAACAAAAGCAGAATACATAGCAGATTGCTCTGCTAAGTTGTGAAGCCATATGGATTTGGAAGCTGATATCAGGTCTCCTTGACCTGAAGATGGATACTACATTGATTCTATGTGATAACGAGAGTTGTGATAAAATAGAACCCTGTGTTCCATCGTAACACATAGAAATCTGATATTTCTACATACAAGATAAAGATGCAGATGATGATGTTTCAGTATTCCCATACTGAAGATATAGATGATGCTTTCAGTATTCACATACTGGAGATACAGATGGTGATAGTTCAATATTCACATACTGAAGATGTAGATGATGATGGTTTAGATGGTGATGTGCTGACGAATCCTCTGTCCCAAGTAAAGTTCAAACACTTTCAAGACAAGCTTGGTGTGGTTTGGAAAGAACTTCCTTGAAAGGGGGAGTAGTGATGTTGCAATGGGATTGTATCATCCTGGGACATATGTCCAGAAGTGATCCGGTAACCTCGGTCATCGAGAATGTAGCAGGATTGTATCATCCTTGAACTTCGGTTTAGAACGGATCCAGTGAACTTCGGTCATCGAGAAGGTAGCAGGATTGTATCATCCTTGGACTTCAGTTCAGAACGGATCCTGTGAACTTCGGTCATCAAGAAGGTGGCAGGATTGTATCATCCTTGGACTTCGGTTCAGAACAGATCCAGTGAACTTCGATCATCAAGAAGGTGGCAAGATTGTATCATCCTTGAACTTTGGTTTAGAACAATCCGGTGAACTTCGGTCATCGAGAAGGTAGTAGGATTGTATCATCCTTGAACCTCGGTTCAAAATAGATACGGTGACTTTGGTACTCAAGAATGTGTGTTGATCCCGTAATTACAATAGGAAGGATTGTCTGAGTTCCACAACTGTGTTGATCCTGTAATTCCGAAAGGAAGGATCGTTAGTAACTCCGTAAAGACCTAAATCCCGTAATTCCAAAAGGAAGGATCATTGAATTGATTTCGTAATTCCAATAGGAAGGATTTTCTGAGTTCCACAGATGTGTTGATCCTGTAATTCTGAAAGGAAGGATCGTTAGTAACTCCATAAAGACCTAAATCCCGTAATTCTGAAAGGAAGGATCATTGGTAGCTCCGTAAATACTTGATCCTGTAATTCCAACAGGAAGGATTGTCTGAGTTCCACAACTGTGTTGATCCTGTAATTCTGAAAGGAAGGATCGTTAGTAACTCTGTAAAGACCTAAATCCCATAATTCTGAAAGGAAGGATCATTGAATTGATCCCGTAATTCCAATAGGAAGGATTGTCTGAGTTCCATAGATGTGTTGATCCCATAATTCCGAAAGGAAGGATCGTTAGTAACTCCGTAAAGACCTAAATCCCGTAATTCCGAAAGGAAGGATCATTGGTAGCTCCATAAAGACTTGATCTCGTAATTCCAACAGGAAGGATTGTCTGAGTTCCATAGATGTGTTGATATTGTAATTATAATAGGAAGGATTGTTTGAGTTCCACAAATGTGTTGATCTCGTAATTCCGAAAGGAAGGATCGTTAGCAACTCCGTAAATACCTAAATCCCGTAATTCCGAAAGGAAGGATCGTTAGTAGCTCCGTAAAGACTTGATCCCATAATTCCGAAAGCAAGGATCGTCTGAGCTCCACAAATGTGTTGATCCCGTAATTCCGAAAGGAAGGATCGTTAGTAACTCCGTAAAGACCTAAATCCCGTAATTCCGATAGGAAGGATCGTTTGAGTACTAAAGACATGTTGATCCTGTAATTCCGAAAGGAAGGATGATGTTGATGTTTTGATGATGATGATGTTGATGTTTTGATGATGTTGATGTTTTGATGATAATGATTTTATGATGATGATGATGTTGATGTTTTGATGATGTTGATGTTTTGATGATAATGATTTTATGATGATGATGATGTACTGATCGAAAGATCAGAGTGTGATGATGATGATGATATGTTGATGTTTTGATGATGTTGAATGTTTTGATCATAATGATGTTTTGATGATGTTGATGTTTTCATGATGATGATGTTTTTATGATGATGATGATGCACTGATCAAAATATCAAAGTATGATGATGATGTACTGATCGAATGATCAAGAGTATGATGATGATGATGTACTGATCGAACGATCAAGAGTATGATGATGATGATGTACTGATCGAAATATTAGAGTGTGATGATGATGATGATGACATACTAATCAAAAGATCAGAATATGATGATGATGATTCTGTTCGAGAGTTGAAGTATGATGATGGTGTTGATCACGATGTTACTAATCAGAATGTGATGATGTTGTTGATCGAAAGGTCAAAATGCCGAAGATGTCTTTGTTCATCAAAAGATCAAAGTGTTGAAGATATTGCTGATCAAAATGCTGAAGATATTGGTGATGATCGAAAGGTCAAAGTGCTGAAGATGTTGTTGTTGATTGAAAGGTCAAAGTGTTGAAGATGTTGCTGAAAATGTTGCTGATCGAAAGGTCAAAGTGCCGAAGATGTTGCTGATCGAAAGGTCAAAGTGCCGAAGATGTTGCTGATCGAAAGGTCAAAGTGCTGAAGATGTTGCTGCTGATCGAAAGGTCTAAGAGCTGAAGATGTTGCTGATCGAAAGATCAAAGTGTTGAATATGTTGTTGATCAAAAGGTCAAAAGATGCTGATCTTGATTAAAGAGTTGCTGTCGTCAAATATTGAAGACGAAGACTATAAGATGTTGAAAAGCTTCCAATGATTTATAGATGTGTTTCCCTGATGATGTTGATGATGTCCTCTCCTACTATTGTTGTTGTTGATGTTGTTGTAGAATACCCTTCTCGTTAAGGGGGAGTGTTGAAATATTGTAAATTTGAAGAATATTCTACATGTATCTTTTGTGGTCCCCGATGGTCCTACCGGGAGAACCACTTGTATTATCTTGTACCCCGATGCTTCTAATCGAAAGAACTAATAAGAGTCATGAGGTTGTACCCTCTAATTGTAAAGGTGGGTCATTAACACCCGAGTGTGGTTACTTGAGCCTACATGTGTAACTCGAGCCTACATGATTAACTCGAGCCTACATGTCTGATGAGTTAATTCAAGTGAACGGATGAATATAAATAGAGGTGTGGTGCTCCTCATTTGAGACACACACACTCTCTCTTGTGTAGTGCATTAGTGGAGAAGAGAAGTAGCTGGAGAAGGAGGAGGATCAGGCTTTGATCTCCTTGTTGGTTTTATCTTTTATTTTTTGGGGCATCTATATTGAGGAAGCTTTTGCTGGGTTTTTCCCTTTAGGGTTTTCCCAGGATAAATCTTTGTGTTCTCGTTTTGTATGGTTGTGCTTGTCTATCTTTCAGTGATCCTTTTTATATTCTTTTGTTATGAAATCGAAATGAAATACTAATGATCTAGCTTAGCATATGAAAATTTAACATATGGCGAGCTAGATGTGATCTGTGCATGTTTAGCATGGGTGCATGTCCACATGGAGGCTCGTTTGGAAACCGTAATCTGTAAATAAAGTCTATGTATCGTGCACATTTTACAAATATCACATAATTCCAAATAAAATCATGAAATAACGAAATTAAACCAAGACTTGTATAAAACTCAAATACGTTCATACCTGGGGTTGAATGATAAGGTGAATGACAAAAAGTATACAAAGAGGTGACAAAAGTGATGCCAAAAGAGTAAATTAACAGCCAAGAACAGTGAAAAAGAAGGGATCAACACTCCCCCAACCCAGAGAGATTCCAGGTCCCACTGAGCAAAAGAAGAATGAAGTTTAGGAAGAAGGCTGAGTTATGTTAGCAACTGCCTTCGACTTAGCAGAGGAAATAGGAGAATTGAATTTCAATTGCTTGGCCTGTTTCTTTAAAATAGTGTGCCTCTCCTGACGAGAGTCACACGAAGGGGTTATGGTCTTGTTAAAGTCCTCAATGGCCTTGAATTGTATATGCGGCTCCTTGTTCTGTTGGTGAAGATTATCAATTATCTTAGAATATTCTTCATTTCATCTCGCAAACCGTGCCAATTCTTGAGTTCATTGGTCTACTGTCGGCTGATGAGGAGTATATGGTTATGCGGGACACTTGGAATCTTGAGGCAGACTCAATTCTGTGGATGGTGTCTCAAGTTCAATGGAGGGAATTTGTTTTTCAAAATCCATTCCTTAAGTAGATGGTGAAGCAGTCTCAAGAGCGGAATCATTGAGCAATTCGACTGAGACACTGGCTAATGTAAAAGGGGGTGAATCAGAGACAAGTTCATCCACCTTGACCACATTATCTGGATGATTGGTCTAAAAAGTAGGATGAACAATGGTATGAACAGACTTCTCCTACCTACTCCTGGTTCAGATTTGCAGAAAAGGTAGAAATTCAATGGATACAAGGTTGACAAGGGTAGGTGAATGGGAAGGCGGACTTGCTTCTGGTGTATCGTCATCAATATGCACAATTTTGGGGCTCTTCTTTTCTATGGAAAGGGTCTGACTGGGCTTATGGTCATGAATGTGCTGAGGGAGTTTTCAAACATTCAAATGAGGGTTTAATACCTTAAACAAAAAATTCTCCTAGGTCTGGTTCCTCTCCTTAAATTGATGCAAGATCAGGAGCGTAATCAAGACGTGGTGGTGCAGACTACCCACAGGATTGACCATATTCTTCCTAACTTGAATTGACATTTTTTCCAAGATTTTGAGGAAATAAAATGGAAAATTAATAAGCTGTTGATTAACGAAATGTGCCAGTAAGCGAAGATGGAAAGCTTTGAACACAGTAAACTTACCCTCGCAATTTATAAAGTGGATGATGATCGTCAGAGGGTTGGGGTATTCTGGCTTAAACCATATCTGTGAAACCCCCTCGTTCCTGCTGCATGCTGAAAATACATCTTAAGAGCGAAATCATGGGATGACTGAGGGAGAAACAAATGTTTATGCCAATGGGTACCTTCTGTTGGTAGCTTGGTCGCTACTGTAATGGTCTCCTCAGTTACCATAAAAGTGAGATAACCAACCCTGGCCATCTTACCATCAAATCCTCTTGTAAATAACATCAAAATCTCCTTGTCATATCCCTGCAAAAGGTGGAGAAATGGATTCCACCCTGCTCGGAAGAATATCTCCCTACATTCTTGAAATTCTGGAATCTGAAACAAGTCCTGATAGCTTTCAGGATCGAGACGGTTAGGAATTTTTCAAATAGAGGAAAAAATGAAAGGGTTGTAGAGGATACAAAGAAATGGTGTCTGAATAGCTCTGTGAAGATGAAGGTAAGTGAGGACAAGGGTAAATATTTTTGGTTTAAAAAGTAATATGTTTAAGCACCTGAATGATTGTGAGACTCTTGTTTCGCACGCTCGACCAATCACACTATGGGTCAATTCTTTGAATCATGTGTCATCATAAGGACGCGTGCATTGGTGAATTCATAAGGTTCTGATATATTCAACCATGTCCAAAGTAAAATTTGGATAGGTTGAATACATTATCCATTACAGCATCTATAAAATGTATCTAAAGACCATAATTATGATATTAATAGTATGATAGAACACTTGACAACTTATGCATGTTATTTGATGAGAGGGTAAGAGTGATGATGGTCAAAAAATATCTTGAAATCATTTCATATCGATATAGAGTTAAACGATATCATATCATATCAAAATCATAGGTCAAGGTGAGTCCTAATGAAATCATAATGCTTTTGTAAGCATGTGAATAAGACCTAATAATTATGGGCATGATTCAACTAATTAAACTCTTTTCCCATGAAAATTAAAAGAAATTGACATTTTGACATCATGTCGCTATAATGTTATAATTTTCATTCGGATCATTATTTGGCATTCCATTTAGACCGACATTCGACCCTTCATATGGACCTTCTATTCAAAAATACACTTTACTGGATCTAGTTGCTACTAATTATGTAGTGAATTTTTTCTAGGATTCTAGAACACAAGAAGATTATATAAAATAACTCTAGTGAACCTTTACTTATGCTCTTCTTCATTCATCAAAGTTTAGAACCAAGTTTCGATACTTGCATTATCCTAAAACACCTACACTTTTGTCAGAAATAAACGAAACTTTCTATAAACATTCAAAAAGTAAAAACAGTTCTAACCTAAACATTCAGAAAGTAAAAATAGTTCTAACCTTCCCCCAAACCAAAAAATATGGCATGTACTCAAGCCAACAAAGAAAAACTGATTAATTTCCAAATAATTTAACAAATAGTTCCAAGATGCTGTTATTTTTTATGTAAGAAAAAGAAATACGAACTAGTAAATAGAGATGATTCAGATATGTATTCCATAAAAAAATAACACTTGCTTAGGGAGACCATACAAATAATGATAGTATAACTGATGTGAAAAATGCCATAGGAAAAACTAGTCATCCATGCCTCATTTTAAGGATATCTTGTCACCCAACGAATATTTTAATTTCACCCTAGAGTTTGTGATATTTCTATAGATATGGGTCCCATTTATAGAATAATCATATCCTAGGTATTATTGAATTATATGACCGAGTCCAAGTCCAATTTACAACCATTCTCTAATGACATGATAAAGAATTGGCCTAAACATGTCTTTTTTCTTTTTTGTTTGCTTTTACGGACCATGTGCATAGTGATGCATTAACCAAATCTCTTTTACTTGGTATTTCCCCACTGCCAGTGAGCCTATTCAGTACCCCGATAGGTTTATATTGGTACCATGCAAGCATAGCCCCACTGCCAGTGAGCGTGTTCAGTACCCCGACGGGTTTACTTGCACTTACCAGGCTTCCTTGTTTAAAGATGTTACTTAGCATGGACCTGCTTCCAGCAAGCCTGTTTAGTAATCTGACATGTTTTCTTTGTATAAAGTTTTTAATATATGGAATCCAATTGGTACTTAGAGCGAGTTAATCCTGATAAACACATAATTCAAATTTTTGAGAGAGAACCTTATAAGTAATTTTTTATAGTGGCCTAAATTATAGATCATGTCAAAAGATAATAACTTAAAGTTGTCTCTTGACTTCTCAACCTGTCTTCTTCATAAAAGATAAGTAATGTTCCCCACAAGAAGGAATGTCACTTACTCTTGAGTTACCTCAAAATTGCTTAAGAGACAAGTTTTGATAATGAGTGTAGGATGAACTAGTAGTCCATAGGTGTAAGATAGAACTTTGAAGAACATGATGATTAGAGTAGGTATTAAGCAATTCTTCTAATGATAAATCAGAAATGTGCATGTCTGAATCAAATACGATAAAATCATAAGGAATCATCGAAGAAAGTGGGTAGGAATGATATAGAGAACATTTTAATTTCATTATAAATCCTCATTTTTAAAGAAAAAGAGTTAGGATGTATTATGAGTTCTTAGAGAACTTCCCTTTTTAGCCAACATTTAATGGGATGATTAAAGAGACAAGGTTCTTGTAATAAAAATACAAAACCACTTGTCAGATGATTCAAATTTTATTCCCAACAAAAACATATGTATCAATAAAAAGTCATATAAAATCTATCAAAGTTTAGACAAGGGAAAAGAGCCTTCCCGTTTTATTTGACAAAATTCCATAAGCTGATTATAAAACCAAATTCCCTGCATAAATGTAGTCAGCTTATTAGAAATGACTTTTATTTATTTAAAGAAATAAAGATATATTTACATATATACATAAAGAAAACACAAAATAATTTAAGAATCAGGAGGAGGAGGAATGACTTCCTCTTCTACCAGCTCCATCTCCTTTTGTTGTAAGACATTCTTCACAAAATCTTGTTTACATATTGGTTGATGATAAAGTCTAAGTCCGTGTCCATTTATGACAAATGAATTTTTCGAATCATCAATTGTCTTAATTTCTACTGACCCATTATCGAAGGTTGTAACTACCTCATATGTACCCATCCAACGGGTAGTTAATTTTCCTTTGAAATTTTTATACCTTGAATCGAATAGTAATTCCCAATCCACGATATTAAACTGGTTTTGATTAATAAATTTATCATGCCATTTCTTTCAGTGATTTTGTATTAACATTGTCCTTTGGAGTGCATCTTGCCTAATCTCATCTAAGTCATTAATCTATAAAATTCGATGTTTCTGTGCCTCTTCCAAATCCATACCTAATTGTACAGCCATCCGAAAAGTCTTAACTTGGAATTCAATAGGTAAAAGGACTTGTATCCCATGTACTAGATCATAGGGTGTATGTCCAGTAGTGTTTCTCCAAGTTATTTTATAGGCCCACAAAGCCTTTGGGAGTCTATCTGTCTAGTCCTTATGATGGAGTTGAATATTTTTGGTTAAGATAGCTTCCAATACCTTATTGGTTGATTCTACCTGGCCATTATCTTGTGGATGGTAAGGTGATGATTTGCAATTTTAGATACTATACTTCATGGTAAGTTCTTTCATTAATTTAGAGGTAAATTGAGAACCTTGGTCAATGACAATTTCCCTAGGCACACCAAACCGAGTAAATATCTCTTCATATATAAATTCTACCATAGATTTCTTTGTGGCTCGAAACAAAGCTTTAGCTTCTACCCATTTGGTGACATAATCTGTGCAAACCAAGATGTACTTCCTTTTGCGGGACATGGGAGAGATTGGTCCTACAAAATCAAGAGCCCATTTCTCAAAAGGCTCAATCATGACTTGAGGCTATAAAGGAATCTCGTCAGATGACGTAGGTCTACACATTCTTTGGAAATTGTCACATCCTCTAACAAACCTGGAAGCATCCTTAAAAATGCTTGGCCAATAATACATGGAATGCAACACTTTGTATGATGTCCACTTGTCAGAATAGTGTCCTCGACATGGCCCATCATGGCATGCACGGAGGATTTCTGTCATCTCTTCTTCCCATACACACCGTCTGATAATAAGATTTGGGCCAGTACGGAAAAGGTCATTATCAACCCAAGAGTAATTAGAACTCTGTATGACAACTCAACGTTTACCATGTGGGGACAAATGGTTTGGTAAATTCCCAGTTGCTAGATAATTAGCAATGTTTACAAACCAAGGAGTTTGTATAGACACAACAAACAGATGTTAGTCAGGGAAAGTATCATCAATAGGTTTGGCATCGTCATCATGTTGAATATGAGAGAGGAAATATGCTACCAAATTCTCTCTACTAGGTCGATCGACGACGGTGATATTAAATTCCTATCATAGAAGAATCCATCAGGTCACTCTACCATTGGTAATTGGTTTATTCATTAAAAATATGATGGAAGAATGATCCGTATGCACAAAAAATTCATATCCTGTGATGTAATGATGAAATTTATTGATAGAGTAGACTACTGCTAGAAACCCTTTTTTCAGTAACAGTGTAATTCAATTCGGCAGGAGTCAATTCTTGCTAACAAAGTATATGGCATAAGATGCTTGGCCTTATTTTTGACCTAGGACTCCTCCTATGTCCAAGTCAGAAGCATCCATGGATATATGGAAGGGAAGGGACCAACCAGGACTGCTCTTGTTGGTTTCCACTTAACCCTGCATTTATATGTAAAAACTTTTTAGGAGCAACTTCACAAGGTATGGTGTAGGGTCTTGTATGATATTCAATTGCAAAGACACATGGTGTCTCCACAAGTGTAGATAGGGCCATATTTTCTTGAAACTCATCTCCAAATATTTGATCGAATTGAGCAAAAGAGTGAGGAAAATCTATACAAGTTGTTGAGGAAACAAACTGGTTTAACACATTCTTAGTAGTCTACTCGTGAAGTTGGCAGGAGTAATCACTAGGAAGGGAAAGGTCGTCAAAGTTCTCATCCCCAAAAGAACAGTATAACCACCACACGTTTTCAGTTACTGGTTGTGCTGGGGGGTATAAAACAAGTCTTTATGTGGACAACCCATTGGAAATGGTCATTTCCCCATCCCTACATCCTATAAAGGTGTTAGCAGTGGTTAACCATGGTCTTCCTGGAATAATAGGATATCCTTTGGAAGGATCCTTTGATTCTACTACCATGAAATCAATAGGATATTACCATGAAGCTACGATACAACAAAGTCATTCAGAACCCCAACAGGTTTCACTATAGTACGATCTGATAGTTCCAGAATTGAGGGGGTCGGTCGGAGAAATTGTCCCAACTGTAAAACTTCTAAGACTGCGGTGGTCATCATATTAATAGCAGATCCTAAATTGATAAGTGTATTGTCTATGGAAGCATTATTTACAATAACAATTACCACTAGGCTCCCTGGATTTGTATATTTTGCAACCCGATACTGGTTTGTCATACACTCAGACATTTATCCTATAACGTGAATCGTGAGGGGGTCTTTCTATTTCTTACCTGGGAGTTTAATGCATAGTTCCTTTGTTACCTTACTGTAAATTGGCATATACTTAATAGCTTGTAATAGAGGGATATTGACATAGAAATTCTTTAATTCACTTAAAATATCATACTCAGGATGAGTTACAAGCCTTTCTATTACTAATCGTTCTGGAAATGGAGGGGTTCTTTGTTTCTGAGTTGGTTCTTGCTGAGGATGGGTATGTGCTAGAATATTTGGAATATCCACATACTGCAAAATAGCATCATTCATGACTTCATTGGGATCTTCTTCCACTTCATTTTCTTCATGAATGATGACTGGTGACTTGGGTCTATCATTCATGACTCTTCCAGATCGTAATTGGATCTTGTGCACAGGCATAGTTGAAATGACATAAGATGGAAGAGTTTGCAACTCAATGTTGTTAAGATCTTGAGTTGGCTTATTGTTTGGGTTAGGTATCGGTCATGCAGGTAACAATGTAGGTGCGGGGGGTTTGTATTCTGGAAATGATGAGGCTTTTGTGCAATAAGGGGAACAAGAGGCACAAACCCAGGTAAAAATTGTTGGGTATTGGCTAGATGCCGAGGATAAGGATGATTAGGTATAGAGATAAGAGGTGACTGGGGATATGAATATCCCCTCCACCCTTGTGGCCAATACTAATGCTGAGTAAAATGAGGAGGAGGAGGATACTGGGTTTTCCAATTCTACCAACTTGAAGTGTTCCATTGTTGAGTTGGTTGGTAGGGTTGATAATATGGTGGGGGCTGTGGTGACAAATTCTGATATGGTGGTTGGTCTCTTGGTTGCCAAGGAGGCCTCCTAGATGTTTCACCAATGTCCCCACTTTTATATATGGCTTGTAACATCGGAAACGATGGTCAGTTTTCTGTCATATCATCATCCGTACAGATGTGACCTATGGAGATGTTGTTCAAGGGGCATTCCCTTTGGGGCTACTTAGTCCTGCATCTTGGACAGAAAACACTCATTGATCGATGTTCTTCCTCTTGCCTCTTCTTAACTTGTAACACATCTAGTTGGGAACCCATTGCTCCTAAAATATCAGTTTTGAAGTTTTCTAATAGGTTCCCTAATTCTATCCTTGTAACTCCTCCAGAACTAGGAGTGTTTCCTTTTAGATTTCTATTGTAAGGTTCCTGAATATTTCTCCCAACTTTCCCCCTACTTCTAGAGTAATTTCTACACATCTCACCAATTTGTGCAAAAGGTTTGTGAGAGATATCGCCAGATGCCATGAGATTAAGGTTTTCTACTAGGTCTTCTGAGATCCCTTTAAGGAAGAGTGTTCGTACTACATATTCTTGAAGTTCATTATATTTATATTTGTGTAATGTATAAATAAAACTTTTAAGATAATATTCCAAGCTATTGTCTTCGATTTGTTGTATATTAAAAATATCATTTCGAGAGTCCATAGGTTTGCAATACTCTTGATATTTCCACAAGAATGCGGTTTTCATATCTTCCCAAGTCCTGATACTATATTCTCCTAATCCCATGAACCATCTTAAAGCAGAGTCTTTCAGTGTATCGGGGAAAATTTTTAATTTGTGAGCATCTTGTAGATAGTTATAGCTTCTACAGAGGATGTCAAACTCGAACAAAAATGTGTCTGGGTCTTCATTACTCTTTCCATAGAAAGTAGGTAAGGAGGAAGGAGAGATTTTCTTCATATTTATATTTTGTGCAGTCTCTATAATAGGGAACCCGAAGGTAGCCTTATTTCGATTCTCTCCTTCTCCTTCGTCATTTCTAACCTCATCATGATCTTCATTTTCTCCCCATCTATCCATGTAAATTTGATTCTTAAATAGTTTGTACCTAGGAGGTTCCTTTCGAGGTGATAATGGGGCATCCCAACGTTTTTTTTCAAGGGATATCTTCCTCTGATAAAAGGAGTTGTCAGTCGTATCTTTATTAAGTTCTACAGAAATAGTAGGTTCTACTATGGATGTCTCAATTTGTGAGATAATGGTATTAGTCGAGCTACCAAAGAGATCTTGTACTTGAGAAGGATCAATGAAATTAACGAAGTTTGGATCCCATACTAGAGAGAAAATTGTATCGTTAGGTTTTTGCACTAGTGGAGGGTTGAGGACTTCCAAAGGTTGGTCCTCGAGAACTTATTTAGGAATGGGATCCTTAGAACTTCCTGCCATGATTTCTTTATCTTCTTTGGCTTCTCCTATAACGTCTTTAGGTTTCCAAGTAGAACTACTTCCTACGTGTGTTCTTTGATACCTTTATGCTGAGTTAGTGGTTGGGGTATTTCGTCCATCGTAAAGGTTAGTAGGAATTTTAACAAAGTTTTGGGAACTAGTTTTAACATATCTACCCTTCGAATCTCTAGGTTTGTTCATGAAAAGATAAACTAAATGAAAACCTACGATACTACTATTACTGCTGGATTTGGGGGCTTCTGTTATAACAAATGCACATGTTCTTATCTCTCATCTTACTGCTCCCCCTCCACCAGCCTATATCTAAACTTCATAAATGAATTCTACTTATTCTACCTTATAGATAAACTCCCCGACAATGGCGCCAAACAATGTTGGGTGTTTTATTGTCTTAATTAATTCACCAAATATTTAATTATCGACTGAGGTTTGTAAACTTAGAGTTAACACAAATTATATGCTAAGGTGGAAGGGTACCTAAGGTGTCGTGGAAATATTTTAACAAAGAAAAGATCGAAAGATCTTTCAAAATGAAAAACCGATTCAAACTCAAGAAATGCAATTACTAAGGTAATTAGACTGGGGCAAGAATACTACATTAGAGAAGTATCGATCTATACTACTCTACTATATAAACAATAAAAAGATATATATATATACAGTATTATCCTACAAAATTAAACTAACCTTTATAGTGAAATCTATTGATTAATTATTCTGCTTCTTAATCTACGAATTAGAAAAGCTAAAAATGAATTCAGAATTCTTACTATATGAACATAAGAGGTTATATTATTTGAGGCAATATTACAACTACTTAATTTATCTAAGAAATCCAATAACTAAACTATACATGCAATTAACAAATATACAATAATTAAACTAAATTGTTTAGTTCCATTCTCCTTGAGGATTCTGAGGATATGCATTCATTGTGATTGGAACTGGAGAAGGAGGCATATCAAAATGGATTTCAAAAGAAATAAAGAAATTGAATGGAATTAATTCTAATTTAAATTATACAAATATATGTAAAGTAAGGAGTGTCCAATTACAAGTAATAGTAAACATTGTGATTTATTCCATAATCAAATGACTCTAACTAAAAAAGATGTTATTAACAACCAATCTATCAATTAAGAAATGAGACTCTTTTAATGGACCCACTTGAAGTTAAAAGTATACTACTCTCGCATGAAACAAATATAATTGAGAAACAAGTAGAAAACTTAATAAAAACAAGTATAAAACTTAATCAAGAAGCAAATAGAAAACTTAATAAAGATGTCTTATTTCTTAATGTAGTCCTATTCTATGAATATCTTCAGTAACTATAGAGTAAGGAGGAAAAATCCTATGTTAGGAACGATGATCAAACTATAAAGAACCAATGTTCTTTTTAGACAATAGAGTTAAGAAGTTTAATTGTGCCAAGAGGCCCTCGACAACCCAGTATGGGGGAGATATTGTAACGTGATGTAATGTTAGTAAAGTTTGTAACATGTCGGCAAAAAATAATAGTGATAGTGAATATTATGGGAGAGATATTGTAACGTGATGTAACGTTAGTAACGTTTGTAACATGTCAAAAATAAATAATAGTTATAATGAATATTATCGGATATATCTTATAACGTGATGTAACATTTGTAACATGTCGGCAAAAAATAATAGTGATAGTGAATATTATGGGAGAGATCTTGTAACGTGATGTAGCATTTGTAACGTTTGTAATATTGAAGTAACTAATGTAAAAAGTAGTAAATATTCTAAAGTGAAAGTTTTTTATTATATGTATTAGGAATTCTAAGGCTTCTGAGACCAGGTCAGGGTATACGAAATACCAAATAATAAGAGAATGCAACACCAAATCCTCATTGCAACGCTAAAGAAATTAATAGGAAAAAAAATTAAGAGTTCTACGGTTTATGAGGAAAGAGAGTAGAGAAAAGAATTAGAAAACGTAACTGGAATTGAAACCACAAGATTACAAAGAGAGGACAATGAACTTTATGTTGAATAGCTCAGCTGCCTCATCCATATTGAAGTTCATTTGCTCCAAACGTCGATTGAAATCTAGTTGTCTCCATTCCATCGTAGCTCAGATTCCTTCTCATCACATAGATACATGACTCAAACATTACCATACACAGACACAAACTTGAATAACTCAAACACACAATCACATAGGTACACAATCAAACCAGAACATAGACAAAGGAATAACTCAAACACACAATCACATAGGTACACAATCAAACAAGAACATAGACAGAGGAGGGAAGAGGTAAATGTTAAAACTGTATGAGATATGAGATATATATTTACCATTCCTTGCAATGGAAGGATGATTTGTTGCCTTTTCCCCTCTCTTCAACAAACTGCTGTAGATGCTTTCATGCTTTTCTTTAATTTGGAATCATTCATTTTCGTTTCTTTCATGCTTTTCTTTAATTTTGAATCATGCATTTTCGTTTCTTTCATGCTTTTCTTCAATTTCAAGTAATGCTTTTTTGCTTCTTTCATGCTTTTCTTCAATTTTGAACTAGTTCCTTCTGATATGAGCGCGCTCAAACATCCTAAGAGCTCAGATGCCCTGCGAAGTATATGATACAGTTAAAAGAAACTCGAAAAAGATGGAAGGATTTTTCGTTATTGGCTGTAAGTTTAACCATTCAATACTTCTATGGCGAACATGGCAAGTTGTTAAACATCCTCATAAGTTTTTGCGAATATAATACATAAATATTTAGAGACACTAGTCACTAATCAATCAAGGGTTTCCTCATTTCATGAACATATTCAATTTTTACCTGCATTACCGCGTGTTTCAATTCCTGTAGAAAGTTACTTTAAAATTGTATTTTTAAAGTTATTTTTAAAATTGTATTTGTAAAGTAATTTTTCAATTGCAGAAAGTTATTTTTTTAATGGTTTCAAAACAATGTCTTTGGGATATTTTTTTCTTATCCTATAATTTTTTACACTAGTATACCGAGGGATTTATGTTTCTTGATATTTTTCTTCTATTTTTTCTGCATTGGCCTAGCTCGGGATTTATGTTCCTTTTATAACTCTTCTTTATCTAACGGAAATCAGATTTCCTCTATTTTTTATTTTTTATTTGCATCTATAAATTCTTGTTATCCCTGCATTTTCCCAATATTCTTATGCCTGGGATCAGATTAAATAGTGTGTTTTCTAAAATTAAATAAATAATTATTTTAAACCATGATTCATACGCGTGGGTCCAAATTGCATTGTGTGTGTTTTTTTAACTAAATTATTTTAAACCATTTTAATAGTATATTTGTAATGATCTTGAAACATTTTTAATACTCTTAGGTTTCAATAACTTTGAACACAATTTATAATCATGTTTAAATAATTTATATGTTTATTTACTCGATTTTGAGAACTTTTTAATTGGAAGTCTTTTTGAAACTTTTTAATTGGAAGTCTTTTTGAAATTGGTAAAAATGTTATGAAGGAATTCTCTCAAGACATTTTTTTAATATATTTTGACTATTTTTTTTTATGGAAATATTTTTGAATTTCTATTTTTGAAATTTTCAAAAATGCTATGAAGGAGTTCTCTCAACACTTATTGAAGTGTTGAAATCATGAATGTGTAACTTCTTGTTTTCTCTTATTAATAATTCTTTACATTATGGTGTTTGTGGTTGCATAGACATGGATAAAACATGGTAAAGTATTGATAATATTATTTCTAATCTTTCCATAAATTTGTTCAGAGGGATCAAATATCTCGAGGTGAAAACCTCTTATGAGGTACTGCACTCAAGGAGGTTTGCACATCTAGAGATTTGATCCCTCTCGGCGCTTGATAGAGCCTAAGATTTGGATCTATGCTAGTTCTAAATGCAATCTAAATAAGAATGAAGTATACTAAACTAGAGATGCAATTAACAAACTCTAAAACAATAATTAATGAGAGAGTCAGAGACAAACAGGAACACAATTCAAAACATACTATGATAAAAGGAAATGAAAAAGAGGAATAATTATTGGACTTAATGGAGACTTTATGTGGTTTGGAATAGGGTCCTAATTATATATATATATATATATAACTATTGTTTAAGAACATAACACAATTCAAAAGTTAAGAGAACCGAACTTTAAACAATCATAAAACATAACGAGAAATATTAAAGGATGAATTAAGGTCTGAATCACAGTAAAAAGAGATAGTCCGAATGACAGTCTGGATGAGGAAAACAATGCAAATTACAAAATAAACAACCTGAATGACCTTAACATCAGCTGATTTATGCACATGAGAATGAGATGCAGAAAATACAGTAATTAAACTTATTTAATAACTAAAATGACAGAGAAATAACTTGTGCTAATCTACAGTTATAAAGAGAAACTATTTCCTATTGCATAATAAGACAAACTAAAATATAACTGAAGCTAATATACAACTATAAAAGAATTGACATAGTTGAATCTATCTATGAACTGAACCTAAGATATTAGACTGATCTAATTCTATCTGATTGCAAATATGGAACTAGAAACAAGATGAAAAGAAAACAAGAAATGACTATTGCACGACCGATCCCTTGCGATACTGGAAATGGAAACTATGTTAATAGCACAGTATAAATTATATTACTCACAGCAAACACACATTACAAGAAATAAGGGAATAAACAACATCAATTTACAAGAGAATCAAATTACATACAGAAAGTGGAAATGTAAATTACTTAGCTGTAAAAAGGGAAATAACAAAAACACACAGAAATGGGAGACCGCTGGTTGTTGATGGGCCCTCTCATCAATTAGGGTTTGTGCTTTAGTCAATCAACCACTCACAAAAATTGAGACATATATGCATAGTTGGAAAGAGAACTTATATTAAATTTAGAACAATGTTTACAGAGCTTCTTTTCTAATGGCGACTAACTAGCTAACTAGTCTAACTCTTGCTTGGAGACGACTTTATATAGTTTTTACATGGATGGGAAGGTCGACCCTTTCAGTTGTCGACCGCTCCAAAAATATTCAACCTTAACTGCTAACAAACAACAATATAATAATTTGTGACAACACACAACCATCTTCCTGATGCTTCGTGCATCAGTTATCCTCGCGCGAGCTGTAGGTGTATGGATTTTTGTTGATGTGGGCATGAAGCGTGGTGTCAAATGGAGAGGGTAGGATTCCAATACTTCTAGAGTGAATACCATCATAGAAACAGGACACGTGGATAACAGAACAATGAAAAACCATTCTGTGCTTTAAACGTTTGAGAATATTCCAACTAACAACGCGCGGATTGATCGAAGGGTTGTATGGCGAGCTGGATGTGATCTGTGCGTGTTTAGCGTGTGTGTGTGTCCACATGGAGGCTCATTTGGAAACCATAATATGCAAATCAAGTCTATGTATCAGGCACATTTTACAAATATCACATAATTGCAAATAAAATCATGAAATAACGAAATTAAACCAGGACTTGCATAAAACTCAAATACGTTCGTACCTGGGGTTGAATGATAAGTTGAATGACAAAAAGTATACCAATAGGTGACAAAAGTGATGCCAAAAGAGTAAATTAACATCCAATAATAGTGACAAAATAGGGATAAACACTCCAGCACTTACGTTTTTTAGGTGGAGTAGTTCTTACTTTGGCTGGGAGCCTGGTTTTGGTTGCTCAGGTTATTGAGCACTGTTTGCGATTTTTTACTTTGCTTGGGAGCCTAGTTTTGTTGAGCACTGTTTGTGGTTTTTGGTTGGATATGATACATAGTATCATAGATATGTATATCGTTACCTTTGATTCAATGAATGCCAAGGAACTTCACTTTTTCTTCTTGAAAAACTTGATTATTGTCCACTCATTTACCTTTTTAGTAGTTTAGAAATTTGAGTTCGACTTTAATTTACCTTTTTATTTTTATTTTTTTAAATCAATGTGTGTGTTCAAGTAATTATTCTTGCACTAAATATTTTTATGCACTTTTTTTATTTATAAGATACACCATTAGCAGGGTGTCCTTTCAAGACAAGTGCACTAATAAAAAAAAGTTGTTGCACTTTATAATATAAGGAAGCATCATTAAGAGTGATCCTACATATTATAGGTGCATCATTGAGTGAAAATATAAGTTTAAAAATTAACTAATTTTGTTGATGCTCTAGTAGATGTATGGATACACTGGTCTCGGCACATTTGTACATACAAAATGCACCATAAAGACAAATATAAACTAAATATTTTCTCCTGCTTCCTGACATGATTGGAAATTTACAATTGCAACGTAATCGATGCTCTTGTAAATCCAAAGTGCATCATTAAAACTAAAGAATATATATAATCCCACCAATTAGTTGGCGTGCTATTTAAGATTAGGAGACACTATTTACAGTGTCCTAATATATTGTAGGCATACTAGGGATAACGAATTTAAAATTAAAAAGCTCACACATTTTTTTTTTCCGTGGAAAAAAGCCTAACTTTATTAATATAAATAAAATTACATTTGGCATAATACATGTTTTCACATGTATTTCATGGAGTAATCCATCCTCTCGACTATGTCCAAAAAGGAGAAAAAATATACATCATATCTGGTATGATAAGTGTCTCCAGCATAAACCCACATAGGGTACATGAAAAAAAGGTATAACCGTGTGTATAGTTCCAAAAAGATGTTGCTAAAAGAACCGAAGAAACAACAAAATATGCTACAATTCATCATGTTGCTTGACGATAAAACTATAAATATTTGACAATTTGGAAGATATTAAGCTTCATTGTGCTGAGATAAGGGAGGGTCTAACTCCTCAATAAATGACCTATGGAAATATTAAAAAAAATTCCCATTCTAATACTCTGTAATCTTCCATTGACCGAATCTTAATGTGATGCCTTCTTTGGATAGTTGGTATGCAAGTGTGTTATAATCCCTGTAAACATGATGATAAACACTATAATCAAGAGTTTTCATGATGCAAAATTATTCCTCCACCAAAGATAGAAATTATTTATTGTGATATTTTTGGGCTTTACTGACCCAATTAATAACATTCATGGAGTCACAAAAAATCTAAAGAGAATTCACCATTTTTCTTTCACAAATAGAAGGAGTAGTTTTAAAGACAATAGCTATATGAAGTTATTAGATCCATTCCCTAGCCCCATTTAATATTTAAAAAATTGGAATTAGAAAAATATAGGACAACCCCATCACCACAACCCTGAGCCTAAGAAACCCCATCAAAAAAGGCCAAGGGATATCTTCGTTTATATTTTATTCTTGGATAATGTTGGCTCGAGGAAAATTTAGACATAATTCTTCCATAATTCTACTCGAGAAGATGAATATTTTGGTCGCACGAAGAGAATATGCTGCAATAGAAGAAGCTACGACAAAATAAGTTGCAACATAAGAAGCTACGACAATAGAAGGTGCAATGAAATTAGCCATGACAAAAGAATAATAAAGCAGTCGAAAGGGAAAGTTTGACTGAATGTGGGAAAATAGTTAGTTAGAATAAAGCACACTTTAAGTAATAAAGCATAATTGTATTTTGGGCTAATAGTGTCTATTTTTAGTTGTAACTGAATGCACTAAAATAGAAATGGCATCCTATCAGATAATAGAAAAGAGTCGGTTGACAGTTGGATCAAAACTTGTAAAAGATTATAAAAGCGCGAACCCAAGCTGTGTTCGGAGAGTTGGTATTTTAGGATTGCTGGTCAAAGAAGACGAAGAGAAAGTGCTAGTCACTAGTAGTATTTTTGCTTGTAGAGTTGAGCAGAGAATCGATCCAAGCTATGTGCTGATCGATTAAAGATAAGAAGAGAGCATGAGACAAGAGAGAGAGAGAGAGAGAGAGAGAGAGAGAGAGAGAGAGAGTAAACTGTAAATAATATATAAAGAAGAGTCTGCAGACTGTGTGTGGAGACATAAAGTGTCAAACCTATTCTCATGCCAGATGAAGAGCACCTTGGTGGTTTTTCCTCGATGGGTTTCCACGTTATATCTTGTCTCTAAGTATATTTTTCGTGTATGTTTATATTAAATGCATGTCTGTCATGAATGAGTTGATCTAAATAGGTCGCACCACCTATGTTATGAATGAACCTTGTATATATACATGTCTCACATCTAATAGGAAAATAATGTGTTAATGCTTCATGTTAAATACTGCTATATGTGTTGATCAAACAATAGATAATTATCTTGAACGATTGTTGGGCCAGGAAAAAGTGTATAAGGATGAACCTGAAGTGCACGCGCAAGTGGAAAAGCGGGCACGTGACGAGAGAAAAAAATTCAAAGGATGGAAAGAAAGCGCAGAGGAGAGAAAGATGCACCACAAATCAGTGCAATGGAGGAAAAGCATACCTAAAGAGGCAGGTAGAAGAGTAAAGGATGGATAGGTGCAGGTCAAGAAGGACTGTAGGAGCTCAAGTTGGTAGAAGAATAAAGGATAGTTCTGCAGCTAGTTATGACCTGTATAAGAAGACTGAAAGATGTTTATGCGGCTAGCTAAGGCCCTCCATTAATGTAATACAGGAATTTATGGCTAGGTATGGGCCATCATCAATGTAATAGAATATATTTTGTAGCTAGTTATGGCTGTAGTAACTGAGTTGTACTCAGTCGACCCTACGCGGTCTTGTAAATGCTATAAGAAAGAGGAGATTGTTCTGTATAAGGGTTAGATTCAAGAAATAGTTTCAAGTTGGATTTCAATTCACTTCATTAAGAGTTGGTAAGAGTAGGAGTATTGTGAAAAACCAGAGAGGAGTCTGATAGTATTAGGTTGTTGAGCCGCGGATCTGTAGCTGAGTGCACAGCCCGTTTTGTAGGAGTGTATCTGCAATGGAGTGCGCAGATAGTAAAGTAGAAGATTCAATCTAGGTTGTGTGTGGATCAATAGGAGTAGGTAGAAGAATAAACTAGAGATCATGAGAGAAAGAAGAGTCTGAGCCAAATAAACATATCTTAAAACAGTCTGTGAGTCGCAGACTACAAGATGCTATATATATTTCTCATGCTAGATGAAAAGAACCTTGGTGGTTTTTCCTAGATGGGTTTCCATGTTATT
This sequence comes from Pseudotsuga menziesii, assembly GCA_001517045.1. Lineage (NCBI taxonomy): Eukaryota > Viridiplantae > Streptophyta > Pinopsida > Pinales > Pinaceae > Pseudotsuga > Pseudotsuga menziesii. Next base: position 186,050 of record LPNX010043553.1, read on the forward strand.
TACTATGTTTGTTAACCCAAAAAATCCCTCACTCAGCTCTACATGGCCTACACCACCCAAGGAGACCCACACACGACCCTCATTTGACCCCATTTGACCCCCACACCCTCAAGAAGGCTTGAAAATATGAAAAAGGGCTTAAAAACCCCTAAAAAGAGCCAAAATAGTTCTCATAGGGGATAAAGCCTCCAAAAAGGGGCTAAAACCCCTCAAAGGAGATTAAAACCCCCAAAAGAGCTAAAGATTGAGCGAAAGGGGATAAAATCCCAAAAAAGGGGCTAAAGCCCCAACTAGGGGCTTAAAGCCCTAAAAATCTTATAAATAGAGGGGTGGGTGTCCCTCTCAAGAAATTCCTTCTTTCCATATTGTTATGCTTCCTGAGTGAGTTCCTTGAGACCATTTTCCTCTCAAGCCATTCACCCTCCCTCTCATCCATCCTCCCATTGAGCCATAGCTCCCCATTCCTAAGAGAGGTGCTCCCCCAAGCTAGGGCATGCTGGCCCATTTCAACTAGAAGGTATAATTGTTTTTCTATTTTTTCTTTGCTTTGGTAGATTGTAGTTTTCTAACATTATTTACTTGTAGATCTATTGCTTAACATGTTCTTGCAGGTTTCCATTGTTTGCTTGCAGGTCTTTGGGTTTTTCTAATAGTTGTATGCAGGGTCTTGGAGATTAACCCATAACCTTGTGTGCAGAGGGATTCCATTTTATTTTCTGTCTATTTTTCTTGCACCACCACTAGGAACCCTATCCTTCCATCCAATAGACGAAAGTTAGTCGTTCCTACTTTGTAGCAAGGGAGAAATCCCTACTAGAGATCTAGCGACCATACCAGGTCAATCACACATGATCCCTGGGTTTTATTTTTGTAGTTTATTTTTATTTGCCCTAGTTTAAATTTATGTCAAATCTAGCTTAGATCTCTGTTTTTCTACATTTTTAGTTACTACCGAGCATCCTCAAGGCCAATCCGAGCCCATTTGGCCACAGTACAGGTTACTGTCGGCCGGATCTGCCTCAGGATAAGAAAATTTTTACCTTTCGGAGTAGGTCGCTCTTATCGGGCTGAAAGGTGCGACCAGGTCGCTCATTCAGGCCCGAAAGGTGCGACCAAGTCACTCATTTTTCCCTGAAAGGTGCAAACCCATCCCAGAATCCACCTCGCTTATGTTTGTAGTTTATGAGCGACCCCCTCGCTTGTTTTGGGGAAAATTTGGTGACCCCCTCACCACATTTTCCCCCAAAAGAGCGATCTGTCTCTTAGATTCTGATTTTTTAAAATTAAGGACTGTCAGTGCGGCTTAGCCACCTCTGTCCATCAAATCTGTTTCTATTTCTTTTCAGTATTTGTTCATTTTATTGCAGCATGTGTAAATCAATGGTAAATTAAATGGTTAATGGATTAATGAATATGATCAAAGCTTAATTAAAAAATTATTGTAATTAAAATCAACATCTTTCCTATCCCTTCCTGCTCTACCCAGTCATCACCCTTCGGGGTATTCTAGGATAAGACTGATTAAAAAATTACTGTAATTAAAATCAACATCTTGCCTATCCCTTCTTGCTCTACCCAGTCATCACCCTTCGGGGTATTCTAAGATAAGACAAAGGGTGAAGCTTTTATAGTAATAGGCACTTCACTTGGCATTTTTCAAAAGTACTAAAATGGGTGACTTGGAAGGTAGAGGGGGTAGTAGGCCCAGGGGGGCTCATGGCACTCAACGTTCTCTGTGTTGACCAACCTTGCATCCGGAGGGTGACCTGTGGATCTACAGATGGGCTTAGTCCCATTGTGTTGAGAGCCCAACACCCTTTCCTAGTTGAAGAGAAATACAGGTGCAAGGCAGTCACCTAGTCATGCTATCATAGTTCATATTCACAAATGGTACAGGTTTAAATTTTTTATTATCATTTACTACTTTCATCAACAATGTTCTGAACTTCACGAAATATTCATAAACCATTTAAGTAGCCACTCAGTATAATAGTAAGAAAAAATACATACACACAAACCATACCATATAAAACAACCAAACTCAATTCATGATGATGAGTGAGCCATTAAAATTTATAATTTACACTAAGTCAAACAACTACAGTCTTTGAGGAAATAAGTCCCTAACTACCTTAATCATGGGAAGCACTTGGGCTTAGCCTAGAAACTCATTGTGAGGAGTACCACGAGAACCCCAAAGTAGCTGGCCGTTGAGAGGAATTGCCAAGCGAAACGAGAAACGACCCCCACCCATTGACTAGCACTCCCGTGAGGAAAAATCCAAGCGCTGTCTTCTGGCAGTATTGGTGGCAGAGTGACCACCTGAAGCCAATAAGAAGCCATTAAAACCAGGGTCCAAAAATCATTACCATATTTCACCATTTTGACATACAAATTAGACATGATTGATCCCCCACGTTCTTCCTCACGCCTGAGAGGTGACCCACCACAGTTCGGGTCCTTGCACCAACATCGTCGAGACCATTCTTGATGACCCTCTACACCATCAGAAGGTCATACAGCCTCTGATTCAGACTCAGAATCATACCAATGTGAGCCAGACCTGCATACTGCACCATCTAGCCCCATGGCTGGTGCAAACTCGGATCCATTTTTTGGCTTAGTGATTGGTAGTGGACCCATGTCCACACCCCACACCACCACCAACACCACTACTGGTGGACCCAGCATGGTCATGCAAACCGTCATAATCCATCTACCACCACCCACATTGAATAGTCAAGTTGGCCCACCTGTAACACATGGGGGAAGTATGCCTTCCACCCACACTACCCCACTTGGGATACATGGGGGTAGTGGCCCTTCCACCTACACTTCCCCTCCTGTCATACATGGGGGCAGTGGCCCTTCCACCTACATTACCCCTCCTACCACACTTGGGGGCACAGGCCCGCCCATAATGGTGCCACAAGTACCCCCAGTTATGCAGGTGCATTATGTCCCTGCAAAACCCACCACCATTGCTGCCCCATCTCACATCAACCTTGGATCAAACCTTCCTTTCATGGAACATCTCAACTTTCTTGACTTGGCTCGGTTAACAAATGACCCTATCTGCCATCAAACGTTTTCTCCTCCCATGCCAACCAAACTTCCCTCAGACATTCCCAAGTTTGAAGGGAACGCAAGGGAGTGACCCCAAAATTGGCCAGCCGAAAATCCTCAATGACCGAATGCACCGAGATGCAATGCTCCATTGCGTACAAACCAACCATGCACACTATGCAAGATCTACGGCCACTACACATACAAGTGTCCCTTCATGGGTTGTGCCAAGCAAGCCATTAGGAACGAGGTTCAACATGCCACCAATACAACAGACCAAGCCCAACCCAACTAGGCACCACCAGGACCTCCTCCTATGGTGCTCCAAAACCCATTACCAGTCCAAGGATTGGTGGCAACTGTACCCCTTCCCAAACCTAATCCCAACACTCTGGGGGCACCTCCAATGATAGAGATAGGTGTCCACCACCTGCTAGCTATGACAACTGAAGACGTCAATTTACAAACCAGATGAAATCAGTACGGAACCAACACCGAACCCGTTGACACATCAATGGAATCTACGTCTAAAATAGCCAATGCACCTCTTCAGTTACCCCCTTTCCTATGCCCCCCCATATGTCGGGTTTCCAACAATGCCATGGCTAGAGTTGCTATCAGCTACAACATTGTGGATGATTTGGTCGAAACACCTACCGCCATGTCCACTCTTGAGGTACTCAATACTTGCCCAACATAGCAGAAATCCTTACTAGCCACCCTTGGTGATGTGGCCCCCTCTGACTCCAAGTTTATCACATTCGACACGAAGAATGGAGAACCTCGGATTCCATCAACCATTGCCTTCCAAATCCCAGTGTCTATCCAAAATTTGGTCATACACTGTGCATAGTGGATGAGGGGGAATCCACGTGTGTTATGTCTAGCCTAGTCTGGCAGAAGTTTGGATCCCCAATTCTGCAACCATCCTCTACTATTCTGTGGGCTTATGATGGCAATGCCACTAAATTCCAATGAATCCTCCCCCATGTTCCTATCACATTAGCCGGGAAAATAGTACTGATTGACTTAGAGGTTGTCAATGCTAAATTGGACTATAACCTTCTCCTTGGAAGAAGTTATATGTACGCCATGAGAGACATAGCATCAATTGTTTTCCATCTCATGATGTTCCCCCATGAAGGGAAAATCATGACGGTTGACCAACTAACTTATCATGATCCACAAGGGATAACAACACCCACCAATGTTATCCCTACGATCAACACCATTGATCTGCAAGGGATAACCGCAACAGCCAATGTTATCCCTATGGTCAACACCATGGTTGAGAATATACCAGCCTCCCCATTGTGAAATGTGGGCCCTAGGTTGTTTGCCGACACCATCATGACGACTTATTTCCCCTTAGTCTCACCAATGCCGACACCAAATGAGATTGCGGATTTGTGCATGCTCTCATCTAGCACTGCTTCACCTAAACATCAACCGCAACCAAAACCCCAACCACAACCACAACACCATCTATAGCCGCAACACCATCAACAGCTGCAACATCATCCGTAGCCGTAACACCATCAGCAGCCGCAGCATCATCTGCAGCCACAGCATTATGCACAGCCGCCACCACAACCTCACCCCCACATGCAACCATTAGGGAGTTATCTGGGATCCTCCCCAGTCCACACAATTCCCTTCCTCTTTCCCCCGCCTGGTGTCATGAGCAAGCTAGTAATGGCTACCTTAAACTTACCCAATTTTACATTGGGAATTCCCATGTGGTACCTAGACCCACTGACCCAACCACCAATGCCCTAGGTAGTCTTAACCCCCATGCAACCCTTTGCGGTTGAGTCTCATCCTCCACCTGGCCCGCAAAAACCAACCACTGCACCCTCACCACCCCACCCAAAAAGGGCCAAGGGAAAAAACGTGAAAGCTACCGCTGAACCTCGACAGATCCCGCCTTGTGCCATTTGTGAAGAACAGGGCCATCCAACTCAAAACCTCCCTAAGATTGCCATAATCCATGCACATTTCGATTCCATGGATACAACGGAAAATATTCCCGTGGTTGAACTCCCAAGCGGGCCAATAGTGAGAAACAAGTCATTGAGAACAAACCATGCTTATGCCCTTTGTGGATTGTATGGAGACTATTCTCTCCACTACCAAGACTTGTCCGAGTTCTGAATGGCTCTAGCCAACCTTCAACAACATTCCCTTGAATCTAAGATCACTCTGATCGAAGAAGATCACCCCCCACCTCCTTCTTCAGACACCATGTCCATTTACATGATGTCCAGTTCAACCGACCCTCTTGTCTCCAACATCAATGATGGTCCATTAGACTTGTCTCTTTGTTGCTTCTACAATGATGAGGAGACACTTGAAGCCTTAATCGCCCTAGAATAACCATTGGACGACATGCACCATCGCTCATTCTTCCTCCCCGAAGAACTTGTATCACAGTCTGACCAGTTTTCTGTGGAAACCAAATATTTCATTCATGGGAAATTTGACTAGTTTAAAAACCCCATTCCTGCACCAGACGCCTTTGAAGAAGGGAACATGGCTAACATCTCACCAACCATCAAAATCAACATCTCAACCAATCTCGAGGTTGTTGAAGAAATCATGCTGGGGGCATCCTGCTCCCTGGAGGAAGTTACTGCCTACAAAGCTCTCTTCCAAGAATTCTGCAACATCTTTTCCTGGTCTTACACTGAAATGCCCGAGTTGGATCCATCCATTGTGGAACACCACCTCGACACATGGCCTGATGTGGCTCCCGTGTGCCAAAAGCAACGACCCATCCATCCTTCCAAAGCGGCCACATTCAAAGCCGAAATAGAGAAACTGTGTACAGCCAGCTTCATTTACCCCATTGCGTACACCACATGGGTTTCTAATCCTGTTCCTATGAATACAAAATAGGGTACCATCCACGTTTGCATAGACTTCTGCAATCTAAATGGGGCGTGTCCCAAAGACAACTTCCCAACACCCTTCATCGATCATATTATCGATGCATGTGCTGGAGATGAGGTATTTTCCTTCATGGACAGATTTTTCAGATATAACCAAATTCAAATCTAGAAAAATATCATTACAAGACTACATTCACAACCCCATCGGGAACATTCACTTATCGAGTAATGCCCTTTGTTTTGAAGAACACTGGAGCCACCTTCCAGCGGGCCATTACACACTGTTTTCGTGACCCCATCCACATCATGTTGGTCTATCTTGACAACCTCATTGCACGGTCACAAAAAAAAGTACAACACATAGACAACTTGTGGCAAGCCTTCCTACGATGTGGTAAGTACAAAATCCACTTGAACCCTTTCAAGTGTGTTTTCTGTGTCCCAACGGGCCGTCTCCTAGCGTTCATCGTGTCACACAAAGGAATGACCGCTGATCCTTTGAAATTCCAAACCACTTTCCCTCTAATGTCACTTCTTTAAGTGATGGTAGTGTAGCTTGTAATATAGTCTTTTCCCTTTTTTGTTTTACACATTTTTAAAAGTGAGTCTTATGTATTGTTTCCCCTCTTTGCTCCAGATGAATCCTACCTCGGACCGGTACATTGGATTTGCTGATGGAGCGAGCAGATGGTCTCCAAACCTCGCCTCGACTGCATGGATCATCTACTCCCCATCACATGAGTTGATCCATGTCGACGGGATATGCGTGGGAAGTGCGAACAACAACCAAGATGAATATGATGGTGTCAACGGCCTCTTGGCCGCTGCTCTCCAGTTAGGTATTTTCCATCTCGATGTCTTCCTAGAATCCCAGCTGCTTGTCTCCCAGTTGAAAAAATACTACGGGTATGTGATCCCTGCCTCTTAAGAAAGTTCCTATGCACTAAATAGATGGTTAGAACATTTGAGTCCATTACATTCACACATGTCCCCAGAAACCTCAATAGTGTAGCAGATCAAATGGCTAATGACATTCTAAATTGGCACATTCATAATTGCATATAGGAAACATACAACCACAACATCATGCATAATAATATATAAAACACACACACAAGTGTAAAAATACATCATCTAGGCATTGTATTTCACATCATCATAAAAAGAATCACATATAAAACCATAAAAAGTGCATCCACGTGCATCAAAAATATATATAGATAGATAAGTCGCATGTCCTAAATATGTCCAGTACAAAACAAGAAGCCACATATGCTTTCTCAGCTAAATATACATAGCGGTGCAAAAACTCCTAAGTGCACCAACACACTAGGGGCATCCCCACTGGCTGCTAATCTGACCCAGACTCATCATCTGGCTCAGTATCATCATCTTGCTCAGAAGACTCATCCTCTGTAGGAAGATCCCCTCTCGTCTCCTGACGAAGGTAATCGCAGGCCATGGCCATCCTCCTCATCACAAAGGTCCACTCTGGAGGAAAACTGTGAATGGTAGCAATCATATCATTGTTCAAATGCTGCCAGCCATCATCATAGATCCCATTAGCAAGCTTCTCTAGATACGGAAAAAAAATCATCCACCTCACGCCATCACCTGTGAGGGTTCCCCATAGGAACTGCCGCCTCTGCAATAGAGACCACTTGCCTCTGATACTTGGGCGGTGGGTGGGGACCAACATCTACATAGACAAACAAAGACACCATCAGTCTATACATATAATCATCAACCAACTGAACTACACTATGTATAAATATGAACATCAGGCCTGACCAGGAGCTCGGGGCATCTCGAGATCCCCACGATAATCCATACCCACATAAGGTTACTCCTCAATAATCACTAGGAGCTATCGCCACTGTTCAAGCAAATCCTTAGTGAAGAAGCGGTCCACTCTGCCACCACCCTCTCGTACCATCATCTGGCACCACCTGCGCATCCGCGGTTCCTGCGGACCACCATCCTACACTGCCCGGTGCAGATGCAGAGTAGGTACTTTCTCAAGAAAGAAAGCCCATAAGAAGGACCCAAAACAAAATATTGTCCTAGATGCTCTCACATTGTTTAGCTGATGCTAAACAACCTGAAGATACATCTGGATCCACCCATAATAAGTGCCCCTCATAGCACACTCTACGAGCTGCAGCTACCCTACAGATATCTTGTGGCTTCCCATGGAACCCAAGATATGCAGCAGTAATGTCTCCACTACCCATGTCGACAGGTCCTCAATGTCACACATCAACATGTGTGAGCCACGCACATACGTAGTAGCGTAACAGTGTCTATCACATAGATCCTTCAATGTCTCCTCCCGAGATAGTACTGGTTCCAAGTCACCAACAACTCCCAACATAGGGAGCCCAATCAATAAGTATACATCCACCAGCATAATCTCAATACGCTAGCCCTGGAAGAGGAAGGCCTCCTCCCCAATATCTCAAAATCTCACCAATGTTTGTAGCAACAAACGTAAGCTCTTCATGAGGTGTATCCATGTGAACTTCAGTAAACCACAATGGGCTAGTGTACCACGCACATTCCCGTCTCGCAATGCCGCCTCCCAGAGGTATTTATAGTCTCTCTCACGCCACTTAACCTTAGCCATCTCGCACAAGCAAAACACAACTATCAGCCACTGCTCTCATCAAAAAATGTCACCCAAGGGCCAAGTCGCACCTGTTTGGCCAAAAAGAGCAACCAGGTCGCTCAAAAATGCCTCACAAGTGTGACCAAGTCGCTCTTTTTCCCTTAAAAGGTGCAACTTGGCTCATTGAAACCCCAACAGGCTCATGGAGGACCTCCAGGTGACCAAATTCAAAATGTAAACCACTAAAAAGGATAGATGTGGCAAGAGCTCTTACCTGCAAGTCACAGAACTCGAAATCACTGGTTAGAATAGGAGAAATCAACAAAAGAAAATCTAGGGCCCACCTCTCCAACTCTGCTATGAACAGTGACAATGACACTTCACAAAGTGGTCCCCACCCTTATATAGGCTCCATTGGACCTATTTTCTCCCTTTCGACACAACAGGACCATATGGAGTCCATTTGAGATGTCGTTCATGCCACTGGCTTTAGAATTCCACCCTCTATCTTTGTATGAGACCATATTCTCATGTTTAACAAGTAATTTTTGGGACCACTTCTCGAAAGTTACCTCAATTTACGAGCCACAACATCATGATGCAAGTGTCTCTGGACTTGTACTTGCATCCTACTACCACTAATGCGGGTTCTCGGGCCACCGCCCATAAGGTACATCATTTTATTTTAGCATATAGCTATCTAATCCATCCACCGCACCTTATGCGGGTCCCCAGGCCAGTGCCTAGAGAATGGATCATTTCTTTTGCATGCATTTGGGATATAATTACCTCTGGACTTGCACTCACATCACATGTAGTCAAGTCCGTCCACCACAAATCACACACGACTCTCCTGACCTCTGTTCGAGAGCCACCTCGGTTTGCGTACCTCTATTGCACCAACTTGCGTGCCTCTCCCATGACCTATCCTATGCATGTATTGGTATGTTTAAGAACCACTTGCTCCATCCATACTACACGGACAACCTTTATACCAGTATCCACTGTCCCGACCTAGGGGCACCACCTGTGCCACTGCGATTAGTTGACCATACTAGAGTTTCTTGTAAGCTCTTTTCTGAATCCTAAAAGAATGAAAAGATGGTTGAGCGTAGCTACTTCCTTTCCCACTCGTTAAAGTATAGGAAAGGGTGTCTACATCATCTCGTTTATCTCCTTTTGTGGACTATGTAGACCATGAAATGAAAAGGACCATCTTGGCATATTCAAGCCAAGATCATTCCCCTCTGCATCCTTTTATGCTTTCTCGTGTAGAGGGGCTGAAATTTATGAAAAATCTCACCATGGGTTGTCATTAAGCTCTTTTCCATCCTTCTCAGCAAGAAGATGTTGCTGAGAAAACTTGGTTTCGTTCATGCTCGTAAAAGTATATGAATGACCGTCTAGTCGGTATAGGTTTAACCTTTTTCGGCCTGATTGGAATACCAATGGTAAAGAAGTCTCTCATCCCCTACAAGATGGGCGAGCTCTCCTATGTATACTTTTATCCTTTTTTGGGCACAGGAGACTACCAACAAAAAAGATCCCCCACTGGAGTCTTCTTCATGCTTTCAGACTCTCTAAAATTGAAAGAACCATCAAGCATTTACTTTCTTGGGCTTGCCAAAAATCCATGAGATCGTACCACAATGGTGTCTCTAGACACCACCCCACAGATAAAATTTTGGCAACATTCCCACTTTGGGTCACCTTTGTTTAGAGTATTTTGTGATGTGTCTTCCTTGGATCCTATCAAAATCAAAACTGTCTACCTCCCCCAAGTATTTCCCATCTACAGTTACATTTCCGGTATTATAGCTATGATCCCTTTCCCATGAGTCAGTTTCATTTGCTTCCTGGTCTGCCCTGCCATCATACTCTAAACAAAGGAAGTTTGAGTCCACCACACTCCCTCTGCCCCTGTTCACCTCCCCTCCCATTCAGTGGGCCAGTTCTCAAATTGTCTCACATCTTTTGGTTATCTCCCTCGTGCTTCTGGGAAAGGAAACATCATTGCCTTGACCAGGGGAAAGTCTCCCTCTGTTGCCAACAACACATATATTATAGAGGATAGACCTAGAGGTCCTTGTATCTTGGTTTCATTAAACTCATTGATGAGTTCCTTGGACCACTTGTGAGGAGTCCTTAATGCCTCTCAGGATGGTTGTTTCTCACGTGCTCGACTCCAACTACATCATCGCACTGTTGATATTCGCATAGGGTATTGGTCCGTGCAGTATTTGGTCGAAGACCCCAGATGTCACTTGACTCTAGCAAATTGATGATTCTATTCGAGGGACCTAAACATTTTTATGTCCCTTATGATTTTCGAGTTGCGTTGGAGACAATGTTCAGAAGCCCCAGCAGTGCTTCTATATAGATTTATGATTGATGCAGCATTATTGTACCACAGAGACTCTGACTCTCCATTAGTGAGTCCATACAACTATGTACCATTCCAGATCCAGCAGGCCATCAGTCATAAAGATATAGCATTCAATGAGAATTCCATGGGTCCAATGTAGCAGTTCTTCAGATCAGTATTGTATTCAGCCTCTCATTGAGGAAACCACTATGTATCATCGGTTGTACATGATCGGCTCTTGTATTATAGAGCATAGATCACATTATTATTTTGACATTGTTACGAGCATGGGGATGCCCGCATCGTCCATACACATGTCACACATTATTTGTATGTCACCCATTGGTGGGAACCATATTAATACAAAAACCAAAATCCACCATGCCCCAGCCCAGGAAGAACCACCTCTCCCCATAAAATCCTATGATGTCCATCGGCCATATGATGAGCTCCTGCCCTCACACATCAGGGGGAAATCTGTTAACCCAAAAAATTTCTCACTGAGCTCTACATGGCCTACACCACCCAAGGACACCGACACACGACCCTCATTTGACCCCATTTGACCCCTACACCCTCAAAAATGATTAAAAATATGAAAAAGGGCTAAAAAACCCCTAAAAAGAGCCAAAATATCTCTCATAGGGGCTAAAGCCTCCAAAAAGGGGATAAAACCCCTCAAAGGAGCTTAAAACCCCCAAAAGAGCTGAATATTGAGAGAAAGGGGCTAAAAGCCCAAAAAATGGGCTAAAGTCCCAACCAGGGGCTTAAAGCCCTGAAAATATTATACATAGAGGGGTGGGGGTCACTCTCAAGATATTCCTTCTTTCCATATTGTTATGCTGCCCGAGTGAGTGCCTTGAGACCATTTTCCTCTCAAGCCATTCAACCCCCCTCTCATCCATCCTCCCATTGAGCCACAGCTACCCATTCCTAAGAGAGGTGCTCCCCCAAGCTAGGGCATGGTGGCCCATTTCAACCAAAAGGTATAATTGTTTTTCTATTTCATCTTTGCTTGGTAAATTGTAGTTTTCTAACATTATTTACTTGCATATCTATTGCTTAACATGTTCTTGCAAGTTTTCATTGTTTGCTTGTAGGTCTTTGGGTTTTTCTAATAGTTGTATGCAGGGTCTTGGAGCTTAACCCATAACCTTGTGTGCAGAGGGGTTCCATTTTATTTTCTATCTATTTTTCTTGCACCACCACTAGGAACTTTACCTTCCATCCTATAGATGGAAGGTAGTCGTTCCTGCTCTGTAGCAAGGGATAAATCCCTACTACAATGTTAATGAATGATTAAATGTGTGTTGAATGTTTAAATGTTAATGTTGACTATTTATTAACTCGCATGAATTATGGTTATTGTTTGAATGAATGTCACAATACTGATAAGTAGTAAATGAATGGATATCTAAGCATTGTCGAGCATTGTGTATTAGTTCATGTTTAAACAATATTAAGTCATGATACAAGTCACATCATAGTCATTTAATTTAAATGAA
>LPNX010043553.1:199541-266557 GCA_001517045.1 Pseudotsuga menziesii
CCACCAGGAACTTTACCTTCCATCCTATAGATGGAAGGTAGTCGTTCCTGCTCTGTAGCAAGGGAGAAATCCCTACTACAATGTTAATGAATGATTAAATGTGTGTTGAATGTTTAAATGTTAATGTTGACTGTTTATTAACTCGCATGAATTATGGTTATTGTTTGAATGAATGTCACAATACTGATAAGTAGTGAATGAATGGATATCTAAGCATTGTCGAGCATTGTGTATTAGTTCATGTTTAAACAATATTAAGTCATGATACAAGTCACATCATAGTCATTTAATTTAAATGAATCAGTTGCATTGCACCATTGGACCAGCTATCAAGTTGTTAAGGACAAGGTTGTGTCACACGTTGGTTGAATCGTGTTGTTGCGCCATCGTCGAGTAGTGAAAGAATCCATCCTTCCATCTCTGTCGAGCACCTTGGCCGCGTGCCAAGGGACTATAATCCCTCAACGACTGCAGAAAAATGGTTCTGGAAGTTACACATTAAGATATCTCGTGTGAGACTGCGCCTGCCTCACAGGTGTTTCCGGCTAAGCTTGCTCCATCCGGCCAATTTATTTGGGTGTTTTGTTAGTTTTATGTTGTTGTTGAACCTGGGTCACGTGAGTGGGAAAGTATGCCAACATATGGTTCCGTTTCTAGGACCCGTAATCATTTGAGTCGAGGGAAATGTTGTGGCATCCGACAAAGGAGGAAATAGAGGATTGGTTGAAGTCTAATATGTTATAATTTGCGCAAGAAGAGAGCGTGAGGTTACGGTTGAGCATATAAAATTGGTTAGACCGGTACATATAATTTGATATTCACAAGATATTCTTTGCAGAGTTTCCTATTGTGCTGCATGAGTGGTTTTCAATATTGCTGACTCGACAGACAAATTTCCACAAAAGAGAAGCAGTCGAGTGGAGTGATCAACTGGTCCGTGAGATAACCAGTGTAAGTAACCCCATCTCTAGAGTTGTTGATTTTTGGGTCGATGATATTTTTCAAGGGTATATTACTGAGTTTGTTGTAGAGACGATAACCTCATATAGTGAGGCTGAAATAATATTTTTCCAAGGACCTCGATGAAGGTACTTATTGTCTATAAGTACGTGGATAAATATGCTCGTCTATGAGAAGGGTGTCTTGCAGTTGAGCAGCTGAATCACATATCCATAAGAGGGGATATGTTGCAGACGACCTGTAGAGAAAATGGGAGATGGTGAGCTGAGATGTTCCCAGGAAGTACAAAACCTAAAATAGAAGTTGGATTCCTAAGGAGTGGAAGGAGATTCAGGACAGGAAAGAGAAGAAAGACAGTAGGAGGTAGACAGACTCCTATTCTGTTTGAAGAGAGTGAGTACGAAGTTGAGTTGTAGCTAGATGAAGGGTCTTATGATGAAGAGGAATACTATATCCCAATTTTTGAAGGAGTGGAAGAGTCCAAAGAATCTGCAGATACACCAAGATCAGGTCACAACTACATCACATCAGGAGTAACTCCAGAGGTAAGGTATAGAGCCTCATCTCCTCAAAGGGTTGTTAATACTGACAGTGCTATTACTACGACTAGTGCGCAAGAGTGTACACCTCCATTAAATTATTCATTAGAAAACCCTGATGCCAATACAATGGCTAGGACAGATATTGGATTACCCACATTTAATGGAAATCGAGCTGAGGATCTAGAGCAGCATTGGTTCCTTTGCGAAGCTGTTTGGATGGTTTTCCTAGTTCATAATGCGGACATAAAGAAAGCGTAGATGATTACGACTCTGCGGGGTCATGCACTGTACTGGTTTATGAATTTTTGTGTAATACTAGCAGGAACCCCATAGAAGAACCTTGATGAAATCTGACTCGCGATGATTTGTGATTTTAGGAAACCTAAATCCGAGTCACATTGAATCACGGAGATCAAGGAAATAAAACAGGCACCATTGGAATCCATATGGGATTTTGAACAACATTTGTTATACCCAAATCCTATCACCAACATGTGATGATATCCTTAACACGTATGTTTTCCCTAAATCCTAAACTTGGAGTGGAAACATGCTCTAGATGTCAATTCTACATGAAAACCCTAGCACCACTTTTTCCCTTTAGCTGATGAGCGGTACCTTGTTCAGCACCACCTGAGTCCTGTTATAGAGAACTAGTAGCATCAAATATGTGCTTTTTTCTTGAAGCAGTTCTTACATACACCGCTCTGTCATAAAGGTATATAAGCGGTACCCTTGGTAAAATTGGAAAAAAAAGAGGATTCTTGAGGTTTCTAGAACATGAGCCTCATGTCCTCCCTTATCCCTATCAATTTGGGTTGGTTGGAGTCGAGATCGCTCTTGGTAGGATCTTAGATCCACCTCACCCACAATTCTCTCAACTATCCCTATCCATTGAGCCTTATAAATACAAGCTCATATCCATAGTTGAGAGAGAGAACTGAATGGTATTGTTATGCTGTTGAATTGACTACCTAGTCTAATCCATTGGAGAGCACAAGAGAGCAAGTTGGAGATTTTCGGGATGAGGTGGTTGTATTGTGGAGGATTTTGTCAACACTAATGCAATGGTTGTAAGCTTCTTCATTCATTCTTAATGCAAAGCTGATTTTCGTCCCACATGTCTATTGTTTTGATCTCGCATGTATATGTTACTGGATTCCTTAGTCACTAGTATGGATGTGTAGATAATTTTCTGGTAGCTTTGATGTTCTTGTTTGTTTGACATGTTTGCAGGTACACATGTTCATGATAAAAGCAGTATTATAGGTGTTTACAACATTTAGGGAAGGTCTTCATCCTTTGTGGTTCACTCATTTGTTCTGGATCTGAACCATTCAGACCAGAGGAACAACTTCTGTCTGCAGAAGGTGCAATATTCTTGATTACAAATTTGGCGACTCCACTAGGGATCAAACCCGGAATATTTGGTTTCACTGACCAGAGATTCAAGCTCGTTCAAAAATAAAACCACTCCTTAAGCATAGTTTACCCTTTTGGTTTCAAGCTTGCATAAAAATGAAACCATGCGGTGAGCATAGTTCCCATTTTGTGTCAAGCTTGTTTAAAAATGAAATAGGTGCTTATGAGCAAAGTTCCCATTCTATGTCAAGCTTGTTAAAAAATGAAGTGGATCTCCTCAATCATAGTTTACCTTTTGGTTTCAAGCTTGCATAAAAATGAAACCATTCTTGAGCATAGTTCATTTTCTATTTCAAGCTCATTAAAAAATGAAGTAGGTTTCCATAAGCATAGTTTACCTTTTGGTTTCAAGCTTGCATAAAAATGAAACCATGTTCCGAGCATAGTTATCTTTTGTTTCAAGCTTGTGTAAAAATGAAACAGATCCCCTTCCCTTGAGTCAAGTCTTCCCTTTAGTGTTAGAACTTGAACCTTCTTTTCACTTGCCTGATTCTCGTTCTTCCTACCCCCTTGGTGAACATTTTCACTTTAGTAACCAGGTTTTTAGGTTGGGTATGGAAGAAGAATCATCAGACAAAATGAAGCTTGGGGGGCATGTCGAGCCACTAGAAACCATGCTATGGGTAAGCTTCGATAGTGATCATGTTGGGGGAAATCTTCCAACCTCTGGATATCATGTTAATGGGATTTTTCAAACATAGTTTACCCATTGGTTTCAAGCTTGTGTAAAAATGAAGCCAATCTTCGAGCATTCTTTCAACTGATCTTCGAGCTCATTAAAAACAGTAAGATGGTATTGAGCTTACTTTTCATTTTTTGCGCTCTGGTTAAAACATGAAAAGTGGTTTGAGATTAGTTTGTTACTTTTTCGTGCTATGGATTCAAACATGAAAAAGTTTAATAGAGTCTTCTTTAATCTCTTTTCAGACTCTTAAAATGTGAAAATATATTTGAGTACTTGTCTTCTTCATACTTGTAAGAGTATTTGAAGAGTCGTCTCTCCGATGGTAGGTTATCTCTTTTTTAGTTCGGATGGACTATTTAGAAAAAAGGAACAATCCAGCCAATCATGACTGGAATATTTCTCTAAGGTATTATTTTATACTTTTTTGGGCCTTAGGGACTAAATTATATGAAAAAGGACCCTTCGGAGTCTTCTTCCGTGGTCGTTCAGACTCTCTAAACATGAACTACACAGAGTTTACTTTCATTGGACTCGTTAAATTAAACATTGAGAGAACTTGTTTTGGGAACAAACCTACCCTCTCTTAGGTTCGTAAAACATATGAGTTTGGACTTGTCTTCAGACGAGCTACAACGAGTGTTTGTTACCCTCTTTGAACTCATAAAAATGAAAAGAGGCACTCATCAACCATGATAAGGAAATTAAGGGAAGGGAATCATTTTGCAAATAAAATGGCAGTTTTGTTGAAATATTGTAACTTCGAAGAATATTCTATATGTATATTTTTGTGGTCCCCAATGGTCCTACCGGGAGAACCACTTGTATTACATTGTACCCCGATGCTCCTAATCAGAAGATCTAATAAGAGTCATGAGGTAGTCCCCTCTAATTGTAAAGGTGGGTCATTAGCACCCCAGTGTGGTTAATTGAGCCTACATGTGTAACTCGAGCCTACATGATTTAACTCGAGCCTACATGTCAAATGAGTTAACTTAAGTGAACGGATGAATATAAATAGAGGTGTAGTGCTCCTCATTAGTGACACACACTCTCACTTGTGTAGCGCATTAGTGGAGAAGAGAAGTAGCTGGACAAAGAGGAGGATCAGGCTTTGATCTCCTTGCTGGTTTTATCTTTTATCTTTTTGGGGCATCTATATTGAGGAAGCTTTTGCTGGGTTATTCCCTTTAGGGTTTTCCCAGGATAAATCTTTGTGTTCCTTTTGTATGGTTGTGCTTATCTATCTTTTAGTGATCCTGTTTATATGCTTTTGTTATGAAATAAAATACTAATGTCTTAGCTAAGCATATGGAAATTTAACATGGTATCAGAGCTAACCTGAGAACAAGACATTGTGCAGCTTCAGAATCTAGGGCTTCTTAATTTTTGGGTCTCTCTCCACAATCCATCAGCAAAAGTATGATAGGATGACTCTCCATTGAAGGGCGCATCTTTCTGTCGAAGCGAAATTCGATTCCGAGCATTTTCAGTTTTCGATGTGGAAATTAGGTCTTTCTACAGAAGAGGAATTTTTGAGTGAGACTAGAAAAGGATTTTTCTCCTCATAAAAACCGAAGTTTAGAGACCTGGATCAAGAAATTTGGTTGGGTGAAACTCTGGGAAAGTCAAACCCTAGTTTGACCCCAAGCTAGAAAAACCCTAAATACTAAAACTCCTACGTTTTGGTACATTCGCTATATTCCGAGATTGGTCAAGGAACAGGAGCTGAAAATTGCAGGGACCGAATATAAAATCCCAATGAACACTGTTTCCAAAATTCATCCTCAGATTTGCTATCGTCCAGGAGATATGTTCTTTCCAAGTTAGGGTTCCAGCCTCTTCCAGAATTCATCCCTAAACAGGACACTTGGGGAGAATTGCAATATATTGGGCTACAGAGGTCCAAATGGAATTCCTGAAGATGTTCCAGAATGGTAACAAACTTTAATTTTGGTGGTCCGAATATCAGACTCAGAAGATGAGCTAGTGACACGTGGAATTCCGTACAACTTCGTTGTTCTGAACAGTCCTGTAATAGGTCACCTTGGAAAAAGGATCATAAATCCCAAATTGTGAAACTAATTCTGATGAAACATGTGATGTTGGATCAGGAACATGTGAGGTTACCTTAGTACAAAATTTTAGACACAGAGGAGCAGAAATTTTGGAGATATCACAGAAACAGTAACAAGCATTTCTGTTGAAGAAATTGGAAAATTAGGGCTTCCTATTCCGAGAGCTTCTCTCCACTGTTTTCAGAAATGGAGTACATTGGACATCTCCATTTGACGAGATATATCTTTCTATCCAATCATATTTGAAAGATTCCAAGTTTTTGAAATTAGGGTTTCTGTGACAAACCCTAGATCAGCAAGCTTCAGAACCAAGACGGACACCTCAAATCGGTAAGATCTAATCCTTTGCTATTTTCATTTGAGGTTCTCATTTCAAAGTGATCTATCACATCAGCTTGATGATAAGCTTGGTGAAGTTGAAAAATTCCAAGCCTATAAGTATATGATCTCTTTGAAGAAAATGGTTTGGACACCTACATGAGTATAGAGGTTCCAATTCCAGAGGGAGATGAGGCTAGAAGCCTTACACAAGAAGAACTTGGTCAAGGCCAAGAAGATCATTGCTGATTTAGTCATGAATCAACTTGTACCACAAGTGTCTCCCCAAAGACACTAAAGATGTTTGATTCCTTGACCAAGCTATTTGAAGATAAGAACTTAAATCAGAAGATGGATTTGAGAAAACAGTTGAAGAATGTGAAGATCCAGAATGCAGAAGTGGTGATAGCCACCTTGAATGGCCTCCCAGGATCATGGGATTCATTCATTCAAAGAATGTGTGCCAGAAGGAAGTAATTACTTTCAACAGACTTTGGGAAGAAGAAGAAGCTCGATGGAAGCAATTGAAGATCAAGCTCTCACCATTCAAAGAAGATCCCTCAAGCGATGAGGAATATGAAGAACTCAATTCTTAAAGAACCTCTTATCCATCTTATCATCTGGATAAGAAATGATGATTTCATGAATGAAGAAGATGATGAAGCAGAATGATCAAGAATGAGTCTACCCACGAAACAAACAAAAGATAAGTATTCAATTGTCATTTAATGATATTGTTTTGTTATGCATTTGATTATATTCAGTTGATGTGTTATGCATGATAGATTGTTTGCATTAATGACTGTATACTACTAATATGCATGTGATGGGTAAGTAGCTCATGGTGCTATACAACTCTCCGTTGCTACTTATCAAACCTCTTTGCTGACATATTGGATTATTGCACAATCTCAATAATTTCATGGTGGAGATGGAAGGCATCTACAAAGTTTATGTGAGATATGGATGAATGTTGTATTGTCTAAACAGTTGCATGATGCATAAGAATTTGTCGTTATGCATATGTTTTATGAAATAGTTCTAACCATGCAACTGGTGCATTTGAATTGTAGGAAAGTTCATGTACAACCTCCTACAAGAAAATAAGGATGAGACTTGTTCCGAAGAACAAGTGATGACAATTCAAGATTCACTCCAATAAACATGAATCTGAAGCTCCCAGGGTTAGAGACACCATGACAGAAGAAAGAGCTTCAGAGAGTGGTAGATCCACCTTGAAGGATGAAGACCACCATGGGTACAAGAGATAACTCAAGATGAAGAAAATAATGCTATGAAAGAAGCTATGATCAAAGAATAACAGATGATCATGGGGAATGATGTATACGATATGATGGAACAAGTGTACAAAGCAAGATTCATGATTCTCCCCAGAAAGAATAGACTATGACATAACATACTCTATTGAACAGTATATATCAAGCATAGAACCACCTATATAGAATGAAGAGGGAAGATGATACTCCACTTCAGGGGGAGTGACTACAGAAAATTATATCTGAGTTCGACATGGTACGACATGATGGATAGCTTTGTGATGGATCGAGAATTTACCAAGAGTAAAGTGGGTTCCAACCTTCAAGGTTGAATGCAGAAGACTAGGATATGTTGATGACCTGAGAAGACAAACTCATAGAAGATGTTGTGATACTAGAATGATGTTGGGGATATAGTACTCAAAACGGAAAGCAAGAATGCGGTATCTTCCAAATGGATTTTCAAGATAAGATATGTTGCTGATAGAAGTAAGGTAAGAGTTGTGGCTAGAAGTTTCTATTAGTAATATAGAATTAATTCTGAAGAGACACTTACTCCAGGTAGCAAGGTACACTTCCTTCAAAACTATCATAGTAGTTTCTTCCATGATGAAGTAAAGACAATCCTTCCTTAATGGTATGATTGAGGAAGAGTCTTACATCGAATAGTCATGAGTATTTGAAGTTGAAGACAGAAGGAATCAAGTATGCAAGTTGAAGAAGGCCTTCTATGGCCTGAAGCAAGCTCCCAAAGCTTGGTATGGAAGAATAGATAGTTTCCTGATGAGCATGGGCTTTGCCAAGAGTAAATTCGATCCTAACCTTTCCTACAAGGTTGTAGAAGATGTACCTGTCATTCTATTACTATATGTGGATGACTTATTCTTAACAGGGAATGAGAAACAGATCATGGAAAGCAATAAGAAACTAGTAGAAGAATTTGAGATGAAATACCTTGGGTTAATGCATTATTTCCTAGGTCTAGAAGTATGGCGAAGTTCAGAAGGAATCTTTCTCAACCAGGGAAAGTATGTGGTAGAGATATTGAAGAGATTCAATATGTTGGAATGCAAAGTCATGGCCACACCCATGGACTCCAACCTGAAGCTGTTAGCTGATGACTCATTAGAGTTAGTGGATGTGACTCACTATAGACAGATCATTGAGTCATTGATGTGCTTAACAAATACCATACCAGACATTTGTTTTGCTGTGAACACCTTAAGTCAATATCTTGTTCAACTAAGATGGGTTCACCTAGTAGCTGCAAAACATGTGATGAGATATCTAAAAGGGACTATAGACTTTGGTCTATACTATGATGGTAGCCATGAGTATAGATTGTATGGCTACATAGATGCAGATTGGGTTGGAAGTATCTCAGACAGGAAAAGCACATTAGGTAGATGCTTTTGTTTGAGGTCTGCTATGAGTTCATGGTTTAGCAGGAAACAGTCCAGTGTTTCTCTTAGCACGGTTGAAGCAGAATACATAGCAAATTGCTCTACTAAGTTGTAAAGCCATATGGCTTCAGAAGCTGATATCATGTCTCTTTGACCTGAATATGGACACTACAATGATTCTATGTGATAAACATAGTTGTGATGACAAAGAACCCTGTGTTCCGACGTAACATGTAGAAATCCGGTATTTCTACTTACAAGATAAGATGCAGATGATGGTGATTCCGTATTTCTATACTGAATATAGAGATGATGATGTTTCAGTATTCCCATACTAAAGATATATATGATGATGATTTCAGTATCCCCATACTGAAGATATAGATGATATTTCAGTATTTACATACTGTAGATACAAATGATGGTGATTCAATATTTCTATACTGAAGATATAGATGATGATGCTTTCAGTATTCACATACTGGAGATACATATGGTGATAGTTCAGTATTCACATACTGAAGATGTAGATGATGATGGTTTGGATGATGATGTACTAACGAAGCCTCTGCCTCGAGTAGAGTTCGAACACTTTCGAGACAAGCTTGGTGTGGTTCGAAAAGATCTTCCCTGAAAGGGGGAGTAGTGATGTTGCAGTGGGATTGTATCATCCCTGGGCACTTTCCCTAAAGTGATCCAGAGACCTCGGTCTTCGAGAATGAAGAGGGATTGTATCATCCTGGGACATCTGTCCATAATAGATCCGGTGATCTTGGTCCTCAAGAACGTGGTGGGATTGTATCATCCCTGGGCACTTGCCCTAAAGTGATCCGAAGACCTCGGTCTTTGAGAATGAAGAGGGATTGTATCATCCCGAGACATCTGTCCATAATAGATCCGGTGACCTCGGTCCTCAAGAATGTGGTAGGATTGCATCATCCTTGGACATAGTCCTAAAGTGATAGGGAGTGATTATCCCGTAATTGTATCCGATGGCTTCAGTCGTCGAGAATGTGGTAGGATTGCATCATCCGTGGACTCAAGTCCTAAAGTGATAGGGAGTGATTATCCCATAATTGTATCCGGTGGCTTCAGTCATCGAGAATGTGGTAGGATTGCATCATCCTTGGACTCAAGTCCTAAAGTGATAGGGAGTGATTATCCCGTAATTGTATCTGGTGACTTCGGTCATCGAGAATATGGTAGGATTGCATCATCCTTGGACTCAAGTCCTAAAGTGATAGGGAGTGATTATCCCGTAATTGTATTCGGTGACTTCGGTCGTCGAGAATGTGGTAGGATTGCATCGTCCTTGGACTTAGTCCTAAATTGATAGGGACTGATTCTCCCATAATCAATCTGGTAACTTCGGTTGTCGAGAATGTGATGGGATTGTATCATCCCTGGACTTTAAGTCAAAAAATGATCCAAAGATTTTTTTTGTGTTTGAGTTGTGGATTGTAGGTTGTTGCTGATGATGATGATGCCATACTGATCGAAAGATCAGAGTATGATGATGATGACATACTGATCGAAAGATCAGAGTATGATGATGATGACGTACTGATCTAAAAGATCAGAGTATGATGATGATGCACTATGATTATGATGTTTCTGATCGAAAGATCAGAGCATGATGATGATGATTCTATGATGATGATGTTTCTGATCGAAAGATCAGAATGTGATGATGATTATGATCGACAGATCAGAATGTGATGATGATGATGTTGCTGCTGATCGAAAGGGAAAAGTGTTGATGATGATATTGCTGATCGAGAGATCAAAGTACTGAAGATGTTGCTGCTGATAGAAAGGTCAAGGTGCTGAAGATGTTGTTGCTGATCGAAAAGTCAAAATGCTGAAAATGTTGCTGATCGAAAGGACAAAATACTGAAGATGTTGTTGCTGATCGAAAAGTTAAAATGCTGAAAATGTTGCTGATCGAAAGGACAAAATACTGAAGATGTTGTTGCTGATCGAAAATTCAAAGTGCTGAAGATGTTGCTGATCGAAAGGTAAAAATGCTAAAGATGTTGTTGCTGATCGAATAGTCAAAGTGCTGAATATGTTGCTGATCGAAAGGTCCAATTGCTGAAGATTGCGTTGCTAATTCAAAGATCAAAATGCTGAAGATGTTGTGGATCAAAGACTGAAGATGTTGCTGATGATTGAAGATGAAGACTACATGATGTTGAAAAGCTTCCAATGATTTATAGATGTGTTACCCTGCTGATGTTGATGATGTCCCCTATCTCTACTCTTGTTGTTGTTGATGTTGCTGTAGAATACCCTTCTCGTTAAGGGGGAGTGTTGAAATATTGTAACTTCGAAGAATATTCTATATGTATCTTTTTGTGGTCCCCGATGGTCCTACCGGGAGAACCACTTGTATTAAATTGTACCCCGATGCACCTAATTAGAATATCTAGTAAGAGTCATGAGGTAGTCCCCTCTAATTGTAAAGGTGGGTCATTAGCACCCCAGTGTGGTTACTTGAGCCTACATGTGTAACTCGAGCCTACATGATTTAACTCGAGCCTACATGTCAAATGAGTTAACTTAAGTGAACGGATGAATATAAATAGAGCTGTAGTGCTCCTCATTAGTGACACACACTCTCACTTGTGTAGTGCATTAGTGGAGAAGAGAAGTAGCTGGAGAAGGAGGAGGATCAGGCTTTGATCTCCTTGCTGGTTTTATCTTTTATCTTTTTGGGGCATCTATATTGAGGAAGCTTTTGCTGGGTTTTTCCCTTTAGGGTTTTCCCAGGATAAATATTTGTGTTCCTTTTGTATGGTTGTGCTTGTCTATCTTTTAGTGATCCTGTTTATATGCTTTTGTTATGAAATAAAATACTAATGTCCTAGCTAAGCATATGGAAATTTAACAAGTTTGTTGTTACCTTTGAACATGGCACTTGTCTACATATCATTTCAGTCAATTGGGTATTCAGCTAATTTCCATGGTGATCCACTTTCATGAGTCATGCCATTCCTTTGAGTCTTTCAAAAGAATGCATTGTCCATTGTCGCACTATGCACTTGTCTGATCTAGTCATGCTGCCAAGTCTTTTGTTGTGCCACTTGATGTTCAAAGGGAAGTTGAAGAATTTTACCTCTGTAATCAAAACGGCCTATGTGTCAGTACTTTTGAGTCAGTCTTATGGCTACCTCATTCAAATCATTCCAGAACTTTGTTTCGAGTTTCATGTCATCGATGTGGGATTCATCATGGCCCTCCTTCAACGAGATTATTCCTGTCGACATCAGCTCATCATCCGGGAAATAGTGTTGTTGTCTCCTTTCACACACCTGGGTTATGTGGTAAAAATATTCAAGCCACTCGGTGTGTCCTTGGGTGAAGTCTCGAGTCAAGGCTATCACCTTGTTCTTGACTCCTCCGTTCAAGATAACTCCTAATGAAGCCAAGGGGGATAGACCCTATTAAATTACTAAGGCTAATTACTTAGTGTGATGGTGTTATATTGTTTAAGTTGTTTAGGATTTTTGAAATTAACTAGTGGAAACAAAAGATAACAAGATGCAATATTTTAAGCAGATAAACATAGTAATGACACTCAATATATATATAATCGAAACAATTGATCAAATAAATCACCGGTGCCTTCAATGGAATCAACAGAGAGAATAATGTGCTTCCATGTGCTTGAAAGAATGTTTTGCAAATGTCTCTTGGTATATTTTAAATTAATGTGGAATGAGAACAAATTAAATTAGGCAAAACGGGGACTCCAGATATACCCGAGGGGTACTTGGAGTATGTCCAAAAGTGAATTTTCACGGCTACTTGCAAGGTGTTTTTGGGTTGGAACGGAGTCTTAAAGACTATTGTTCATAACGCACCCATCAGGTTGTGACAGAGATTGGCGCCTCGAGGTCACTTTCCATTTGTTCCCACTCCTTTGGGTATTTTTCCACCGCTTATAGTTTGTTCGAGGCATGGGATTTTTTCCTGATGGTTTGTTAATTTTGGAGGTGAAGACTAATTAATCTAGTTACTCAAATGA
Source organism: Pseudotsuga menziesii (assembly GCA_001517045.1). Lineage (NCBI taxonomy): Eukaryota > Viridiplantae > Streptophyta > Pinopsida > Pinales > Pinaceae > Pseudotsuga > Pseudotsuga menziesii. The sequence goes on from LPNX010043553.1 coordinate 212,254, forward strand.
TTTTGATGCAGCTTGACTGATCATATGAACCACAACCAAGTACAGAGCATACAAACTGGAGTCTTTGTTATTTTTAGTAAATTTTAAAAGAGGTGTTCTTATTAAAAGTAAACCCTCCAGGAACCTCTTTCGGTCCAAGTGGACCTCAATTGGGGAATCAAGGAGGGGTTGATTTTATTATGATTACTTAAAACAATTAAAGATAGCATATGAAGCATAAACAAATAAGCAAACCACAATTTTCTAATTAGACTACCACGACCCTTTCTTCACCTTTTGGCTCAAAAGGAGGCTCGTGGGGTAAGTATTCAAATTACTTTGAAACCACCAAATATGGAATATGGAAATTATTATAAGTCAAATTATACTACACCTACATATTAGCACTGCACTAGATTGAAACAAGATGAAAAAAAGAAAAAATGACACGGACGCGAATCCCCCCAGGGGGGATGGTGAATAGGCTCGAAAGAGCCTATTCAAAAAGATTTTTATTTGTTATTAGCAGCAATTAAAATATAATAAAACTAGAATTAATACACTTGTTCCTTATATGGAATGAGACCAAAGGTTTACAAATTGCAAAAAATTGAAAATTTGGGAAGACAGAGACCCCCTAGGGGGTTTGGAATGGTCCAAAAATGATTTCTGGACAGCGCCTCCTTTTCTTTTATGTTACACCTTATAAAAAACAGCAATATTATCACAGTTAAATATGCCCAAAAGTACTTTTAAAGAACTTTTGGATGAGCAAACGTTTTACCCAAAAATTCTAAGTTAAAACTAGTTTTTAAAGAAGCGGAAAAGGAACCAAGGACATCAAGCTTTCCTTGGGATGTTGGCCTGGTTTGGGGGGAGCCAATATGAAGCACTTAAATTTCTGAATATAAATTTTTATATTCTAAGGAAACAACCATGCATTCAACAAGCTTTAGATCTACTTTCACATCCTTGAAAAATGACAAGTTTCCCTAAAACTAGATCTAGAATGCTTGTAAATTTTATTTTAGGAATGAGATATAGTTTATGACCTTTAAGGCAGCAAGATCTATGTAAAATAAACTCTGATATTTATAGATATAAACAATTTTAAAGCTGCAAAGAAGTAACCGGACTGATTTTAGAAAAATTTGAAGGAGGAAGAGAAAAAGAAGAGCATTTGTTGCTGGAAGCCTTGAAGATCAACCGTGGAGGTTTTTGGTGGAATGTCGAGGGACTGATCCTTTGAATAGTTTTGGAGAGAGTGAAGAAGCAAACTAGATCAGCATGCTCTCCAATCTAGGAACCTGCAATTAAATCCAAAGACTTGCCAAAATACTTGTGAGATCCGGTTAATACATACATAGAGATTTCAGAATAACATGCATATAAAATTATAAAACATGCTGAATCTAGATCTCTAAACATGCATCAAAAAGGAAAGAGATGGCCAATAAACTTGTTAACAAACTCCTTTCCTATCAATATTATAATAAACTTATTATCAATCTTAGCAATGAATCCACAAACAATCAACAAATTATGAACATAGATACAAGTTACCTCAGTCAAACATGGCAATGCTCATCCCCACATACAATGACATAACACCATCTTGCCTTTAAAGCTTCACTTTATTCCAATAGAAAAAGATATTACACAGTATTACAACAGCAATGGTTCCTCAATCCAACTCTAACTAGCTTGGAAGAGGTAGCCTGAGCTTTATTTATACACAAAATTTAAACCCCAGCTCAGAGGGGGCACAAATCCCAAGAAGATAGACCACTGCAGCTGAAGGAGAGTCCATTAATGCATGATATGAAGCTGAACTATGTTAGCCAATTTTGCTACACAGTCTGAATGTTTCCATATGCCAAACTTTGAATGTTTCACTCACAGGCAAAGCCACAACAGGATGAATCAAAGGAAGTCACAGCAGTAATGAAGCAAATGTTATGTTACAGCCATAGATGAGAACAATGTCACAGCTCTAAATGTTGCACAGAATACCCGCATATTGAAAAGGATGATTACACAGTTCACTACAACAGAGTATTTTGTTATACATTCAAATAAATGAAACAGAAGGATGAAAACGATCAAGTGTTACATCTATACAGTGATTCACATATATAAAACAGAGTTTTAAATGAATAATTTGATCACACTATACAGAATGGGTAGGATCTGAAACAAAGCGGCTGGAAGGATAGTGATTTTTCATCCGCAACGGCGGAAGGGTAGTGGCTTCTTCATCCGCAATGGTGGAAGCCCACAACACAAGGATCGACGACAATAGGCAAACAAACATATCGACGAGCGGAGGAGAAATGACTAAACGGTGGAAGGATAGTGATTTTTCATCCACAACGGCGGAAGGGTAGTGGCTTCTTCATCCGCAACAGCAGAAGCCCACAACACAAGGATCGACGATAATGGGAAAACAAACATATCGGCGAGCAGAGGAGAAACGACTAAACGACGGAAGGATAGTGACTTTCTCATCCGCAACGTCGGAGCGAAAAGTGGAACGGGAGCCGCAACACCAGAGCTTTAAAACATCAAAAGTCAAAAGGACATCCCCTTCCGCAACGTCAGAGTGAAAAGCGTAATGGGAGTCACAACTTTGGAGCTTTAAAACATCGAAAGTCAAAAGGACATCCCCTTTCGCAACGTCGGAGCGAAAAGCGGAACAGGAGCTGCAATGGCGGAGGTATAAAGGCTTTCGGGAGCCGCAATGACGGAAGCCAAAATAACAAAACTTTCGACTTGAAACCCAAAAGACAGCCGATTGAGACAGAGCTCATCGGAGCTAGTTGCCCATCCCTCTTCCGAAATGGCAGAAGTTTAATTCACATAGGTGTCCATTGCGGCACAGCACTGTTATATACAGAGGAAGTCTCCATATTCAGAGCCGAACCCAGGGTCCTTTGATCTGGAAACAGTGGATCTTGAAGAGTCTAGCACAGTATTGATTCGATGATGACTATTCGTGGAATGCAGAGAGTCAGAAAAACTGGGCATTCGAAGGAATTAAAGTTTTTGTCAGTTAGAGACTTTTGAGAATCTATGATATTCGTGGAATGTGAATCGTTTTGTACAGATCAGCATTCAAGACCTATTAACTGTGTCTCATTTGTAATTAGATGGAAAATGAAGAGTCTGTAACTATTTTGAATGGAGAGAATGGGAATCGACTGGAATATATATATATATATTGTAGCAAGCAGAAAAAAGAGAGTGTGTTTTTCAGTAAGGTAATTTCGAATATAAGAGATTGAGCACATTGCAGAAAATAATTGAAGAGCTGGATATGATGGTTGTTTCAGAGTATGAAGAGTCCAGATGAGAAAGAATATATGAATGATACAGTGACAGTCTCGGTGAGTTCTGTATGTGCTTAGTCTTGATGATAAACAGAGAAAAATGTACAGAGATATAATTATAACATCTATTGTGAATATCTGCAATACTGTCTAATTCAGAATCATAATGTAAATGCTGATTTATAAAGCCTAGTCATAGACAGTAAGGGGTTGTAAGGGTTTGATTCATTCTATAATTCAAAGATTTCTCTGGGTGGTAGGGTGGAGCAAGGGAGAACGGTGTTCTCTGGGGTGTTGTAGCGTCCCTCTGGTTGTAGCCAGAAAATAGAAACAGGTTGGTGCTCATATAATTGTAAGTTGGAGCTTCCAGAGGTAGCAGCCTCGTCTGGGTTGAAGTTCAGGAAAAATAAAAGAATGTAAAGAGGAGTTGGAGCTTACCTTTCATTCTTAAGAAGAATAGTTTTTATTATTTCCTCATGAAAACATTGTGTCTTGTGTTCGTTGATGTGATTGAATGTTGATTGTTATTTAATTTGCTGCTATATGTTGAATGGTTTAAACATATGTCCATAATAAATCTGAAACATCATTTAAAAAGAAGCACTTTGGTATGTAACTGATTCATCCCCTCCCTCTCAGTTACTTTAATCCGTCCAACAATTGGTATCAGAGCCAGGTTGCTTCAAATCAGTTTAACCACTGGAATCTAGATCCTAAACAATGGACAAGAAATCAGAATTTACCAAACATGGACTGCCTCTATTTGATGGACATACTTATGCCTTTTGGAGTATAAGAATGAAACTGTTTCTACAGTCTCAAGGAGTTGATGTATGGAAAGCTTGTTTAAATACATGTAATGCTCCAACAACTATTCCAACAGATCCTATAAGTAGAAAACTCTATGAGAGTAATTCAAAGGCTATGTATGGTATTCTAGGAGGCCTAGTAGCTTCAGAATTTGTTAAAGTAATGAACTGTTCCTCAGCAAAATAAATTTGGGACAAACTGAAAATAGTCTATGAAGGGGATGTTAAAGTTAAAAATGCCAAATTACAAACATATAGATATCAATTTTAAAGTTTGAAAATGGAAGAATCTGAAGATATAGCCACTTATTTTCTTTGAATAGATGAAGTTGCCAATACCATGAGAGGGCTAGGACAAAAGATTAAAGATGAAGATATTGTACAAAAGGTTCTTAGATCTCTTCCTGCTAGATTTAATCCTAGGTTTTCTACATTAGAAGAAAGAGCAGATTTAGATACCTTAGATATGGATGCACTTAGTGGAATACTGACTGCATATGAAATGATAATTTCTGGTGAGAATTCTTCCAGGAAAGAAGCAACATTCAAAGCAGGAAAGAAGGAGAAGAAGAAGAAAGAAGAAGAAGTGAACCATTCTGAAAAATCAGAAGAAGATGAAGAAGAAGCAAATTTTGTCAAGAGCTTAAGAAAGGGTACAGGTAGGTACAAAGGTAAGCTTCCTTTGAAATGTTTTGGATGTTTTAGAATAGGCCACTTTGCTTCCAAATGTCCTTATAGTAAGAAATCTAACAATGAGGAAGAAAGCAGTAAACAACCAAAGCAATACAAAAATAAATACAAGAAGTCTTTCAATAGATGTACTTTCAAGAAGAAGAGTTTATTTACTAAAGAAGAAAGTGATATATCTGATTCCGATGAAAGTGATGATCAGTCAGATGAGAATCTCTTTATGGATTTAGAAAATTAGAAAGACCAGTCTGAAGAGGAAGAAGACGGTGAAGTGGATTTGGAAGCAGAATTGGTAAGTGCTCTATGTTATTTAAGAAGAGAAAGAAAAGAATGTAGACATCTTAAGAGAAATGTTAAAGAACTTGAGGATGAGTTGAAAAAATCAAATGATTCATTTGAAAGCACTGAAGCAATGATGATTGAATTAAAATTAAAACTGGAAGAAGCTAGAATCATTGAAGAATCTCTAAACAAATTAATTATGGTAAAGGATAAAGAGATTGAAAACCTGAAATCAGAAGTTGTCTTATTAAGGAAGAAGGTATAGGAAATTAACATGAATCACAGTTCATCAATTCTAAATCAGATAATAGAAAGTCAGAGATCTGTAAATGATAAATCTGGACTTGGTTATAAGGCAACAGTGATCAATGATGGTTCTAGTTCAAGTTTGAAAGAAATAGGTACAGAAAAGAAGAATGAGAAAGGAGCTGATGAGAATTCAGTGGTTGAAAAATAGGAAGAAAAATCAAGACCAATTGTTCAGAAAAGGACACATGACGGGTATCAGAATAAGTTTAATGGCTATTGTTTTTTTTGTTACAATTATGGACACAAGGCTGCATTTTGTACTAAATTTTCAAGAAAAAAACATGAATATAATGGTTATGAGAAGTCTAGACATGGATATGGAAAAAGATTGGATGTGACAAGTCAAAACAAAAATAGTAATACTCATAACAGATTTGATATTTTAAACCATGAAACAGAATGTTATAAGTGTCAAAATTTTGGCCATATTTCAAGAAATTTCCCTACCAAATTTCAGAAAGTTAGTAAACCCATCTATACTCATCAACAAACTCAAATCTGGAAAAGGAAGACTGAAAATCTGAAGGCTGAAAATTGTAACGTAGCCCTGCAAGTTGAACATAAAATCAAATGGATAATAGACAGTGGATGCTCCAAACATATGACAGGAAGTAAACATTTGTTTATCAAACTAGACAAAGGAAAAGATGGGTCTGTCACATTTGGGAATGATCAGACAGCTAGAATAATTGGAAGAGGGACTGTATGTTTAAACAGTAAGAAAAACTTGGCTGAAAATGTCCTGTTGATAGAAGACATGGAACACAACTTGCTGAGTATTAGTCAAACATGTGATAAGGGACACTAAATGATATTTGATTCAAATGGATGTCAAATCAGATATGTGAAAATAGATAAACTAATAGGTACAACCACAAGAAGTTCAAGCAATGTCTATATTCTAGATGAGAAAAAGAATGAATGCTGTCTTAGTAATGAGAATGAAAGCTGGTTCTGGCACAAGAGACTAGGTCACATCAATTTTGATAATCTGATCAATATGAGTAAGAATGAAGCTGTAAGAGATTTACCATCTTTAAAGAATCTCTCAGGTTCAGTGTGCAAGCAATGCCAACATGGGAAACAAACAAGAGTCAGATTTAAAACAAAAGAATACTCCACAACTAAACCGCTTGAGATAGTGCATACTGATATTTGTGGGCCCATGAGAACAAAAGGGATGAAAGGAGAAAAGTATTTCTTATTATTTGTGGATGATTACACTAAAATGACTTGGCTTTAGTTATTGAAAAATAAATTTGAAGCTTTTGACTGTTTTCAAACGTTTAAAGAATTTTTTGAAAATGAATGTGATAAGAAAATAAAGTGCCTGAGATCTGATAATGGAGGAGAGTATGTGTCAAATGAATTTAAAAAATTTTGTGATGTGAACCGGATAAAGAGACACTTCTCTGTGACTGAAACACCTTAGCAGAATGGGGTAGTAGAAAGGAAAAATAGAACAGTAGTAGAGATGGCTAGAACCATGCTCCATGAAGAAAAGTTGAGTAATGTGCTTTGGCATCAAGCTATTCACACAGCAGTTCACATTCTAAATCGATGTCTGCTAAGAAATAACCAGTCTTTCACGCCATATAAAATGTGGAAAGGAAGACTAGCTAGCGTTAAACATTTCAGGATCTTTGGCTGTAAGTGTTATATCAAACGAGTAGATCCACATTTGGGAAAATTAGACTCTAGAACCGATGATGGAGTATTAGTTGGCTACTCCTGTTTTAGAAAAGCATATAAATGTTATAATTTCAGACTAAGAAAGATCGTTGAAGCAATAGATGTAACATTTGATGAATCTGCATTCTTAAAATCAAAGACTAAGCAAAAGGAGTTTGAGACTCATGATATATTTGACAAGCACAGGTCAGATGATGAAGAGGATGAAATAGAAGAGGTTAAGGCTGATGACAGTAAAAGATCTACAAGTGATGATGAACAATGCTTCAGTCCTTCAAAAAATACAATTTCAACAAAATCTCCAAGTAGTCGAATACAGAAAAATCACCCTGAAGAATTGATTATTGGGGATATAAACTCAGGTGTCGAGACAAGAAGTAAAAGACAACAACCCATCCTTGAAAAGCAGGTATCACTTCTCTCTCTGATTGAACCAAAAAACGTGAATGAAGCTATCAAAGATGAACATTGGGTAAATGCTATGAAGGAAGAGCTTAGCCAAATCGAAAAGAATCACACCTGGGAACTAGTTCCTAGACCTGCAAACAAAAATGTAATAGGAGCTAAGTGGGTTTTCAGGAATAAACTGGATGATACAGGAAAAGTAACCAGAAATAAAGCAAGACTAGTTTGCAAAGGTTATGCACAGATAGAAGGGATTGATTACAATGAAAAATTTGCCCCTGTTGCTAGAATGGAAGCAATAAGGTTGATTCTAGCATATGCCAGCTCCAAACAAATTAAAGTCTACCAAGTGGATGTGAAGTCAGCTTTTCTGAATGGTGATATGGAAGAGGAAGTCTACATGGAGCAGCCAGAAGGATTTGATGTACAGGATGCATCACAATTTGTTTACAGATTGAGGAAAGCATTATATGGATTAAAGCAAGCACCTAGGGCATGGTACTCCAGACTAGATAACTACTTAATGTAGCAAGGATTCAAGAAAGGTCACACAGATAGTAACCTGTACATTAAAGAAGAGAATAACACCCTTATTATTATAGAAGTTTATGTTGATGACATAATTTTTGGGAGTGACGATGATAGACTGAGCACAAAGTTTGCTGAAAGCATGCAGCAGGAATTCGAAATGTCTATGCTAGGAGAAATGAAGTTCTTTCTTGGATTACAAATCAATCAATGTGACAGAGGTATCTCTATCTCTCAGACTAAATACATTAATGAAATGTTAAAGAAATTCAAAATGGAGGACTGTAAGCCAGTTGGTACACCTATGGTCACTGGATGTAAACTCAGTAAAGATGATAACTATGGAGATGTAGACCAGACTATGTACAGATCCATGATTGGTAGTCTACTCTATGCTACAACAACTAGGCCAGACATTATGCATGTTGTTTGTTAGGTTGGAATATTTCAGGATTCACCTAAGAATGGTCACTTGTTGGCTGTAAAGAGGTTTTTCAGATACTTAAAAGGAACAGCAAATCATGGTTTATTGTATCCAAAAGATAACTCTCTGGACTTATATGCATTTACTGATGCTGACTGGGCTGGATGTGTTGATGATAGAAAAAGTACCAGTGGTGCTGCCTTCTTTCTTGGAGGTTGTTTGGTAAGCTGGTCCAGTAAGAAACAATCATCTGTTTCATTATCTACAGCTGAAGCAGAGTACATAGCAGCAGCAGGATGTTGCACCCAGATTCTTTGGATGAAGCAGATGTTGAAGGATATGCACATACAGAATGATGATCCCATTCCCATTTTTTGTGATAATACAAGTGCAATAAGCATTTCAAAGAACCCAGTGATGCATTCAAAGACTAAACACATACCCATAAAATATCATTTTCTGAGAGAGCAGGTGTTGTCCAAAGTTATTAAGCTTGAATATGTTGGAACAAAAGACTAGATTGCTGATATTTTCACTAATCCCCTTCCCAAATCTCAGTTTGAAATGCTTCGAGCTCAGTTAGGGGTTTGTCCTCTCTGAATATTTTTTTTCATTCACATTACAGGTTCTGATTTCCTGGTGGAAAATGGTTCCAGATTTTGGTTATTTCTGTGTTCTCTTGCTTTCTGAACATATTCACACTACTACATTTCGACCAAAAATCTGACGGTCGTATTGTCGGATTTTCGACACTTCCCTGTCGCATGTACGACACTATGATTTTTTTTAAGCATCGATGGATTTTCATCGGTTATCCGACATCTTTCCAATCCGTCGGTTAAGCGACAGCTCATTTTACCGTCGGTTAAATGTAAGGCGTCGCTTAACTGACACCTACAGGCGTCGCTTAAGCGACGGTAGTGTATTTTTTTTTTAAAACTCACAGGCGTCGCTTAAGCGACGATATTGTATTTTTTTAATGTCCACTCCAACAAGTCAACCTCACTTAACAATTACTTACTAGGGCAGACATCTCTAGGAGAGTCTAATAACCCCAGTGCTCCACAAATTTGGGGACTTTACCCTCCGATCAACAAGGAGGGTTAACCTTGACTCAATTGTGGGGACTATTTCCCCAACTTATAATGGAGGGTTAACCTCAATGACTTTACATGACTTGTTTACAATATTGAATATCCTGATCGGAACATCAGGGCATGACATGACTCAATTACATTACAGATACTTCCTAGAATAAACATCGGGGTACAATACATAAGATATACAAGTGAATACATTCCGAAGTTACAAATACATCAACACTCCCTCTTAACTAGGAAGGTATTTTCTCAACACAATTTATCAGCACAAATCTTCTTCTCTGTATCATCTAGATCATCATCAAGTCATATTCATATTCAAGTCATCTTCATCGTAAAGTCATATTCATCATCAAGTCATCTTCATCAAGTCTGGATCATCACTTGATCTGGAGTATAATTGGATCATCACTTGATCTGGATCATCATCAAAGCTGGATCATCACTGGATCATCATAATCATCACTACTTCCACTATCTCAATCAAATGGTGCTATCTCTTCATGCTTCTCCTCACAGGAAGTTCTACAGAGCTATCCCTTTTCCATGTTGGTTGTAGGCCTAGCCTCCAGGTAGGTCTTCATCTTCTTCAACACTTATATCTGACCATGAGAGGAACACATCCAAGAACCATGTCAGAATGGCCCACCCATCGCTTAAATATTTCATTCTCAAAGAATGGATCTCAGCTCTAGGATGAGTGTCAGTCCCTGACTGAAACAAATTCCTAATAAATGACTAGGTGCCTCCATTCTCCCAAATAATGGCCTCTCACCACTAAGATGAGCTTCAATCCCAAATTGAATCAATTTCTTGGTAAATGACTAGGTGCCTCCATTCTCCCAAAGAATGGATTCTCAGCACTAAGATGAGCTTCAGTCCCAGACTGAATCAACCTGGTAACTGACCAGTTTCCTCCATTCTCCTAGAGAATGGATTCTCAGCACTAAGCTGAGATTCAATCCCAAACTGAATCAATTTCTTGGTAACTGACCAGGTGCCTCCATTCTCCCAGAAAATGGAATCTCAGTACTAAGATGAGCTTCATTCCCAGACTGAATCAATTTCCTGGTAACTGACCAGGTGCCTCCATTCTCCCAAATAATGGCTTCTCATCACTAAGCTGAGCTTCAGTCCCATACTGAATCAATTTTGCTAGTAACTGACCAGGTGCCTCCATTCTCTGAGAGAATGGCCTTCAGTACTTATATTTGACCATGTGGAGCCAATCCTCTCACCATGTCAGAAGGGAACACAGACTCATCACTTGCCCTTGGAATAAATTACCTCGATATGGAGAACACTAAGCTTCTCCCTGAAGTACTCAAACTTCACTCTAGCCATTTCTAGCATAGAATCACATTAGGGATGATTACGTCCAAGGATAACCTGCGAGCTTTTCTAGGACCTATTACATCCAAGGACAACCTACAAGATTGTTTACGTTTGAGAAACCTATGAGCTTTGTTAGGATTTATGCTCAGATAACCTATCTCACCAGCTATGCTAGAACTCCCTCTTTCAAGAGATCTCGATCTGGATCACAAACCAGAGCTTCATTGTTCCTCTCTGCATCATACAAAAATACAAGTCAGATCAATCAAATCAAATAGTAGTTTTCAAAAGAAACATACTACCTCCCAAATGGCAAGTGGTAATAACTTTTGCCTCGGCTGTACTCAACACCATGCAGGATTGCTTCCTACTAAACCAAGAGATCACACCTGATCTCATACTGAAGCAACACCTCAAAGTGATCTTCCTATCAATGGGACTACCTGCCCAATACGAATCCACAGAACCCTCCAGGTTAATATTCTAATTCATATCATACTTGATCCCATACTCAACTTTACCCTTTAGGTACCTCACTGCATGATTTCCAACCATCAGGTGAACATGTCTCAATGTGTTCATAGCAAAGCAAATATCTGGTGTTGTATTCATCAGGTACATCAAGGAACAAATCATCTGACGATACATCATGGCATCAACCGACTTTGATGAAGAAACACTCAATAGCTTCAGGTTTGATGCCATAGGTGTCATCATGGCCTTGCAGTACATCATCCTGAATCTCTTTAAGATCTATACTGCATACTTCCCTTGTCCCAGGGAGATTGCATCTGCATTCTGCCACACCTCCATGCCTAGAAAGCAGTGCATCCTATCCAAGTCCTTCATCTTGAACTCGGCAGCAAGTCTCCTTCTTACAACTTTAATGATTTCCTATTTTCTATCAGGAACAAGTCATCAACGTATAATAGGAGCATCACTGGTCTTCCACCTTCAACCTTGAAGAAAAATTTGGAATCCGCTTTACTCTCAGTAAATCCTACACTACTACATTTCGACCAAAAATCTGACGGTCGTATTGTCGGATTTTCGACACTTCCCTGTCGCATGTACGACACTATGATTTTTTTTAAGCGTCGATGGATTTTCGTCGGTTATCCGACATCTTTCCAATCCGTCGGTTAAGCGACAGCTCAGTTTACCATCGGTTAAATGTAAGGCGTCACTTAACCGACACCTACAGGCGTCGCTGAAGCGACGGTAGTGTATTTTTTTTTTAAAACACTCACAGGCGCCGCTTAACCGACACCTACAGGCATCGCTTAAGTGATGGTATTGTATTTAAAAAAAAAAACACTCACAGGCATCGCTTAACCGACACCGACAGGCGTCGCTTAAGCGACGGTATTGTATTTTTTTTAATTTAAAAAAACACACACACACACACAGGCGTCGCTTAAGCGACGATATTGTATTTAAAAAAAAAAAATATTGTGTATGATATGTGAATGATGAATTTATGGTTCTAGGCTAAGATCCAGGCAGTATATCCTAGTAATGGTACTACTAAGCATGATAGGTCTATAACTGGAATATTCTCATAAAATAGTAAGGCAGTATATCCCTTAGACTGTAAACAATTTATTTGGTTAGAGGGGTAAGGGTTTTTCCACCATGGTTCTTATCCCCTTTTGATATTTAAACCCTTCTATCTAGATTCTATTGATTCGAATGACAAATATGTTACTAAAAGAGGGAAGATTACTAGATGGACTTTGACTTCTCAAAGGTGAATGAAATGGACTAGGTGTAATAGTATAGCTAATCTGCAAATATGCAGCATGGAGAATATTCCTTGCACTTACACAAGGAAGCTCTAAATCATCAATAAAGTCAGCAGTCACTCCCTTATTTTTTATCATGTCATGGGCACCTCTCTAGCTCACTAAATTTTGAACTTGAGTCACCATCATTGCAAGCACTCCACTATGAAAGATTTGATAAGAAATAGGACATTTGTCTTGTTGGGAATATAATCTTGTTGTCCATATGAAGGGAAAGCAAGAATACACTTGGGCAGACTAATAAGTAACGTGTTGGGAATATAATCTTGTTGTCCATATGACAAACAAGCAAACATACACTTGGTCAGACTGGTGAGTAACGTGTTAGATATACCCATTATGCAAGCTGTTACTGTCTTTAAAAGGTAGCAATGATTTTGTCCTCGTATATATATTATGTAACACTATGCTCACTAGAGAAAATGCTTTCAGTAGACAATATCCCTTTTCCATGTTGTACAATAAAATTAAGTCAAACAATATTAATAAAGAACAAATTTCATATCATTTTCCTCAATCACTAATCTCATCCATAACAGAGCAATGTACAAAATATTAAGTCTATTTATTGACTGTGTCTCAATACTTGCTTGAGACAATTCAAAGAGGAGTTTAAGCATGCAAGTATAGCCTATACAAGTTTAACAAAAGGAAGAGACACTCATTGAAGTTAAAGTTAAGTTTATAACCTCTACAAGCGTTACTGTTAGACAACTCCCCAACAACATTAAACTTTGACTGTGATATTATGTATAATACCTGAGTTTGTGATAGTCAGATACTATTTGGGAATTTTTCCCCTCATAATCATGCACCTAATAGCATTAATCCAATCCTGACAGCAAATCATCTTTTTAATGTTTGTCCAAAACCAAAGAGAAATCATGGAATTTTCAGAATAAATTCATAAAGAAACAATGGAAAAAGATTACTGAGACTGTTGGCAGAATCCTGACAAATATTGCAGCATCAATTCTTTGGTTTTCTTAGAATTTAGATAGACATTTGACTAATAACACTTGGATATGTAAAAAATTGCAAGACTAAAAAATAAAGTGCAGCTAGACCCCAGGATTTGAACTGCTTACTGAAATTTGCATGCCCTTCGAGTCTAACTGCCACCATGAGCAGGTTTATCAATAAAAAGGTGAACTAACTGGGCATATCACACTGCAATTTGAAGCATGCAATTTATCAGAGACAAAAAATACTAATAGTCACTAACCTGGTGGTCCAGTTAAAAGAATTCGAGAACAAACAGTGACCAAATTTGACACAAATTTGATATACTCTGGCCTCTTGAGAAACACATACATGGCATCCAATAGTGCAGTCTTTGTGTTATCCCTGTAACAGACAACCAGGTTAAATTGGCAAAAAGAACATAAGAATAAGGGTTTGTACCAACAAAAATAAGAAACCCAAAGATATTTAAAAAGAAGATAGTGCACTATCCACTCTAATCTCTTCAAAATATTTTAAAAATAGGGCAAGAGAGATATGAGGCAAAGGAAGAAGTAAAGAATTAATCAAAACATTTAAGTTACATAAGGCTAATGTGCACAAACTCCTTTAACAACAAAATCGTTTACTCAATGTCAAGCTAACACATTTTTGGCTTGCTTTTCAGATTATACAATTTGAAACGTCAATGTACTCAATTAAAAGATTTCTACTCCTAATGAGCATCAAAATATTGAATTAAAGGTTGATATTAGTATCGTATTCAAATGAAAGGTCAATACAGTGGATAGTGATTTCCTTCATAGACAAAGCACTCTTTGATGAATCAGACATAATGAACTATTCGCTTGCTCTTCAGATTATTCAAGTTGAAACGTGAATGTACTCAATTAAAAGCTTTCTACTCCTGATGAGCATCAAAATATTGAACTAACATTGCTACTAGTATCATGTTCATATATCATGACGAGTATCCATACATCATGATGAGTATCCATACATCATGTTTAAGGTCATAAGAGTTGCAAAAGATGAATTTTGGGCATCATTCTAAGGCAGTCTCCACAACAGCAGGCACAAACACCCCTATTTTCTAAATCTAGGCTGAATTTGAAGGTTAAATTCCAATTCTAGGCATAAGCAGCAACAATAAGAACCCTTGTTCTCAGTTATAACTTATAAGCTGTTTAGGGCAGTTCTGGGTGCATTGTATGCCCTAAAACAGTAGTACACAGATCTGATATTATCTTTTGAAGTAGAAATTGTGCCTAAAAGGGTGAAACAACAGTAAAACAACCTAAACTTCAATTCTGGGTGCATTTAAACCATCATACTATAGCCATATTCTCTGATCTAGAGGTGAACAACACTCATAAAAGCCTTGAAAATGATTGTTTGGAGCCTTGAGCATACCTGTAGCAGTGTTTGGAAACAACAGTGATCCAACTTGAGGAAGCCATTAGCTATTAGAGGATTTTCACTTGATAGCTATCATATTCAAGCTGCTGTCCAGCTTCTAGGAAGGTTTCAGACTTAGCTTATAGGATTTTTGTGCAAAGGTTATTTATTACATTACATGCATAGGCAATCTGCAATGCATAGCTTAATTCTCTATGTTTTTCAAGCATTTAATATCAATGTTTTGGAAACAAGCTTCATAGCTATGCTAAAGCTTGCAACTACAGACCAAAGTTCCAAGGGCATCAATATACATGCCCTATGACAAATGGCAAATGGATTTAGGTAATAATCATGATGAAAAACATTGAAATTCTAAAAGAGTTGTATACATCTCTATACTGTTTAGAGATCAAGGTAGATATGTATACGTCTCTACACTAAAATCATGATTATTCTCTATGATATAGACTCTAATTGAATCTTCATGCAATGAGTAAAACAACTCCTGAAAGTAATTAAAAGCTACCCAAATTTCACAGTAATATTTATCTACAGAATTCATCTTTCAATCAGATATCAATATGCTATTGGTAACCAAACAATAACCTTTTCTACCAACGAATAAAGGTTCATTTGCAATTTTGATTTATAGTCTACTGAATAAAAAGTATATTGCACTGACTCCATGAAGATAAAACATTAACCCAACTGTTTCACTGAAAGTACTGGTAAATGCCTCGTAGTCAGCCCTAAGCATCAATTTTACTTTTAGCTTCTGAATCAGCAAGATCCAGTTCCAGTAATACAGAAAAGTTTTAAAGTTTTGTGAGATAAGCATACAGAGCAGTTGGTACTGTTGCTTAGTTGGAAAATTTACTTAGATCGATGCTCACCAAAGAAGTCTTTGAAAATTGAACACAATTTTTGAAATACAAAAGGAAACATTATTTTATCCTCCCATGTTTTTCATATATTTTGTTCAGCACCTCTTTCAAGACATCCCATCCAAGATGGAGCTCTTGGATAGCATTATCAAGCCCACAGTTTTGCACAGCTCCAAAGTTTGGCAACCAAGTTTACTAGAGGACTGGGCCAAGACATAAGAAGACACATGCTACTTTGCACTAGAAGTAAAAGAGGAGCTAGCACCACCATCATCAACCATGTGAATATATCAACACAGAACATGAGAATGTCCTTTTTGAATGGCCTGGACTGAACTTAAACAATTAGAGAAATTCATGGAAGATAATTTTGTAAACCATGAGCAGGGTACTGGCATTCCCATTCTGATATGCATTTATTGCACTCTTCTTTACCATGAGCAGTGTGATATGCATTTATTGCAGATTCTTAGCAGATTGTTATTGGCATTCTCAATATGATATGCATTTATTGCATTCTTCTTTATAATTTGCTCTGATAGGAGGAGCAATAGTTTTTGATAAAGTTTACATTCATTGATCAACTTGACTCCACATTAATATCTGCTGCATAATAAAAAAAATGAATTACCGCAATCTAATGCCATAGATCTTCATTTGGAACATGTCAGCCTCGTCAGCTTTTCTCTATTTCATTAGATGGGTTTCAAAATCTATTTTCTTGTGTTATTTTTTTCCCTTTATTTTGTGGGAGACATGTATTTTGAGTAATTGACATTCATTGCAGGTATTTTGCATAACAAGGTAAACATGGCTGAGGTAGGAGGCTAAGATTATTGACAGTTCTATGGTTGCATTTGGTATGTTTTGTTATCTGAAATAACTAGCCTATGGTTATTAGGCCTCTTCAGGTTTTACTAAGTTGACTTCCATAGGTTTACAAATGACCGTGGATGGATTTGAGCTACTAATAAAAAACAAAAGACCAAACTCTAATGCTGTGTACTTTGCCTTGATGTATTTGCAGATAGCAAGGAAATGTGTGCTTCCAACAATTTTTCCTGTAAATTTCAACCCGAACCTTCTCACTGTCATTTTAGAAGTGGCAGTTTGAGTATCGTTCTTGGAATGGCATTTATTCTTAACCATTACAAGTCCGACATATTTTTAGCAGATATAAAGGGACTAATCAATATTTCATCATCTTGTAAACTTTGGTCCCCAAAGATTCCCATGAGTGAAGGGTATTTTGAACCTCTGTGGTAACCCATTTGATGCAGCAGTTTGTGTTAATTGTTTAGAGAGCAACTGGCGACCATATAAATTCAGGAAATAGGGGTATTAGGCAAAGTTGCAGGACTTAGATAAATGTTCCCTCTTGGAATATTTTTCCCTACGAAAGCATAGTAATCTAAGAGCTATTTCTGGCTTTGTAGCCAGTCTTTTCCTGCCTGGAAAATGGTGGTTCTGGAAAAATTCACAATACACATGATTCTTATAAGCTCAACCATTTATTTTTTATTTGGAGATGTTATTAATATTGGAAACAAGTTTGATTTCCAGATCAAATGGATTAAATACATTCCATTGCACTTTATCTTATGAAGCAATTTGAACAAAGCTCCTATCATCTATGTGGTAAATGATATGTCCTTGGGTTTCCTATGACTTCTGAGAAGTGCTCTGTCATCTCGTTCTATTTTGAACACAGTTGCTCAAGGAAATCTAATCAATTCTGATGGAATCCTATTTGTAAGTTCTGAAAAGAATTAATGAGCTTTTCTCAAATTAACCCATGCCTGTTTGATTAACTAGAGGACAGTTGTTACAGCCAAAGGAAAACATGCAAGTGTGGTTATGTACTAAGAAAAATAGGTTGTAATAAATCCCAAAGGCCACCATGAACTTCCCTTGGATATTACCCTTAAAGCATGCTTGAAAATGATGTATAGCAGCTAAGTCAACTTCCAACAACCCTAAAATGAACAAAAGTTCATTTACTATTCTGTTGTTTGTCGCATTTTGGAAGTGTGGCAGAATAGGGAAGCTTCCCAAGTGCATGATATTATACTTGAAAGATATTGTTTTGTGCTTGGCTGGATCACTCTATCAGATATTAATGTTAAGGAAGCTGGTGCTTTTCCATAGAGTCCTGAATTGGGCAGAGACAAGTTGCTTGAAATTGAATACTTCATAAGTTTTAGCAGAATTCTGTGCCATAATGTTCATTTTGGCCATACAGGGGAGCTATCACAGCTGGAAAATATCATTCTAGATATACTCTCTCAACTTCAAACATTATACAAAGAGCATAGTGTGAAGGAAAGGGGTTGGTTATTCTTAAGGCATAGTCACATGGCTGTCTTTAATTTTATCATTGCTCCAGGAAGGTCTGTGGAAAGTGTCTCTGAGAAAGATCCTAGTT
Organism: Pseudotsuga menziesii; assembly: GCA_001517045.1. Taxonomy (NCBI): domain Eukaryota; kingdom Viridiplantae; phylum Streptophyta; class Pinopsida; order Pinales; family Pinaceae; genus Pseudotsuga; species Pseudotsuga menziesii. The sequence continues at coordinate 230,614 of LPNX010043553.1, forward strand.
TCAAGAGAGGACACATTTTGGATAGAGCAGAGGCAAAGCTACAAAAATTTCTTTAAGTGAACCTGAGACATGGTTACAATCCCGGAGACTCGAGAAGAGGAATATGTAAAACAGGAGGAGGTTTGACAGAACTAAGAAAACATACTCATAGCCTATGTTTCGATCCTCTATTACATCCTTGTGGATAAATGATCTAAGCTCCTTGATCTCTCTGTTCTCCCAGATCTGTGGAAGCCAAGAAGCTCTCTAAAACTGTTGATGCCTTGTTAACTTCTTCCCTCTTTTCATAGTCCTCTGGATGCTGTTGTAGTAGTGAATTGACTTATAGTAGGGAATCAATGTATCACATCTATGCATAAGTGAGTGAGATGATATTTAAAGAACCTACCAACCATCTGAAAAATTTAACATATCTTGATCAACATATGCTCATTATTTGTCTCACTCCAGCTTCAGTTCCACCAGCATGTAACTCAGACAACATCAAATAGGTCCACACACTCAAAAAATTGAGGGGTGGTAGATGATCATATCCAAGTAAATCAGAGTCTCAGACATGGATATTAAGACAGCCTATGAAAAATTGAATGCTCAGATAGAAAAAATCTTTGTTGGAAATGTTTGGAAGATAGGGTTAAAAAAATTGCACCAAAATTATGCCCAGAAAATGTACAATACATACCAGTGAGAATTGAAGAGATACGATAAGATAAGATGATATAATTTTATTAATATCCAACAAATGAGCAAAGTAGTTCAATGGGACTGTACAATACATAAGTGTAGATACAAAGTGTAAGTGTGGAGGCCACTCCTTTAAAAGGAAAAAAGAAAGCTAATCTATAAGATCTAAGCTCTATTGACTAAAAGCTAAACTGTAAAACAATGCTCTTGAAGAGGGTACAAGGGAAAGAGCCTCAAGGCTCCAAGTGCCTGTGGTTGGAAGGAGGGAATTGTCCTCATCTGTAGTTACCACTACCAAATGTGCAACTCTTCTACCATATGAGGTTGAAGGAAAGGATATCTAGACAGAGGATTGGTTAGAAGAGCTGAATCTAGCTTGGGGAATGTCTCTCTATCTAGAAGAGGTGGCCCGATTCTAGGAACTGGAGGATGATTGTTACTTGTTGGTTCTACATATATTGTCTCGAGTTCTAAGCCAATAACTCTATATGGGTCTCACTATGGGGGTTCTAATTGCCTCTCAGGGTCTGATGACTTTGGGGGTTGATATGGTGATGCTCTCGAGTCTCTACATGCCTCTTGGCGCCACTCATATAATAATAATTAATGAATAGTTAAATAGTTAAAAGTTAAACTACACATGAGCATTAACTATTTCATTGAAATTCCACTTTTTCTTAACAATAAATTTTAATTGTAACTTCTAGAAAATCTTAAAAGTTTAAAGTTGTAAATATATACAAGCATTTACTCAACTTTACTGTATCTGTAGTATGTTGAATATTTGCCAAATTTCAAACTCCATGCGGATTCCAATTTCCATACAAAAATTCCCAATACGGCCGAATCTTGCTACTATGGTTCCTTGTCAATGCATGGGTCAATGTTTCTCTTCTCATGATGTACCACCATAGGCTGTCATCCTTTGTCTTTCATCCCTACTATCCTCATAAGTCTCTTCTTCCTGGATAATAAAATTACAGTGTGCTGATTTTGGATACATGTATTCACCAAACAATTCTCCTATATTCATATCAAAGCTTACCATCATGACATGGTGGATAAGAAAACCTATAAGGAATTTCCCTCAACATCTCCATCCTGTTGCAAATGGCTGAAGCAAACATGATCTTAAATTTTAATCCCCCACAGTCACAAGATAGCTATCAATACCAACCACTGCAGTGTGCCCTAGCTCTACTTCCAATCCATCACCTTCAGTGTCATAAATGGGATCCCCATCCCAGTAGATCAGGACAAGCTTCTTTGAAGTGTGAGAAAGGATGAAGTCATCCAAATCCCATGACTTTATCACTATGTGATGAGTCAGAGACCAATATCTCCTCCTCTTTCATGTGTCTGTTCCTTTCTATTAATATGCATGATTCAGTGTCATAAATGGACACATAATCTCAAGCTTTCAACAATGGAGTCACCAGCTGAGATTTTCAAGATGCCTTCAATAGTACTAGTGGTTATCACCTCCAAGAAGCAGGACATTTCAACTGAAAAAATTCCTAATCAATCCACGGCAATGCTCTCTGTTATCCCCTTATTTTGCAAAGGATTTCCACCTAGATCTTCCTGGAAAGCCCTGGGGTGACCTGGGCACAAAAGAGGCAACCTGGGTTAATTTTCTTGGTTGATAATGAATACTAGGTTGAAAATTGCTCTAAAACTCGACTTTTGAAGCCATTTGTGGATGGAAGCAGCACTAAACAGTCATAAAATTACCCTAAATCAATTCTGGGAAGTAAGCTCTTTCAAGTTTGGATGTGTTCTTGGCAGCGGTGAAAATAGATAGATAGCTAAGGAAAAGATCTTCAAGTGGGATGAGATGTTGCTTGTTAAAGAAAATATATATAGCTAAGGAAAAGAGAAATTTTGAAAATTGCTCTAAAACTCAGCTTTTGAAGCCATTTGTGGATGGAAGCCATAGCTGGGCCAGGTTTCGGCAATGCTTTTTGGGCTTGATCTATTTCCAGATAGAACTATTTGTCATCCCATTTAAATATGGAGGGCGATAGGGACCCAGAAGCATGAAATGTGTGATGGGATGATATAGATTCAAGAGCAGAGTATGGTAGAATAAGAACTATAGAGGCATTGATGGAAAAGGGTAACTCTAAGAAGGAGCAGCTTGAGCTAGAGTGGAGTAGGAAAATAAAGGATTTGGTGAGTTAACTTACTAGTTTAGGATAAGACGAGGAACACATGGAAACTCATTTATAAAGGAAAAAGATACTGTTGAAGTATCAGAAGGAAATTACAAGGAATGCCAAGTTACTATTGCATTGCACTATCATTTGCATCTGTACGTGACAAAGAAGCTTCATGAATATCAACATAATTATCAACTCTGATAGTGTTACAGAATTTCAAGCATATCAACATCAATATCAATAGTGTTAGAGAACTTTCACATTTTGTCATCCCAGGGATTTGGGTGCCAATAGAACCCTGCAAACACCAGGAGCCCACTACTAAGTAGCTAAACTGACTGGAATGGTAAAAAACGGTTTGTGAATTAGATGTTGGCCTGAGAATAACTTGGGGAGAATAGGATGAGTTCTGTCTTGCAAATATTCCATTTTTCTGCCCCATATTTTCTATTTGAAAGCATACAGAAGCACATAAATTAGTGTCTCTCTTCCAACAGGGATCCATTTAACTTGGATGCTAGGAGAGCTTCAACAGTGACGGTCCAGCCTGGTCCTTAGCCTAGGCCATTATACAAATGACATCCCCAGTTTCTCCATTATACAGCCATTTGATTGTCAGGTTTTCTTTCCTAATTTGCTTGCACCTTCAGACAAATTATACTCTCACCTGTGAAGCAGTGACATCATCTATTCTTTTCCATGTCTTTTACAGCCAATGCTAGCTGTCCTAAGTTCCTAACCAACTAAACATCTCTTGTATTTTTTGTAGCCCTTCCCAAACCTCTATGTTGCTCAAATGGCCCTCATAACTGTGTGGTTGACCATGCAACCCCTCCACACAGTCAAGGTTGCTACCTTTCACCCACTCAACAATACTACCCCCACCATTGAACCATCCACATTCATTATGCTACTGTTGATATTTTTAGTTTCATTTCCCTGTTGCATTTTTCCCTCGATGTCAACATCTTCACAATAACCCATATAAACAATCAATAACATACAGTTCCCCTAGCCTTTCAACAAGCCAAAAAACAACACTAAGCCCCATCAAACATTGAGCATAGAATCCCAACATTAGACTTGCATACAATATCAATCAGAGGGATTTTAGCACACTGAGAAAATTCCTCAAATGGGTAACACGAGTTCTAAAAACTTTTGTGAACTTTAATGCTTAGTATTTTACGTAATCGTAATATTCCCATTTTATTCCTCTCTTTGTATGAAGGCCATTAGGACCTTTATAATATGATTGAGCTTCTACTGCCAAAAAACCGATTTCATAGCCATTTAGGTGATTTTTGTCCAGTGTTCTAAAATATTGTTTTAGTTTAGACATCATTTACAGAGAAACCTTAGTAAATATGGAATAGCTATGCAAAAGACACATCTTGACTCTTCCAAGCTCCCTTCGAGTCATTTCAACTTTTTGTATTAAAAAAAGCTAGTCACATTAGCCTATAAACAAGACCCACAATATTCACCTGAACACATTGTAGATACACACCAGCATGTAGAGACTAGCATGGTCTAAATCATGACCAAAGAAATTACAGACAAAATCTCAACAGAACTAAGATTTTCAAAAAAAGTTAACCAATAACATGATGATATTGATGATGTTTCAGAACCTCATGCAATATGAATCCATGCATATAGCAGTGCCTAGCACCCAACCTGATTTCAAGATGGACACCAAGATTAACATCCCACATTTTGACAACACCATCAAAGCCAATGAATTAGACACATGGCTCTTAAGTTTAGAAGCATACTTCGAAACCCAAACCCCCAAACAGGTGCTCAAACAATCATGATTACAGGATTATAGATTGATGATTGAGAATTCACATGGTTGTAAGTATTACAACCACCCTCGTAAATAGTAGTATACACACTATACAAGGGTGAGACCAGTTTAAAGGAATATTTCCCAACCATTTTTACCTTTCAAGTATTGCAAAGATCTTATGAAGTGGTGCTTTCATCTTAGCCAAACAAGTGCTCAAACAATGCATTTGTGTATCAACTTGTTTCATATATTGTCAATCAAAATGGAGATGAAAGAGAGTGATTGAATTTTTTGGATAAAATTTGTGGGCAATCTCTTCTCTCGCATCCAACAGGAAACAGAGTTGTTTCCCATTACCTCCTCACTCAAACAACTTTTCAAATGGCCCCAAAATTTAAAGCTAAACTTGAAAAGGCATTGGTACGAGCAATACCATAGGTACATGCTTGATAGATCCAACCACCCAATAGCTCCTCTACTAAAGTAGTGACACACACCATATACCTCCAAAGAATGTCAACAAAGTGGTAGAAAAACTTCACACAAGTATAGAAATTATCACAAGTTATGTTGCCAAGGGATGCAATCCCAAGTCTCCATGTCCTAGGATATAACTTTATGTAGGTATTGCACTTATCAAAAGTTTTGTTACTAAGGGATGTGTTCCTGGGTCTGCCTGTCTCACGATGTGTCCCATATCCCAAGTGCTAGACAACATCCCCGAAAAAATTATAGGAATGTGCCCTTGAAACAATCCAAAATTTTGATTTTTACATTTTAAACCCATGCCCAATATTCTCATTTTTAAGCTTGATCTGCACCCCAATATCATTTAAGGTTAGATTTGCATTTTCTATGGCATGTGATCTACCACATGAATCTTACCAATAAGTTATTCTAAGAGATCAACTAACATATTCCATGCCTATCTAGCTGGTATAGAGCTTTAATCTATGTATTTTGACTATGATCTCAACAAATAGTAACAGAAATTGTTGTGATTATTCCAAATTTTTCAGAGCAACTATAGCCTACATTTTGTCCCTATAATTGCAAGCTTAACAAAGCAATTCAAACAGAAAATATTTGAAATTGCAATTCCTACAGAAATTTCAATTACTTGAGAACAATATTTTTCTAGCTGGAAGTAATTATCTATCCATGAATGACTGATCTATAATAAGAAAGAAGAATTATCTGGGGCTTCTTTTTTGTTGTTATTCATGAAACAATCCCCTCCAAAAATGGGGAATATTAGAAAAGTGGTGTGAAGGAAGATTTTCTGTATGAACATAACAATTAGAGCTTGTAACTCAACCCCATGAATCGTTTATTATATAGGCAACCCTCCATACATCCCACGAAATGCATTTTTAATATTCTAATTTGGTTAATTTAACAGAAAAAACAAAAGGATGATGTAAACAGATGACCAGAGGAAGACGGAAATTGGTCTTTCATAACAGGCTGCCAAAAGGAATAGTTGGAACATGATGGAAGTTTAAAAACAAATAAAATACCGTGTGATGTCATAAACCAAAAGTGCTCCAGCTGCCCCTCTATAGTATGATCTTGTAATCGATCGAAATGACTCTTGTCCTGCCTAGAATAACATGAAAGATATACTTGGCAAGTGAAATCGCCCATGTGCTAAACCATGCTCATGGTAGTAGGTTGTAATGCAAACGATCTAACCAAATTATCAGTTTCTTCTTTCTATTATTTGAGCTGACACTAGAAAATAATTTACAGAAGAGATAAATCAGTGAATTTTTTCAAGTTCACAAGTTCCAAACTTGAAAATTGAAAATGATGCTAATTTTATTTTGTGATTAAGGATTGTCAATGTCCACAAACTAAATTCCTATTGCATATAAATTCCAAAAAGAATGTAGCATGGAACAACAAACATTTTAAGCAGATGTGCACTCAACCTTTTCCAAAATTGCACTTGTGGCCACCAATTCAATTCATGAAATACAGTACTCATTCCACACAAAATCTATGACAGAAGCAGCTACACACATTTTCTGGACAATACTCAGAAAATGATAAAGTGAGCAACACAATCGATTCATATGGGATTACATCACTTATGAGAGATAACTTTTAAAAATGGCTATTTTTTCTTAATATATTATGTGCCAGACATGATTCCCATTTGTAAAACGAGAAACATGGCTAAACTCAAAATAAAAATCCTAACATCCTTCCCTCTCAAAGAATTGAGTCAAACATGGGCAAGAACATATGACCTCATACGATGTTAGAGCATCTACTTCATGGATTTCCATATAGAATAATATTGAAATCCAAGGTGGAACAAATGCAAATTTAGAAAATCCTCTGAATACATCACCAAGGGTCCGAAAAAAAAATTGGAAATATGCAGGAAAATGTCAAAAAGCGTAAGCTTGGACCTGGAAAATTTGGAAAAAAACTCAGAAAAATAAACCTGAAAACCTTGGAAAAAGTTGGAAATGTTGGGAGATATCATAGACATTTGCAACACTTGGAAGCATAATGCATTCTATAGCGGCGGTGAGGGTGGGGTGGCCTGTCAGCTCATCATGTGTCTTTATTAGAGTGCATTGCATCTAGAGAGTGAATTGGGTGCATTGAATATGGACACTCCATGGTCTCATTTCATATGGCACCTCTAGGTTGTGAACCTCAAGGATGTATATCTCAAATTCACACAAATGGCCAACATATCAACATGGGTCCAATGCATATCATAGACAAGTTTAAATGGGCCTGTGCTCCTTACAATTTCAAGATGAATTCTACCTGGGATCGCATATATGATGAAAGGAAGAAAAAGGCAAAAACAGAAACTAATCAGACAACGGATGGTAACTGGCCCGGGCTCCAGACACATCTAAAACAGGGTCTCATTTCATATGCACCTCAAGGTTGTGAAACTCGAGGCTGCATATCTCAAATTAACACAAATTGCCAAAATACCAAACAAATGACCAACATACCAACATGGGTTCAATGCATATCCATAGACAAGTTTAAATGGGCCTCTGCTCGTTACAATTTCAAGATGAAATCTGCATGGGATCCCATATATACAAGATGAAAATAAGAAAAGGACAAACAAAAGAAACTAATCAGAAAATGGATGGTAACTGGCCCAGCCTCCGAACCCATCTAAAACAGGGTCTCATTTCAAATGCAGCTCAAGGTTGTGAAACTCGAGGATGCATATCTCAAATTAACACAAATTGCCAAAATACCAAGATGGGTTCGGTGCATATCATCCTCGGGTTTTAATGAGACACTACTATTTACAATTTCAATATGAATTATGTAGGGATCCCATACATACAAGATGTAAGGAAGAAAAGGACCAAAAAATAGAAACCAACGAGAAAATGGATAGTAACTGCCCCGGACCCCTCTAAACCAGGGTCTCATTTCATATTCACCTCAAGGTTGTGATGCTCAAGGATGCATACCTCAAATTAACACAAATTACCAACATATCAAGATGGGTTCGGCGCATATCATACCGGGTGTAAATGAGGCTCTGCTAGTTATATTTTCAAGTTGAATTCTGCATAGGATCGCATACATACAAAATGAAAAGAAGAGGAACAGATGCCAGTGAGAAAATGGATGGTAACTGACGCAGACCCATCTAAACCAGGGGCTCATTTCATATGCACATCAAGGTTATGAAGCTCAAGGATGCATGTCAAAAATTCACACAAATCACCAACATATCAAAATGGGTTCGGTACATATCCTATCCGAGTGTAAATGGGTCTGTGCCAGTTACAATTTCAGGATGAATTCTGCGAGGGGTAGCATATACACGAGATGAAAAGTAAAAAGAAACCAATGAGAAATTGATAGGGTGTTACCGTATCCCAGATCTGAAGTTTAATGGTCTTGTTGCCAATGGTGATCATGCGCGCCCCAAATTCCACCCTGATTGTCAAGTCATGCACTGGCTGGAACCTCTTGTCCGTGAATTGCAGCAATAGGCATGACTTCCCCACTCCTACCAAACACCAAAACATTTATCGTTTCATTCATTCTAGTGAAAGTGCAATTCAATTTTCCATGGATACACATAGAATAGAATGAATGTATACAGATCAAGATGCATACCAGTGTCTCCTATGACAATGTACTTGAAAAGGTATGCATAAGACATTCTATCCTGGAAATTGCAATTCGCTCGAAATCCAGTACTGTGCTTAATTTCAACAAACTGTGCATACAATATCAATATGTGTGGGGAAAGCTATGGATCTATATGACCCCTGGCTCTGCAGTGAGTTGAGCTGTGAGATCTGTGTTTCCATTAGGTATGCCAAACAGATAGCCTTCTCACAGTATTATGCTAAAAGGTGAATCCTTGGCGTGTATGGCATTTGTAGGTTCCACGCCCTATGTGACTTTTGGCTTTTCTTTGTTTGTTTGAATGACCTTCCTGACTAACGCGCTGTCAGTTAAGCGGCGGTTATGAGAATAGTTGTTGGTTAAGCGACGGTTATGAGAATAGCCGTCACTTAACCGACGCTTGTGGCCACATTTACAAAAAAAATGTATCTTTGTGATTTTTGGTTAGTTTAAAAAGAGAAATCCACGCGTCGTCGGATTTTTCCGTCAGATTTTGGATCGAAATGTAGTAGTGTCAGTACAGATTGGTTTCATTTTTTCAGCTGTTAGTTGTCTCACAGTGACAGGGGGAGACATACTCACAGGGGGAGTTCTCTTTCTATCTTTTCCATGGATGTCAAAAGGGGGAGAAAGCTTTCAAAGTTTGTCATCATGTCAAAGGGGGAGTTTGTTAGCCAGTTTTTCTACACAGTCTAAATGTTGCCATATGCCAAACTTTGAATGTTTCACTCATAGGAAAAGCCACAGCAGGATGAATCAAAGGAAGTCATAGTAGTAATGAAGCAAATGTTATGTTACAGCCACAGATGAGAACAATGTCACAGCTCTAAATGTTGCACAGAATACCCGCATATTGAAAAGGATGATTACATAGTTCACTACAACAGAGGATTTTGTTATACATTTAAATAAATGAAACAGAAGGATGAAAATGATCAAGTGTTACATCTATACAATGATTCACATATATAAAACAGAGTTTTAACTGAATAATTTGATCACACTATACAGAATGGGTAGGATCTAAAACAAAGCAGCCAGAAGGATAGTGATTTTTCATCCGCAACGGCGGAAGGGTAGTGGCTTCTTCATCCGCAACGGCGGAAGCCCACAACACAAGGATCGGCGACAATGGGCAAACAAACATATCGGCAAGCGGAGGAGAAATGACTAAACGGTGAAAGGATAGTGATTTTTCATCCGCAACGGTGGAAGGGTAGTGGCTTCTTCATACGCAACGGCGGAAGCCCACAACACAAGGATCGGTGACAATGGGAAAACAAACATATCGACGAGCGGAGGAGAAATGACTAAATGGAGAAAGGATAGTGACTTTCTCATCCACAACGTCGGAGTGAAAAGTGGAACGGGAGCCGCAACGTTAGAGCTTTAAAACATCGGAAGTCGGAAGGACATCCCCTTCTGCAACGTCGGAGTGAAAAGCGGAATGGGAGCCGCAACGTCGCAGCTTTAAAACATTGGAAGTCGGAAGGACATCCCCTTCCGCATCGTAAGAGCGAAAAGTGGAACAGGAGCCGCAACAACGGAGGTATAAAGGCTTTCGGGAGCCACAACGGCGGAATCCAAAATAACAAAACTTCCGACTCGAAACCCAAAAGACAGCCAATTGAGACAGAGCTCATCAGAGCTAGTTTCCCGTCCCTCTTCTGAAACAGAAGAAGTTTAATTCACATAGGTGTCCACTACGGCACATCACTATTATATACAGAGGAAGTCTCCATATTCAAAGCCGAACCCAGGGTCCTTTGATCTGGAAACATTGGAACTTGAAGAGTCTAACACAGTATTGATTCGATGATGAATATTCATGGAATGCAGAGAGTCAGACAAACTAGGCATTCGAAGGACTTAAATTTTTTGTTAGTTAGAGACTTTTGAGAATCTATGATATTCGTGGAATGTGAATCATTTTGTACGGATCAGCATTCGAGACCTATTAACTGTGTCTCATTTGTAATTAGATGGAAAATGAAGAGTCTGTAACTGTTTTGAACGGAGAGAATGGGAATCGACTGGAATATATATATATATATATATTGTAGCAAGTAGAAAAAAGAGAGTGTGCTGTTCAGTAAGGTAATTTCGAATATAAGAGATTGAGCACAATGTAGAAAAGAATTGAAGAGTTGGATACAATGATTGTTGCCGAGTATGAAGAGTCCAGATGAGAAAGAATATATGAATGATACAGTGACAGTCTCGGTGAGTTCTGTATGTGCTTAGTCTTGATGATAAATAGAGAAAAATGTACAGAGATAGAATTATAACATCTGTTGTGAATATCTGCAATACTGTCTAATTCAGAATCATAATGTAAATGCTGATTTATAAAGCCTAGTCATAGACAGTAAGGGGTTGTAAGGGTTTGATTCATTCTGTAATTCAAAGAGTTCTCTGGGTGGTAGGGTGGAGCAAGGGAGAACAGAGTTCTCTGGGGTGTTGTAGCATCCCTCTGGTTGTAGCCAGAAAATAGAAACAAGTTGGTGCTTGTATAATTCGAAGTTGGAGCTTCCAGAGGTAGCAGCCTCGTCTGGGTTGAAGCTCAGGCAAAATAAAAGAATGTAAAGAGGATTTGGAGCTTACCTTTCCTTCTTAAGAAGAAGAGTTTTTATTGTTTCCTCATGAAAACATTATGTCTTGTGTTTGTTGATGTGATTGAATGTTGACTGTTATTTAATTTTCTGCTATGTGTTGAATGGTTTAAACATATGTCCATAATAAATCTGAAACATCATTTAAAAAGAAGCACTTTGGTATGTAACTGATTCACCCCCCCCCTCTCAGTTACTTTAATCCGTCCAACAAACTAAGCTTCTACTGAGTCTGAATGTCAATCGGGGGGCTGATTGAGCTGACACATCGACCTGTTGAGTGAATCATCAACCACAGAGCCTCCAGAAGAGCCCACATGTGTGGAGGAGAGAGAGAGGGTGAAATTCCCCATAAAGGAAGTTGAATTTCAACTCTGGATCCACCCAAATCACCTTTCTCAGTCAAGGATTTGTCATATCTAGTCAGTCTGGTGCCGATGAGACCGATTTCAATCAAATTGGTTGAGAATCCATTGATCTAGGATTTTGGATTTGATCCATTATTCATCAATTTATTAATTAAAATAATCAATAATTGATTTTTTGGGCTTTCTGAGCTGAGTGATGGAAAATCACTCAAAACTAGGAAATAGTGGGTCTATAGGTTTACTCAGTTCTCTTAGCTTGAAAATGAGCAGCTACATGAATGAATCTGACTTCTGAGCCCACTTTTAGTACAAAAACAATTTTTTCAATTAAACTATTAAAAAATAGGCTAAGTTTTGGAAAAATTAAATTTTAATAAAAAACACTTAAAAAATTAAAAAAAATTAAAAACCTAGGGAGACTTAGACATGTTCATATGACTCAACCATGATTCCTAGCATGTTTATACATTTACACATAGACTATAATAACCTCAATAGGCCTAAATGCCAAGCCGACCACCCCAACTTTGGAGGTATTGAGTGAAAAACTCAGAAATTATCAGTCGTTTATTCAACAACCAATAATAACCAAGGGAAAAAACACCCCGGGCTGATCGGATTGACAAATAAAGTCTAACAGACCAAGTCTTTTATAGACACTATCACGCTAGAACATTTATTACAATTAACATGTGATATAGTACAACAAGCACTTCCCAGAAGCAAGACTGAAGGTCTTCTGAAGTCCAAACAAGTTATCCTTGTCTGGTTCACCAGGCTCACTTGATAGAAAACCACTAAGTACAACTTAGGTGGTAACATCTGGCTCCAACTATGGGATGTGTGCTCGATCTGGTCTTTAAGGAAAGGAGAGGATACGAGAACCCCAAAATATCTGGTTTATATACCCTCTAAAAACATCTCAACTTGACAAGAAAACCTCAGTAGCACAAGTTCTATAAAAACCCAAATGAACCATTAAGTTGATTTATTTAAACAAAATAAATGTAACTAACTAAATTTTTTATTATAGCTAAGTACAAAACAGAAATGCAGAAAGTAAAATGCTCTCTTTTAAGGAGCTTATTTTCCTACTCTAAGCATAATATAAAAAGGGTTAAGTGTAATAAAAAATCCAATGTAACCATAGTAAGAATTTTATTAACATAAAACAAATTTTCCTTGTCTTTGGTTACCAGCTAAAGTAAGGATACTTTATTTATAAAATGAAAACCTCCGTGATGATTTGGAATGGGTGGGATGGATGGGAAATCATAGGCATGAATAAAGTCTTAAAGTTCTTCCCAAATTGGTATGTGCTCGTGTAGGCTGCTTCTATCCATGACTAGATAGGACTGATATAATGGAAGACTGGCTATATCATCATACTGATCATCAAGGCTTACTGAATGATGACTCATTGTATAAGCACCAAGATGCTCCAAATCATAAAGAACCTCTACATGTGAAGAACATGGATGAGACTGATATTCCACTAACTGCATCACATATTACTTTTCACAACACTACTTCTCAATGTCTTCATTACTGATACCCTTGTGCGACTTTGCATGATATGAGTCTGAATGATCACGTGAAAATTATGAATGCTCCTCTTCCATACTAAGATTTTCCCAGGTATCTAGATCCATGCTCCCCTCTACAGATGTATCGTAGATTGGACTTCGACAAATTTTTGAATAGACACTCCCCTTGCTGGACATATAATGGATGGTGTTCTCAATAAGATTTTCACAAGTTGGATTATCTATGAAATTCCAATAGTCATCACTCCCATCTATGTTGGATATGAGAGAGTCTTCCTTGCTGGTATCACATCCTGAGATATAAAAACCCTCATCCTTCTCATAATAATCATCCTTCAAAGTTTTGGTTTCAAAGATATTATGAGAATTTAAACTTTCCAAAACTTCATCCCTAAGTGATGAACATAGATGATTATCATAATACACATCATAAAGTTCTTCATAAGTGTCGATCTCTGTCATGGTTTCCCCACGAGGGCTTTCTGGACAAGCATTGCAACAATCTTGAGAAAATCTCAAATCTTCAATGTTTTCAGTTATGGTGACATGAGGAGAGTCTTCAACAATGCATTCAATCATGGGTTCCTTGTGAAGCTCTTCAACATGATTGTCATGGATGTTCCGACATCTTCAGAATCTTGCTATGTAATGAGAGATACCTTATATTCTTTAAAAGCTGTTTAATTTCTTTTTTTCTTAAATAACTACTACGATGCTCTTTGATGGGAGTATCATGGATCTCCTCTTTAATTAAATGTTCAAGAAGTGATTCCAAGTCTTCAATACTTTGTATCATGGAAAAAGGTCCATCATATGTTTCCATGTGATACTCAATCCCAGATAGGTAGAAGGTAAAGATATTTTCAAGGAACTTTTTCAAACCATTCATACTACCCCTACGATCATGCCACTGCTCTAAAAAAATCCAAAGGAAGCTTGGAAATGAGGTCATACATTTATTAGGAAGTCCCTAATAGAACCAACAACAGGCCTTACCTTGAAAAGTACCAGCAAATATTTCCATCATATTGTCTTCATGAAGCACTTTGGAGTCAGCCATCAACTGAAGGAAATATTTGACATGCCAGATGGCCGAATCACCATAATTTCCATGAAATACTGGAAGCCATTACTATGCATCCCCCACACCATCACAACAGTTAGGAAAACTTGGGATGTTTGAGAAATCGATAGGCTGAAAAAGTCCCGTTATCTGGGCATCATACTTCTCCCTTAATTCATCCATATCAAAAATTAATAGTATGAATTTGATATAATCATTAAACCTTGTACTGAATAGGTGGAGCTGTCAAGTGATGAGATTTAAAGGTTTTAATATGTCACATGGGCTCTTCTACACACAACAAAACTTCACAAGTTTATGAGATAATAGGGTTTTTATCCCTTCAATGGATTCGCCATGTGAGATTTAAAATATACATTTAAGAACTCTCACAAAAATTACTTTTTGCTTTTCTTTGTAAAAATAAAAACTAAAAAAAAAGTCAGTGGACTCACTAGATGAAAATTAAATATCTACTCTAATCCATTCATCAAACAAAGAAAAAAGAAAAAGGAAGAAAACAAAAGTCGTACTCCGGGAATAAAAAGATTTATCCCCAGCAACGACGCCAAAAAGTGTTGCCGCCTTTCACACACCTGGGTTACGTGGCAGAAATCTTCAAGCCACTCGGTGTGTCCTTGGGGGCAAGTCTTGAGTCAAGGCTGTCACCTTGTTCTTGACTCATTCGTTTAGGCTAACTCCTAACGAAGCCAAGGGGGGTAGACCATATTAAATTACTAAGGCTAATTACTTAGTGTGATGGTGTTATAAAATTTAGGAGTTTTGAAATTAACTAGTGGAAACAAAAGATAACAAGATGCAATATTTTAAGCAGATAAGCATAGTAATGACACTCAATATATATATATATATAATCTAAATAATTGATCAAATAAATCACCAATGCCTTAAATGGAGTCAACAGAGAGAATAATGTGCTTGCATGCGCTTGAAAGAATGTTTTGCAAATGTTTGTTGGTGGATTTTAAATTAATGTGGAATGTGAATGAATTAAATTATGAGAAAATGGGACTCCAGATATACTCGAGGGGTACTTGGAGTATGTCCAAAAGTGAACTTTCATGGCTACCCGCAAGGTGTTTGTGAGCTGGAACGGAGTCTCAGATATTATTGTTCATAACGCACCCGTCAGGGTGTGACAGAGATCGGTGCCTCGAGGTCACTTTCCAGTTGTTCCCACTCCTTTGGGTATTTTTCCACCACTTATAGTTTGTTCAAGGCGTTGGATTTTCGCCTGATGGTTTGAAAATTTGGGAAGACGGAGACCCCTTGGGGGGTTTCGAATGCTCCAAAAATGCTTTCCGGATAGTGCCTCCTCCTATTTTCTATTACACTTGCTAAAAACCAGCAATATTATCACAGTTAAATATGCCCAAAAGTACTTTGAAAGTACTTTTGGATGAACAAACTTTTTACCCAAAAATTCTAAGTTAAAACTAGTTTTTAAAGAAATGGAAAATGAACCAAGGAAAGCAAGATTTCTTTGGGATCTTGTCCTGCTTTGGGGGAAGCCAATATGAAGCACTTAAATTGCTGAATATAAATTTTTAGATTCTTTGGAAACAACCATGCATTCAACAATCTTTAGATCTACTTTCACAGCCTTGAAAAACGACAAGTTTCCCTAAAACTAGATCTAGAGTGCTTGTAAATTTTCTTTTAGGAATGAGATCTAGTTTATGAGCTTTAAGGAAGCAAGATCTATGAAAAATAAACTCTAATATTGATATATATAAACAATTTTAAAGCTGTAAACAAGTAACCAGACTAATTTTAGAAAAAATTGAAGGAGGAAGAGGAAAAGAAGAGCATTTGCTGCTAGAAGCCTTGAAGATCAACCGTGGAGCTTTCTGGTGGAATGTCAAGGGAATATGCCTTTGAATGGTTTTGGAGAGAGTGAAGAAGCAAACTATATCAGCATCCTCTCCAAGCTAGGAACCTGCAGCTGAATCCAAAGACTTTCTAAAATACTTGTGAGATCCGGTTAATACATACATAGAGATTTCAGAATAACATGCATATAAACTTATAAAACATGCTAAATCTAGATCTCTAAACATGCATCAAAAAGGAAAGAGATGGACAATAAACTTATTAACAAACTCCTTTCCTATCAAGATTATAATAAACTTATTATCAATCTTAGCAATGAATCCACAAACAATTAGCAAATTATGAACATAGATATAGGTTACCTCAGTGAAACATGGCAATGCTCATCCACACATACAATGACATGACACCATCTCGCCTCCAAATCCTCTCTTTATTCCAATAGCAAAAGATATTACACAGTATTACAACATCAATGGTTCCTCAATCCAACTCTAACTAGCTTGGAAGAGGCAGCCTGAGCTTTATTTATACAGAAAATTGAAACCCCTACCCAGAGGGGGCACAAATCCCAAGGAGATAGACCACTGCAGCTGAAGGAGAGTCCATCAATGCTTGATATGAAGCTGAACTGAGATTCTACTGAGTCTGAATGTCAATCGAGGGGCTGATTGAGCTGACACACGACCTGCTGAGTGAATCATCAACCATAGAGCCTCCAAAAGAGCCCACGCATGTGTATGAGAGAGAGAGGGCGCAATTCTACATAAAGGAAGCTGAATTTCAACTCTGGATCCACCCAGATCACCTCCTTCAGTCAAGGATTTTTCAGATCTAGTCAATCTGGTGCCGATGAGACTGATTTCAATCAAATTGGTTGAGAATCCATTGATCTAGGATTTTGGATTTTCTCCATTATTCATCAATTTATTAATTAAAATAATCAATAATTGATTTTTTGGGGCGTTCTGACCGAAGTGATGGAAAATCACCCAAAACTAGGAAATAGTAGGTATATAGGATTACTGGGTGCTCTTAGCTTGAAAATGAGCACCTACATGACTGAATCTAACTTCCGATCCCACTTTTATTACCAAACCAATTTTTCCAATTAAACTATTAAAAAATAGGCTAAGTTTTGGAAAAATTAAATTTTAATAAAAAACACTGAAAAAAAAATTAAAAAAAATTAAAAACCTAGGGAGACTTAGACATGTTCATATGACTCAACCATGATGCCTATCATGTTTATACATTGACACATAGACTATAATAACCTCAATAGGCCTAAATGCCAATCCGACCACCCCAACTTTGGAGGTATTGAGTGAAAAACTCAGAAATTATCAATTGTTTATTCAACAACCAATAATAACCAAGGGAAAGAACACTCTGGGCTGATCAGATTGACAAATAAAGTCTAAGAGACCAAGTCTTTTACAGACACTATCATGCTAGAACATTTATTACAATTCTCCCATGGGGTATGAACATGTGATATAGTACAACAAGCACTTCCCAGAAGCAAGATTGAAGGTCTTCTGAAGTCCGAACACGTTATCCTTGTCTAGTTCACCAGGCCCACTTGATAAAAAACCACTAAGTACAACTTAGGTGGTAACAAGTCTTAGAAACAAATTTAGTACCTTGAGATCTATATGCCTCAATGACAAATTCTCTCGCTCTCGACATAGGTTCACATAATTGACCTTTGATCGATATAATCGACTGGGTGTTCGACATCAAAACATCTATTCATGCTGAGTAGATTGTACTAGGGTACCTTGGGAATAATTGACATCAATGGTGATCTCCCTCACACCTTTTAATGGTTCACATCATTGGCTGGTAATCAAATGGTTTCTACCATGTTCGACATCAGAACATTGTAATCACATGGATATAATCGTACTTTGTGGAAAACGAGACGAAGACATTGGGAACTTATTTAGCACTCATTGATTTCCCCATGTTGCGATGGAGTTTTGTATATCTGGAATGGATCCACATTTGTATGGTCGTGGCTATGCTCAAATTTGCATCTATATGACATAGATTTGCAATGTATGTATGGTAGCTATGTCCAAGTTTGAGTCCTCTATCACAGGGATCTACGATGTATTCTAGTAGCCATGGTTGTTTATTCCTCTCATGGATTTTCCTTGTATTGGTCTGTAGCCATGAGTTGGTTACATTTGTCTATGAGTCAAAAGTATTGATGTACTACCGATGCCTCGACGACACTCTTCGATCAAGCTGACTCTACAACTTGTTCTCTCAAAGCTCTCGCTTATCATATCCCTCTAAGCCTCATGCTTTGGGGGGCATTACATTATACCCAAATCCTGTCACCAACATGTGATGAGATCCTTAACACCTATGTTTTCCCTAAATCCTAAACTTGGAGTGGAAACATGCTCTGGATTTCAGTTCTACATGAAAAACCCTAGCACCTCTTTTTCCCTTTAGCTGATGAGTAGTACCTTGTTCAGCACCGCATGATTCCTGTTATAGAGAAGTGGTACCACCGCGTATGTGCTTTGTTCTTGAAGTGGTTCTTACCTACACCGCTCTGTCATAAAGGTATATAAGCGGTACCCTTGGTAAAATTGGAAAAAAATAGGATTCTTGAGGTTTCTAGAACATGAGCCTCGTGTCCTCCCTTATCCCTATCAATATGGGTTGGTTGGTGTCAAGATCCCTCTTGGTAGGATCTTATAGACACCTCACCCACAATTCTCTCAACTATCCCTATCCATTGAGCCTTATAAATACAAGCTCATATCAATAGTTGAGAGAGAGAACTGAATGGTATTGTTATGCTGTTGAATTGACTACCTAGTCCAATCCATTGGAGAGCGCAAGAGAGCAAGTTGGCGATTTTGGGGATGAGGTGTTTGTCTTGTGGAGGAGTTTTTCAACACTAAGGAAATGGTTGTAACATTCTTCATTCATTCTTAATGCAAAGCTGATTTCCATCCCACATATTTGTTGTTTTGATCTCGCATGCATATGTTACTGGATTCCTTAGTCACTAGTATGGATGTGTAGATAATTTTCTGGTAGCTTTGATGTTGTTGTTTGGTTGACATATTTGTAGGTACACAGGTTCATGATCAAAGTAGTATTTCAGGTGTTTACAACATTCAGGGAAGTTCTTCATCCTTTGTCATTCACTCATTTGTTCTGGATCTGAACCATTTAGACCAGAGGATCAGCTTCTATTCGCAGAAGGTGTGATATTCTTGATTACAACACTTTAAAACTTTCATGGCCAAAGTTAGTTTCCAGATGTCATATGTGCAACATAAGGAGTTGTTTATTGAGTCACTAATACTACACATATGAGCTCCTTTGATGTAACAAAATATTTTGTCACAAATATAAGCACTAGAACTAGAGATGAAGTTGGAGTCCTTGCCAATCGGAGATGGTGGCACAGTAATGATGTAGATTCAGTCATAGTTGTCTAATCTAACAGAAGAGATTTAGGAAATAAAGAAGGGTAAAGAAGCATGTGTGGACTTGTGGTGCTCAGGATGTCAAACAGATGGCCACACCAAGGATAATTGTCCATCGTACATGAACTATATCTCGTCGAGTATGCCAAATCCATTGATTACCCACGGGATACCTTGGTGTCAAATATGCCAGACTAGAGGGCATCACGATGAAGAGTGTCTATACTTACAGAAGATCATAAGTACCCTAGCCATCTTTTTTTGTAAATTCTGTAAATCAGTAGGACACGATGAGAAGGATTGTAGAGCATATGAGCTACTGAAGGAGAATATAGTAGAAACCTACTTAATGAAGAACGACAAGTAGGTTAAGAATGAGCAAGAACAAGCACACTACCATCCTGTGCCTTTTCCATAGAACTGGTATCAGAATCAGTATCATCCGTAGTATGTGCCACAAAATCAATACGCATCGCAAAATTAGTATCCACCGCAACAACCACACCCTTAAGGAAGGGGGGGGTGGAAACTTCAGAGGTAGAGGAGGAGGAGGATTTGGCAGAGGAAGAGGTCAAGTTACATGCTATAATTGTGGACATTTGGGACATTACACTATATATTTCCAAGAACCTACAAAGGCATGTTCATATTGCAAAGCACAGGACCATAATGTGGAGAAATGTCCTCAGTTGATAGTGAAGTGGCAGGCTCGAACCATCGCAAGTCCTAACCCTGCATAGAATCTGAATCTAATTCCAAATCCTAAAATAAATGTTCAAATGATTTTTGCTGAGCTGAGAGAGCCAAGATTTGTTTTCGTAACACAAGGAGGTGATGCGACCAGAGCTGATCAAGATATACCATACCCTTCGATGTTAAAAAATAGAAGAAAGTATTTTTGGACGTGTGACCAGAGTTTGTGGATTCTGAACAACCGATATCATTAGCTGAAGTTAGGGATATTCCTAAATGCTTCCAACAGCTATTCCATAAGCAGATTCTAAAAAAGGTTAGTAATCTCAGGTTGTTTCTATCAAGTTGCTTAACAGTAAGTTAAGATAAAGATGTTATCGCAGAGCTACAAGAACTGATAGAAGAAACCCCAGTAGAGTCACAACCTGAAAGGAAGGTTAACCATGTCATGAAGAAATTCAAAACTGGGCATGAGTTAAGAATGACTACGCAGATAAGGGATTATGACATGGATTACATCATTCCAAACTTGGATTCAGATGTCAATATTTTGACGTGACAGACTTGGGAGAGCATTGGAAAGCTACGCTTAGATTGCCCCCCTATCTAGTTGCGACTTGCAAATAAGGTGAAGGTACTACCCATTGGTAGGTTGATTCAAGTCCCTGTCGACATTGAGGGGCTACGCACATTTGCAGACTTTGAAGTCATCAACATTGTCGATGAAATGAACCCATATCCCATGCTTCTAGGGATAGATTGGGCCATAGATAATCATACCATTATAAAAATTCAAGAAAATAATTCTCTCATTTGAGGATGATGAGATGAGGGTAGTTTCTCCCATTGATCCACTGGAGGGACAGAGGTACGTCGAACCCATCAATAGTGAAGGGCAGGGTGATTATCTAGATAATATATACAATGTCAGCACCTTAAAAGAGGATTATGTAAATCCTACAGTGGATGGAAACCTGATATGGAGAAGTGCTAGTTCATGTACACCAGATTCAAAAGAGGCCTTAGAGAACTAGTAAAACATACTGCATGAAGTCTCTATGAGGTGATGCACCAGAGTTACCCGATCTATGTGACGAGTGTAAAATCAGTTGAGGGAGTTACCCACATATGATGGATTTCCTAATATTGCGACCTTCCTCAGCGATTTCAAAGGACTTTTCATAGAGCCGCAGCATTTGTTTGTGTTGGACTATGTGTTCAAGGCTACGACCACCAGATGGTGGGGTACACATAAACAATCCATATCAGAATAGACACAGTACAAAATATTGCTAAAAGTTATATTCGGTGTGGAATTCACAGTCATGAGTCAGAAGTATACAGGGTTTTCAAAACTTGTTGAGCACATTAATCAGTGCCACATATCATTTGCAGAATATATGTGACAAGAATGGGCCCATCATTTCATTCACACATTGGAAATGACACCCAGAAGATGGTATACATCCATGGAATTGCAATAAGGAGATAAGGATTGGGATGAGGTGGTCACACAGTTCACAGACACCTTTGCATTTGTTGATGAGCAGCCAAAATTTGATGCTGCGCTTCAGATGATCAAGGAAAAGATATTCATTGAAATCCCTATCGAAGTAACAAGTTCCCATTAGTGCAGCGTGACCATCTAGCAATGGATGGCTTGTTACAATCTGGACAGAGAACCATATGATGATCCAACTAACATAAACATACTAGAGTCAGAGGGAACACGATAAGTTGAAGGAAGTGTAATTTCGAGCGACCAGTTCCTTAAGCCGCTCAGAATCAAGAAAGTAAAAATTGGCTCGCTGGAGAACCTGAAGTTCACCAATATAGGAGATTATTGGGACGATGAGATGGTATCAATGATCACAGACTTGTTGCATGAGTTTCTAGACCTATTCCCTACCAACTTC
Source organism: Pseudotsuga menziesii (assembly GCA_001517045.1). NCBI lineage: Eukaryota > Viridiplantae > Streptophyta > Pinopsida > Pinales > Pinaceae > Pseudotsuga > Pseudotsuga menziesii. The sequence goes on from LPNX010043553.1 coordinate 252,909, forward strand.
TCAGAGATGAAGGGAATAGTCGGTGACCTAGGGGAAATGAAAATACCCCTGAAACCAGATGTTAAACCGGTTAATAAGTGCCATTATAGGTTGAATCCAAGGTATAAAGAGAAGGTAAAAGTAGAATTGGATCGCATGCTCGACGCAGAAATCATTAAACCTATTGAGGAATTGGAATGGATCATCCCTATAGTGATCCAGGATAAGAATACAACAGGATAATTTAGGATTTGTGTCAACCTGAGGAAGCTGAATGACGCATGCATGCATGATCCATTCCCAACACCATTCACAAATGAAGTACTGGAAAGAGTTGAAGGACAAGATATGTATTCATTCACCGATGGCTTCTCTAGCTATCATCAAGTTAGAATCATGAAGGAGGATAAAAAATAAAATGACCTTCGCCACATAATGGGGATGCTACCAGTATATGATAATTCCCTTTGGACTCAAGAATGCCCCTGCTATGTTTTCTAGAATAGTAGTTTCTTCTTTTAAAGATTTCATACATAAATTTCTTGAGGTCTACTTTGATGATTAGAATTTGTTTGGTCTAGTAAGAGACCATATTGAGAGTCTATGCATGATGCTAGCCTGATGTCGCCAGTATCAGATCACACTTAATTCAAATAAATGTGTTTTTTGCACACCATTTGGTGTGTTATTGGTTCATGTCATGTGTCATGGTGGAAGTTTGGTCAATCCAGTGAAAGTTGCAATTATCCTTGACTTACCACCACCTACATCAGTCATGCAACTCAGATTAGTGTTAGGACACACAGGATATTATAGAAAATTTATCAGAGGATATGCAGAGATAACTGCACCCATGGAGAAACTGTTAAAGAAAGACGTGAAGTTTTAGTGGATAGAGGCTTGTCAGGAAAGCTTGGACAAATTAAAGACAAGATGGCCACTATGCCGATACTTGTATTTCCATACTGGAATAAGAAGTTCCATGTTCATGTTGATGTGTCGTATGTCGCGCTCGGCATAGTCTTGACACAACTAGGTGAGGGTGCGCTTGACCACCCTATTACCTTTGCTAGCAGAAAACTGTCAATGATAGAGAAAAATTACACAATGACATAGAGAGATGGCCTCGCCATGGTCTATGTATTGAGAAGTTTTGACACTACTTGTTGGGTGGACATTTCAAAATGTACACTGATCATTCGACTTTAAAATACCTGGTCAACAAGCCATTGTTGGGGGGGAATATCTGTCGATGGCTTCTCCTATTTCAGGAATTTGATTTTGAAGTCATTGTTAAACATGATCGATTGAATGGAAGACCATACCACCTGTCGAGGATAGAAAGTGGTGAAGAACCAACCATTATGGAGGATAACTTACCTGATGCACAACTATTTGCGGTCTCCATGATGAATGATCGGAATAAGGAGTTTAATGCTGTCATCCACTTCTTGAGCAGAAGCTATGCACCTAAAGGATTCTCCACTACAAATAAGAAAAATTTGGTCATCAAAGCCATTGATTATACGTTGATTGCAGGACACTTATACAGGCAGGGCACAGATGAAATATTGCAACACTACATATTTGAATATGAGCAACAATGGGTAATGAGTTAAGCACATGCCAGTGTCGTAGGAGGAAACTACACTAGAAAGGAAATTGTGTGCAAGATATTCCAAGCAGGATTATGGTGGCCAACCATACATTAGGATACCAAGAGCTTCTGTCGGTGCTATGATATATGCTAGAGAATAGGAAAATTGTCATGCCGCGACGAGATGTTGCTTGCGCTGCAAATAACCCTTCAAGCATTCAACAAGTGGGTCGTTGATTTTGTCAAACCAATAAGTCTGCCAGGAAAGAGGACCGATGCACACTACATTATCACTGCAACATACTACTTAACTAGATGGGATGAAGCTATGCCTGTTAAATATTGTACCACTACGACTACGGTGAAGTTTTTATTTGAGAATGTAGTGACCAGATTCCTCTGCTAGAAAATTATGCTCAGTGACCAAGGTATGCATTTTGTTAACAAAATGATTGTTGAGCTTACTATAGAGTTCCAGATTCAGCATAGAGAGATGACACCCTATCATCCTTAAGCGAATGGAATGGTTGAAGCCTTCAAAAAGATTCTGGAGAATGCATTAACCAAGGTATGCAATGTGCACCAAGATGTCTAGGATCAAAAAGTTTCAACTGTGTTATGGGCATACCACACCACTTGCGAGCGATTAACAGGGCACACTCCATTTAGACTAGTGTATGGAAATAAGTTATTGTGTTGATGGAGTATATCGTGTCGATCCTAAGGATTTTTTGACTGAAATGGAAATGTAGATGTTGTTGAGCAAAGGTTTTCATAGCTCATTCAGATGGAAGAGGAATGCTTCGTCGTAGGGTTCCATAAAAACATACAGAAACAAAGGGAGAAAGTATGCCATGATTGCCATATCTGGACTAAGCCTTTCGCAGTCGGAGGAATTTTTTTGTTGTATGAGAACAAAATTTTGAAGCATCCAAGGAAATTGAAGACACATTGGCTAATCACAGCACTAGTACAAAATGAGGAATTAGCTACTAGGTGACTAAAATTTCTAGTCACCACAGGTTTTCCAAGTGATTTACTACTAAATATGAGCAATTTTGATTGACCCAACTATAAACGACTAAAATTAACGACTAATTTAGTCACCAATTAACAAATATGACTAGATAATAAGTGACAGAATTAAAATGACTAAAATAAATGACTAATTTAGTCACGGCATAAAAAATGACTAGCTAGAAGAATATGAATTAGTCATTTATGTTAGTCATTTTTAATTGTGTCATGGAAAATTGCAAATTTGGCAATGAAGTGTAATTTTTGTAAATTGTATACCTTCTATTAGTAATATTAGTGCCATGCACCTTGATCTTCAGAGATCCAACAAAGCAATTGCATGAATTTTCTCTTGACCATCTTTATCCCTGCTGCATCATTGAAACAAACCCGGTTAAGCACGTTCCAAAGGAAAATTATGTTCCTATGTCAATTATGAATTATGTACTAGAAGTAGTACCGTATCGTTACCTAGATAGAAGCATCAAAGCCCTACATCCCCTCGAGAACAGGCCATTCGAATGCACCTCCTCCACGTAGAATTACCAAATGCATCCAATGCATGGCCAAAAAAACACGTCAACTTCGTATTTCTAGGCTGAAGGTATCGTTCGACCCCCGCTCCCCTGTTTTTGCACTTGATACCCTATTTTTGTAGACAATAACTTGGTTCAGGATCTTGTAGTGACCAGCCGGAGCGCTTCAAAGGTATGGTTCTTGCTGCTCTGATTGTGTTCATCACTCCAATCAATAACTAATTGTTATGGTTTTTTACAAGTCTCAATGCTGCTGAAGTTACTGCTTCTAGTACTTTACATTTGCAATTATCACCATCTCCAGCTTATGCGCTCATAACCATATGCATTTTGAGCTTTCAACCTGGGAAAAGCATGAACACCCTCCTCACACCCTCTTGCAATGCCACTATTTTCAAAGGTCACTGGTTTTTGCGCATCGACATTCCTCACACACTCCAAAGGAAAACTGAAGCAGACATTAGAAGAAGTGATTAAACTTTGCAAGGAGGTTTACTTGTTTCTTAGATTGTGGCAATTTTTCTGTAATGGAACAAAGATTGTGCCCCAAAATTTTAAAGGATTCGAAACATCCAGGTGTTGGAATCCGATACCATATATGGATTCTTTGATTGGGCCGAGCAGGATGGAAATTGTGGTACTGGCATGATCCTCCGTATAATATATGACTCTCATAGTTTCAAGCTAAGGATGGGTGTTGGGAGTGGCACTAATACTTTTTCTGAACTTTTAGCCTTATGGGGGATTTTATGGTTCACAATATATATATATATATATTCTCTAGCTTTTTATTTTTGGCGAATCAAATGTCATAATTGATTGGGACAAAGGTCTCACCAATTTGCAGTCACCGAGTTATGATTGTTGGTTGAAAAGGATTGGGCTCCTAAAGAATTGTTTTCTTTCTTTATCCTTCGGGCACCTATACAGGGAGTTCAATTCTGACACGGAAAATTTATCAAATCTTGCGATAGGAGACTGCCCTAGTATTCTTCACTTATGTAAGTACTCAAACAGAATCATGATTACTGAAGGTCGCTTTACCTGCTTCTAGTTTCTCCATTCTGGTTTTGTCTTGGACTGTTTTAGGTTTTATCTGCATGACAACTCTCTGGAGCCCTACTATTTTTTGTCTCACAGTTATTTTGTCTTTTCCGCATTTTTGCTTTCTACAGGTTGATGGGTAGAATCCCTCTCATTTATTTTTGGATATTGTAATGTTTTGCCCAGGGCTTCAATATTGTCTTCTATCCTACTTTGAAGGGGATTTTACATCAACAACTATGATGTAATTTTTATTCTTATGAATAACAAATTATATATTTTTTTACAATGAAAAAAACCATTAATATAGAAAGATTCTACCACGTTTCTTTCTATATTTAGAATTTTTTTTTAAAAGCTATATTTTAACAAAATATATAATCTAAATTTCAATAAATTATAACAAAATATATAATTTATATTTCAATAAATAGAGATTCCATAATTTTTTCATTTACACCTTGGAAAAAACACAATTTAAAACAACCTATTTTGACAAATATATAATATATTTTTACGTATAAATTTGTTTCCATTTTTCTTGTTTAACCCGTGCTTTAGGTTGTTTCCTTTTTAAGCTTCATATTGAATTGCTTTATGTTGTTTCCTTTTAATACTTTTGTACACTTTGGATTCAATAGGGAATGGAGAGAACCAACAAATGGATAGAATCAACAATGGTAGGAGGGAAATCACAATCACAATCTTTTCATTTCATCATTTATGGCATTTTTGCTTCTGCAATTTCCTCTCCTCTTTCCATGGCCATGTAATTTCCGCTTCCTGGTCCATCTTCTCGCCTTTTAAGATGGATCATATCTTCTCGTTTGGTGTGTTGTGTCTTTCTTGAATCTGGATGTCAGTGTTTGAGTCTTGAGAGTAGGCATCTCTTCCTACGTCTATTTGTGATAGAGAACAGTGGTCACCTTGAGGGAAAATGGATTAGGTGGTTGGATATGATTCTTTCTATGATATTTATTTATGGTCGTACATCTGTTTTCTCCCCATTCGTCTTTTTTTTTCCATTTTTGATGCTATTTCTAGAGGGAACAACGTACAAGAACATGCTATGATCTATAATGGCTACGATTTAGAGAGGCTCGTTCCCATCATTATAGAACTAGTGGGTTTCTCTTGCAAATATCGCTATTACGTCTCCCCTCCTCACTCACCTCACCTTTTCACTTGAGTCCTCTTCTTCTTCTTCTTCTTATTTCTCTGGGCTCTTTGATTTACTCCCTGAGTGCCCTCGTAACGAAGAATTATCACTGAAAGTTTCTAGAAACCTCGGGAAAACAATACCCATTTTTCCCTCACCTGTACAGATATATCTATGTTATGTAGAAGCAATTATAAAATTATTTTTTTTGTAATCATGTGAAATACATAAACATGCATTCGCCTACCTCGGGCAAGGTAAACCAACTCAAGAGTGTCGGGATATTGTGGAATTGACATGGCATTGCTTCCAATCATCTTTCTGTAGAAGGAAACAATTGCACACTCTAATTCCTCATTTTCTTCTACGGTGGGAAACTCGAAGGTTCCAGGTTTTTCATAGGTAAGAGCAAGAGAAGCAAAGGTAAAACATTGGGTAGGATGGATTGAGCTTCCCTGAACTTAAAGAGATTGGTGAAATATCGTGAAAAAAAACACTATTTTGGGTTTACGAGTATAGGGCAGTCGGAGGTCAGGACTCAGACTCTCAACTCTCCAATTCTATGCTTCAGTGTCTCCCTAATTTCTATTTCCTCCAAAATATTATGCAGAGCTAAGATGTCGACTTGGTTGTCGTGAATTTACAGGTATGTATAGCATTTTATACATCCCAAATAACACACCCAGTCACCCCATCACTCCCACCAGACGAGATTAGGACCGATGGCGGCCCTTGCCCTCTTTATATCAAGCGAGCGAGTTCATACCCTCACCCCCACCATTGGCCAAGAATATATATGTCCCCTCATGTCTCCAACAGATGACAAGAGATGTTCGCCAGATGAGAAAGTAGTCCCCATTAAATAAATACCCCATTCACCATGAGTCACCATCGCGCCGGACCCCGTTAAATCTAAATACCCTTGGAACCTTCAACACGGACCCCAAAAAGCTTAGCAAGAGAGACAAGGAAAAGGAAATGGATTGCTTTCTTTTCTTTTACTTGCCCAACTTAGGGCGGTTAGGGTTAACCCAATGATGAGCCCCTGAACGGTTAGCGGCGTAAAATTATTAAACCTATCGAAACACCATACGCGAGAGAGATATAATATATGTTTCTGAGTTGCCATGATAGTTATATTATATTGAGTGAGTTCAAGTTCCCACCAAAAAATCTATTTATTGATTACAGAAAGCCTAGTTGGAACAAATAGGCGGGGGGGGGAGAATGATGGAGCTGAGTCACCTGATCGATCAATTTATCCATGACTAATTACTTCTATCCTCTGATTGAGGAGGAGAGATTTCTTACTTGGACTGGTNAGGCGGGGTGGGGAGAATGATGGAGCTGAGTCACCTGATCGATCAATTTATCCATGACTAATTACTTCTATCCTCTGATTGAGGAGGAGAGATTTCTTACTTGGACTGGTACAACTTACACTAGCTTCCGAAAATAATGTATGGCAGAGACGATTGGATTCGAACCAATACTAAGAAAGCAAACCAGCTTTCGTCTCTTGTCGTCCTCCTCATTATAGTACTTTATCATCCAATTATGAATCATACAAGTCCATATCAATTTATTAGGGTCTGTTTTGCTACGAAAGAATGCTAAAGGAACAAATATATAATCAGTGTGGTTGGTAGGCTTGAAAGGTCTAACAAACTATCCCAAAAGGCTAAAGGTTCCTGGCTCCTTCCTTCCTATTTCTGGGGTATCTCGGAACTGCCTTCTCGGATTTATAAATTACAACCAGATAATACCCAAGCATTCCTTCGTCTGGTTCAAAATTCAATTCCATTACCAGCATCTCTCCTATTGAAGATCGAAACCCTGCACTAGATGATTATATATATATATAACACAAAACAATATAAATGCTCGAACACACATATATATTATTGTAAAACATATATATAAAATAAAACTTATGATACAATATAAAATAAACAAAATAAAATATAAAATATACCATATAATATGTACTATGTAAACTAATAAAATGATCATTGGAATATGACCAAAATACCTCCAGCGCAAACCCAAACATACGACCAAACTCTTCTTGAGTTCATTCATGGAGGATTATGAGAAGGAAATGGCTTATGAGAAAGCTAAGACAACCTGCATAGTTCTTTGTAAGTTTATTGTTTTAATTTTTTGCACTGGATCAGTGGAACGGATTGAATAGCCAATAGGATTAACGTAATAGATATTTTTCTTTGACTGCAGAGGGATTTCTTCAAAGCAGTGCGAACAACAGCTTCACTGAGAGAATTGAGGCACATAAATTGTGAAAGCCTCAAGCTGCCCTATGAATCCCTTGTTTGCTGAGCAACTACGACTGTGTTACTCTGTTCCTGCTTCATACACAGTAAACTCTATCATTCCAGAATCAACATTATCTGAATTCATGGTGACTTCCTCCCCAAATTACCCAAGTATGAAGAATTATGTTGAATTCGTGGAGATTTCCTACTCGGATTATCTAAATAGACGTTTGATGCCAAATATTTTCTGTTGGCAAGAAGCCATGAGGGTTTGGTGGGTTTTGGGAGGAAAATAGTTGTGAATTTGGTCTGAGAGGTGCTTTTGGTGTTTTGGGTATTTATCAGGTCACATTGATGCTTGTCGAGGAATTGTCATGCTTAGAAACCATTGCCGAGGGTTTAGAATTTGGGTATTTGTTTTCGAGCTCTTCCATGGATAGAAGGGCATTCGAGAGAGCTTGGAGGCTCTTAATGAGGTGGGTGATGAATTGTAGGTTGGTTTCTTGTTTTTATTTGGAAATTTAGCTCATGCATGTTAATCTTGGTTAGCATCCTACATTGTGAATGTTTAAAATTGTCTAGCGTCCTGAATCTTGATTCTTTATTGTGAATTTTGATTCCTAAATAATTAGTTTTTCAATAACTGGTAAGAATTCAGTTCTTTAGTGCCGATAAAAATGAATGACCACACCTCAAATAACAATAGTGTTTCTACTACTAAGTTCCTTTCCTGAAGCAAGTGTTATTTAAGCCTATGAATGTTATATGTTCACCCATCCGTCCAAAAGTTCTATGTGAAGCTTTTTCATTCCCATCTCTGTGAAAGTGCAACACCTTACTGTGCTAAAAAAATTAGGGTACTTAGAAACACTAATCACAGTTTGTTAGCGAGCTTTTTGTCTCTTCAACTAGAAAGAAACCCTTATGTCGTTTACTGAGATAGAGCCCCTGACAACTGTGCCAGTTCTTATGTTGCTCCCCAGGTTGTTTCTACTCTCACAGGGACAAATGCATGGGCATAATGTGCAGGATAACCTTCTTGCACCAATCTAGGACTTCAAGCAAATTCTCAGGCTAGAGAGGGGGTACCCTCAAATATACTAAAGATATATTTCTATGAGGCTAAGACTCCTTTTATTATTGTAAGACCAAATCTGACCAACAACGGAAGAAGCAGTTACAACAGGAGAGTAGTACGCAAGAGAAAAGGTAAATAGAACATAGCAAGGACCAACAATAGATAAAACAACAAAATCTTATTTTTATTTTAAAGAAGGATAATATTTTATAACATGCCCTTTTTTATTACAATTTAAACATACAATATCACTTTTTATCCTTCTACTAGTTGGGTGCACACACTTTCAGCTGAAGAGGATATTAAATTAGACATGTTTGCTTGTTCGGCCAGTCTGTTAGTTCTCACCTCAGAGGATTAAGTATGCCCAAAGTATTCAGTCTGTTGTTAGTTCTTACCTAGGGAATATTCCTTCCAGTCTGTGGATATAAAACACATAGCCGATGTTGCTTGTTTGGTCAGCCTACCATTCCGAGGGATTAAATATGACTTGCTTGCTTGTTGTTCGATCAGTTAGTGTCAATTATCACCAAGGGATTTAGTCCATTGTCTGTAGTTCCTATTTCCGGTAGTTCTCACTTCAACACTTGAGTTTTCTATTCAAGGGAACACTTGGGGGTTTGTACTAATGTTGATAATACACCAGTTGGACCCACATATAATCCAACTCAAAAGGGTCTTGGTCACCATCATTTTCACCACACCAAAGGATGATAAATATTGTTTGAGAAGTATTCTACCGAGTGATGATGTTTCCCTACCTCCCTCTAAATGATGTCTCCTAGCTCAAGAAGCTATGTCTCCATGTGTTGCATAGGATGCAACTACTTAAGATCATAAGACAACATTAGAGTTGAGTTTACATGAGGAGAAGACAGTAGTTTAAAGATGGGGTTTGTTTGCTGTCAAACAGTAGTCAAAGGTGAGGTTTGCATTATGATAAGACAACAGTCAATTTGAGTTTGCATGCTGATAAGACAGAGTTTGCATCATACCTCACTTGATTTTAGGAGTAATTCGAAGCAGCATGCAGGAGAGGTTGCCATAATATACCTTCAGCTCTGCATGCAACTAAGAGCAGTTCTTCTTACAACTAACTAGTTTAGTAATCAGATCACTATGAGATTGAAGTTTAAGGTGCAGCTATGTAACGCATGGTCACACTTGTAAATGATCTCATGCAGGGTGAAGACTCTCTTAAACCTAGGTCACAGTTCCAGGTCAATTGAAGTCTATAAGAGTAGTAAATACTTATTGTAATGGGGTTGGATCACCAAGGACATTTGTCATTGTAATTTCAGAGGTTTACAATTAAATAAATATGGAATAATTGATCCACTTTTTGTACCCCTATTTTTATATGCTTGATACTTAACTAGTACATATTTCAACCATTTTTGTTCCATTGTTAATAATATTTTGCAGATCTAGAGATTCTTTAACCCTGATTTGCCTGAACTATTCCAGGTTTCAGCGAGCTTTCCAAGGCCCTGACAATCTGTAGATTGGAGAGATCCATTCCTTAGCTACCTAGTAGCAACCAGGACAAAGGTTGTTATCAGCACCAAACCCAAGTCTTTCAGTCATATTTTGTGTGTGGAAAGATTCTTCCATTTCAGAAGCCTCACCATTATTCTCCATTTTCCTTCAGACGCATGTTATGGCTTGATTTTGACTCCATCCCTTGGTCAGCACCAGTTTCCTCTGATTCTTTCCATTAAGTTCCATTTTGACCTAGTAGTTCAAGTACCTGTGACCAAACTCTATTGCACTATTTACTAATAAGTTGCATGTAAAGTTGGGGATAACCCCTAGAGTAGGAAAAACCAAAACCTGAGCAGGAAGCATGCATGTTGAGGTAACAGTGGGCGTAGTGAAGTGTGCACCTGATTGGGCCCAATGGTTAAGAACATGTGTTATCTCCAAGGAGGTCACAAGTTCAATTTCGGTGGGGGGTAGGGCTGCACAAATTGACCCATCATAGTGAAGCTGAAAGGGTAGGAATCCCCTTGATGTGAAGTCTCAGCCCAGGCTGACCTATGAGCTATTGGTATATGTGGCTTGCACCCTGTTGCATATACTCTCGGAAAATTGCTAGGTTCCCATGGTTTAAAAAAATACAATGGAAGTAGACTGTAGTGTCTACATTTGCACCAAGTCTCCATCGACATCAGCAGTGGAGGTTCGAGTGTGAAAAAGACCAAACCGATCCAACTCAATTGAGTCCGTACCTACTCGGCAAAGTCAGTACCTAACCAGCTAGTGGGGCCATTTTTAAGATAATTATTCTTTAAACCTTAAAAATGTATTTCCTAAAACCCTAAACCCAAAATGCATACTATAAAGAGACCCACTTCCTACCCACCCCACCCCTGCCTCTATTTTCCTCACACCTGTCTCATTGAGCATTTGGAGTTTTTGGAGCAGTAGCGAAGAGTGTGATTTGGAGTGATCTGGGATCTCATTTGGAAAATATTCTTGGGTTTCTTGTAGTGGAGTTGGCATATTTTAGAACACTGGACAAAAATCACCTAAATGACTATGAAATAGGTATGTATGCTCACGATTTTGTAATAATATTCTAGTCCTAGGTTCTTACAGTATCATAATTTAATATTTGTAAAATGTGACTTTTATGTAATAAGGGCCTTATTGATTTTATTAGGGGTTTCCTGCCCTTCTATACAATCAGTCAGTTTATGGGAGTAGTCTTCCTTCATTGCTGTTGTTTTTGTCTTTGGCTCTTTATTTCTGTTACTCTTAATTTTCTATTTCAGTTACACTAATGGTAGCAGTAGTAGTTCCATTTTGGGTATGGAAACATTGCAGTGTTTTAGAAAATTAGAAGTGCTAGGTTGTGGAGCTGCTACATACAGTATACCTTCAATATTAATCCAGTGTTTCCTCACATTTTCTCGTTGTTTTTCATGTTCATACATAACGTTGTTACACATATATGCTTTTTACTAGGTGTCTTTATTATTACTGTTTGTCTAGTTGTTTCTGTTTCTTTCTATTTACCCAATTGTTTTTGCTACATTGCTTAGTCTGCTGTGCTAATGTTATTGTTTTATCCACATTCTAGAATTTTCATGGTACTTTTAATTTTTTTTATATGCAACCTACTAGGAGAGATCATGAAATTCAAGGTACATTGACAAAATTGTGCTCTCAGGACTGCTATTTATGATTTAGCCATGGCTGCTTGCCTTCATACTTTATATACCATATGTCCCAAACACATTGTTGAATGTGCAACTAAAGAGTTGCTAAGTGTGTTTGCTCATACTTTTTAGAATACAAGTAGCCAGAGACTGAAGGTAAGCTATGTCTCAGCCATGATTTAGAACTCCTATATAGATCTTTTTGCCTGAAAGTTGAATAAGCATTTTCTCTTCATGTTCTTGTCTCAGGTGGCCATGTGCAGTGCTTATGTTCAGATAGTTAATACATGTCCACCACATATCTGGAACTTAGACATGCTTGTTGACCTTTTGCAATAACCTGGACCTTGTTTCTAGCTTGTGAATTGTATTCAAGTCGCTGTGGAAATATTGGGTCCTCAGGATGTAGGAGGTCAAGTTGAAACAAATGGTGCCAAAGAAGCCGAGCCATCCTTGAGTGACTTGGCAGCAGAAAGGATCTCTCCTGTCAGGAAGAAAATGGTCAGCAAAGATGGTATAAATATACAGGTCAAATGTCTAAATACATTTGATGAAGGTTTCTTGAGAATGGACAGAGACATACATGTTATGGCTTGGCCTTCAAGTGGGTCAGACATAAATTTGAATGAACAGACTGCAGAACATAGCTCCAAATATGATTTGTTACAAGAGAGAGAATCATATGCAGCTTATTTTCATGAACTGGTTCTGAAGGTTGTCAATTCCTTAGATCCAAACAATGTTTATTCAGATTTAATGAAAGAACGTGCCTTAACTGCTCTGAGTATGCTCTACCAAGTATTTTCTAAATATCCAAAGAGATTATGTTATATTTGTTGGAGACATCTACCATCATACACACTCTTTCAGTCAAATTGGCCTAGTTAAACCACTATCCTAAGTTTAATTGACATCAAGGAGCATTAATTACCATCATCCCAGTCACTCCCACACCTACCTACAGTCAAGGAGGCTAACTTAGCCTTTCCTACAATCAAGGAGGCTAACTGGAGCACTCCAGGGGTGATCTGAGTGACATTCATGCACCTAATTGCTAACTAGGGGTTACTTTCAGTTCAACCAATCAGTTACAGTCAGTTAAGGCGCCTCCATGCATTAAATATATTATTTAATCATTATTTATTGATTATTTTATTATTATTTAATGAACTGGAGTGAACTAGGCGCCTTCACCAACTTCTGATGGTCAGTTCAGCTTCAGTTAACCTCATCAAGGTTTATTGGAGTCATGCAGTACTGGAACTTGATGGTTGGTTGCTATGACATGTGTTTTATCTCCTTCAGTTGAGATTAAGTCATTTATTGCACTCCAACTTCAGTTAGAGATTGGTGAGTCAATTAAGGTTTTTTGTCAAGTGGTTAACTGAGTGGTATTGCATGGCAAAGAGTCAGTTAAGCTAGACTCATGCATGGGAATTCGAATTGTCCCTTAGTTATTCGAATTCTTCATTGAGTTAAGCCATTGATTATGCATGGTATTGTAATCCTCTATTGTTTATATAATATACAGAGAGGAAACCTATTTGGTTCCTGAAAATTTCCAATTCATGAGTAATTCTTAATAATTCTTTGATGAGATTGAATCTTAGTTCCTAGATCAATGTGCAAGAATTAATATGGTATCAGAGCCTACGGCGGGACGAAGATCAATCTCTCAAAAACAAGATTTTTGACAGATTTATCCATGAAATGTGAGCAATAGCTCAATCCGACCTTACGGTGCCTTTTGTTTTGATTTGCAGGTCTTAACAGGTACAACTTCGAATGGACTCATCAATCCC
>LPNX010043553.1:268320-283715 GCA_001517045.1 Pseudotsuga menziesii
ATATTCACATATATCGGCAACTTATGGCATCGATGTCATGGATGTCTATAAAGGTTCTTGTTTTTAGACTCAAATGTCTTTCATAGGTTGTGGTTTGTTTGTAACTTTGTATAACAGTCAATTTTCTTTTCATTTTGCTTTCTAGGCTTACTTTTCTATTTCTGATTCCAGGGCCAGGAAGGAACTCTTACAATCTTTCAGTTATCCATATATCTGGATGCAGTGGATAGGATATTTATTTTACAAAGTAAGTTTTAAAGTGAAAATAGTTTGGTGGTTCCAAATTTAAGATCAAACAAGAAAGCAGGGCCTACCTTTGAAGTTGTTTATTTTTTCAAATTGATTCTCCTGAATGGTTTTTTGATTTGTTGCAGATGTAAAGTTACAAGTCTTATTCTGTTAATAATTTGAATTAGTATGTACTGAATGTAGGTTTTCTTCCTGGAGAAATGAGGCTTATAACCAATATATGTGCTGATCCTAGCAGCAGAGAACAATTTGAGAACACAGAAACCCTTTTTTCAATTTTAAAACTTCCATGGTTGTTTCTTAATATTGACAGCCAATCTGATATCATCAGGAAGACAAATTGCAAAGTTATTAGTATGTTGCCTAAGATAGGGATCAAAGCAATGAGTGAAAACATTCTTGAGGTTTTGGACCTAGCATTGCAAGATCAGAGTGCTGATGTCCGAGCTGAAGCTGTTGCATCTATGCCTATTCTTTCATTCAATCCTAGCTATGATATTATTACAGCCATGTGTAAAAGATTGGAGTAGGTGCTGCTTAAAATACAGTTAGGCATTATTAACCTCAATCCAACTTCTGTACTTATCAGTTACTGATACTGGCTTTCTGATATTTCAGGGTCTTGGTTCAAGACAAATCTGACAAAGTTCGTGAAATTGTAGCTCATGATATTGGATACATCGCATGTATCTCCGCTACTCTTTTAGAAACCAATTATGTAACTGGCTGTCTGTGTCAACTTCACCAAAATGTTGGTTCAGAAGTGAATTTGGGAAACATAGATATTCTTATATCCGGATTCTTTTTCCCTCAGTGTGATAAAAAAGTTTCAACAAACTCAGGGAAAAGTGACATTGATGTAACTTTACATCAGATAAGAGGGAAATACAGTCTTACTAATGCATATGTTTTAGAGTTTTCTTTGAATATTTGTCAGTCTCTCTTTTATCGAATTCTTTTTAGTGAATCATCAAAGCAAGTCCAAGTTACTGCTGTGGGATGCATTTCTCGTCTGCTATGCCATGCAATCAAAAGTGGCCTTCTAGGAACAAAACCTTTGTGGATAAAATGCTTAGAGATCCTTCCACTTTATGAGAAGAAGGCTGTGAGGAGATCATTTTGTTTGCAAATCCATTGGTTCATTGAGAAGAATGTCATGGATAGTTTGTTTGAAGATGATGACACATGTAACAAAACGAAAGAAGAAAATATGCTTGGAATATTGAAACATGCCCTGGCAGCCACTGAGGATCTGGATGTGTTTGAGACTTTGTTGGAAACAGTAGCAGAAATTATGAAAGTGGCTGATGTAAATGGATATTTGTTTTTTTTCCTCTTTTGCTTTATTGATTGATCAGCTTGACAATTCAAATATCTGGGTAAGAGTTACAGCTGCTCAGTTAATACATAAATCTGCTGCTGTTAAACAGAAAGTTGGAATCAGATCAATCCTTTCTAAATTTGGTGGAATTAGAGATGAGCTGTTTGAATACCTGAAAGCAAGGCTTGTTACCCGTCCAATCATGGTAAGTGAATTTGCAGAGGCCATTTTTGGTATACCAAGTGTATATCTTGTTCGGGAGATGGTCCCTATAGTTCTTCCAAAGCTTGTAGTATTACAACAACAGAATTGCCATGCATTGGCTACTTTGCAGGAACTGGCAATACGCTTAAATACAAGTTTTCCATATTTGCTGCTGGAATGGTGTCACAAGATGCTATCATTTGTGTTTCTTCATTCAGATGCAAAGGAACTGGTTGCTGTAATGCAATTCTATGAAACCCAGACGGGATCTGATACTAGAGATATTTTTACTGTTGTGTTGCCAGTTCTGCTCGAGGAGTTTGTACACTTCCTTGGGGATTCACACAGTGATGATACTGACGAAAGGTGATTATATTCCATATTCAGAAATTTAAAAAACTATAAATTTTCCATATTTATCATTGGCCCTTTACTGATATGACATATTAGTACTCTGTGCCAGAAGCTTTAATTTGAAGGATTCAGGTCAAATTTTAATACCTAAAAACTTGAAGTTGATCAAGTTTTATGATCATATTAATCCATAAACTTCAACATTTTTTTCTCTTTTATTCCTTTATGGGATTATTCTATGCTTTGTATTTTTTCTTGTATATATGCTGTTGTAGATTTGTGTACTTGTTCTTTCCTCTTAGAAGAATTATATTATTCCTTTACTTTGGAGTTTACATACGTGGTTTTTTTAATGTGCTTTGTGACTATGTTAACTGTGACCTTATTTAAAAAGGCTCGTGCACGAGTATATCAGTGCACTGGAAGCAAAAACAATATTAAAGTACATAATTATGGTTCAGGTGATCTGCTCTTTTTCAGCTTTATGTTGTTGCCATCTGGTATAAGCATAAATAAGCATTTTGGTATGTATGCTCACGACTGGGGAGATTGCATTACAAGAATTCAACCTTCACGACACTTGCATGTGATGCTATTTTTGCTCGATGTATAGTTATAGTATTTCTTTCTTATTTCCCATTGTAATTAGATGTTAAATATGAAATATTTGAATTATTTTCAACTTGTAGCAAGCAAATTATGATCTTGATGTCATCAAATTGGATCAAGGAGACTTGGGGAATGTGCTCTCCATACCAGAAAGCAAACATTTGTTCAACTCAATAGATTTATATCACAAGTATCCTCCTGCACCTCATCTTAAGCCAGCTTTTCCTGATACTCAGCATAGTATTTATTCATCTCATATCAAATATTTTTGCTAGAAATGGTTGTTAAATCTTTTGTTGATTCTCAGCATGGATTTGATTCACCACATGTCAAATACTATTGCACTATATAGTTGATCCAAGAAATATCCACTGAACCTTACTACCTCCATTTGAAAAAGTAATTCACTTCAGTAATTCATCCATTTTTGTAATACCAAGTAACTAGTCATAAGAACTCATCAAAAGACCATAAAATATAATGCATATATTTTCCCATCATGCTTCCTAGATCCTGGAGGCTATGCATGTTTTCCCCATGCAAGCAGTGCTACTTTTGTCCATTATGTTTTAACTAACTCCAGCAATATCAGATTTCAAAACAGACCCCACTCCAGCTCTCACAAATCACTCATACATATCCATTACAATCTCCTTCAACCCACCTCCTCTCCCTAGGCTAGACTCTTCTCAACCCACCATCCACGTTCATTTTAAATTTTTAACCATGCATTAGATGACATAAACATCAAGAAACTTAAGGTCAAGGTCATCAATATTGATCGATAAGGCCCCTATTGACAAAGATGAATTGTTTTCCAAATAACATGGTTAAGACACACTAGATGTTTTCCCCCACACAACACAGAGCTATGCCCCCATTCCATAGACATCCATTGTCCTTGCAATGCCTAGTTTGAAAAGGAATTTTAAGGCCCTCCATAAAGACACTTTCTGTACCATCCACCTTTACCCATTTAGGAAGAAGTTAGTAAAAGTTATAGTGTTCATTCCTTAAGAGAGAGAAATGCATATTTTCTGAAAACAAGAGGAAATTATGATAGATAGATATCTAGATAAAGAAATAGATTTTATTAAAGATGTCCACTAGATGAAGGATCTATGGCACTTAAGAGTTACAACTTGAAGCAGCCCACCTTTCTGGATCCCAGAAAACAGATATCCATGAGGACCAGGTATAGATAAGAAAAGATATTATTTTATCTATGCCTGGTAATTGGCCACAAAAGCAGGTCAATAGAACTAAGCACAAAGTTGACAAAGCAATATGCTCCAGTTCCCCTTTGTAGACCTCGGGAGCTTGAGTTTTCTGTTGTTTATTATTTGTACTTGGACACCTAGAACCTTGCAATTGTGAACTTCCTCTGCTTGCTTCTTGCAGCTCTTCTAAGCACAAAGCTAACAGAGAAATATGCTCTGGTCCCCCACTGTGTCTGCAATGTGCATTTGTTTTTGTGAAGCACTTGAATTGATGGCTGTAGCGTGGTTCTACAATGAACAATGTTTAAGTTATTTGTTAAATCTATTCTTTCCTTTGTTGTTCTCAAGTATGATATTTGGATGTTAATTTTGTTTATTATAAATCCTATTAGGGAAAGCTCTTTATGATTTGATGGTGATGCAATTCATGGACTGTTTTATTAATTTTCTGGTTTATGTCATAACTGAAATTGTGTGCCCAGAGTTTTGAAAGCAGTTAAATGTGGCAAATATGACTGGGCAGAAACAAAAGCTTCCTCATGGGGTTCACCAGGATGCAGCAGTAGTACAGATACACACATTTAGGAAACTGAGGTAATGATTTGGTTGGTGAATAAGATTTCAACCTTATCTAATATTTGATAAGCTTTTAACATAAGGCCCTTTTGAATTTTTGTTTACAAGAAGTCATTATATCATTCTGTATTATGATTCTTATTTGAGAATATTTTCAATATGGAGCCATGATTTTAGCATTTGGAATTGTGTGTTTTGGCTAGGCTCCATGTGGCACTTCAGATGCTGCAAAAGAAACAGAGTCCCCATTTTCAAGCCTTGCTTCGGGTTACAAGAGGTCCTTGGAAGAATAAACTTACCAATGACATTAAAAGCTTCTCTCATGAATTAGATCCTAGAGGAGTTTGACCTTTTCCATCTTGGAAACCACGCAAATTTAACAATCTACAGGTCAACAATCCTTTTTATATTTGAAATGCATAAAGCATAAGACTATTCCAGTATTATTTTGTTCTTGTTTTGGAAATGGCTTGGAAAATAAATAGGAAGAGTCGTAATTAACGACGGGGTTCATCTAAATCTGCTAATATCAAAATTTGGCCTATGGAATTGGATTCTTGAAAATTTTGTTTCATGTTACAGGCGATTGAGCTAAGAGCTGACACTTGTGTTTGTTTGATGCAGGGTGATATTTGGAATGATTATGTCTTTGCCAATAACGCTATTATACTATGTGCTTCTTGTGTCTTTAACCTCTAAGCCTCAGTGAATCTTAGATCTACTAGTGGCATGAAGCCTGTTGATAATTCCATGAAATTCTACTCGCTAAATTGATACTTTCTCTGGATTCTAAATGGTTTGAATGAGTGTGATTTAATAAATTTCCCTCCATCTTTTCTAGGAGAATACAGTTATCTAAGGTGCAATGGTTTACTGTTGTTTTCATATCCTTCAATGCAGCTGCAGCTTTTGAATAATGGGTTGAGATTGTTGAAGATTGGTGGTACCCTTGTTTACAGCACTTGCAGGTAATAATGCATACCCTTGTATTCTTCTTTAAACACGTCAGATTGCATTTTTGTGCATTCATGTCATGGAATATCCCAGTCCTTAAATTGGTTGATAACTCTAGCTATTCTTTGGTCTCTTTTCCATGCAGCTTGACAACATCACAAAATGAAGGTGTTGTAGAGCAATTCCTTGTTGTAACTCCTAACGCTGGTAAGGAAGCTATGTTAAGCCTCAGATGAAAAGACAAGACAGAAACAAGGGATTACTTGAATTCAGGAGATGGCATTCCCTTCCCTTTGTGGAATAGCTTACAAAAGAGGGAATCAAATGTCCAATTTCACCTGAAATGGATTGTGAACTTCTCCTTTCTTTTAGCTCTAAAGGAATTTACTAAGTCAAAGAGGGAGTTAGCTAATATTTTGTTAGGATTTAAACTGTGTGCCTTAGGAATTACATGGTTATATAAATTAATATTATGCAGAATGTTTGCTTAGTCTTTTGTTTATATGTGATGCTTATCAAAAATGTATCTTACTCTATTGTGTCATCATTACATAACATGTTTATTTCACTCATTTATAAATCAGTATGAGACTTTCATGGTTCTAACTTGGAATTTATTTCCAGCTTTGTGACAGCTGTCTCATTGCTATCTGGATTACTTTTATATGATGTTTTCTGGGTGTTTGGGTCTTCCCATGTCTTTGGTGACAATGTCATGGTTACTGTAAGTATCAACTGAATATAGATCTCGATATTGAACATTCATCCGATACCTAGATACAATTTGCACACATTCTACTTTACAATATAAATAATATTTCAATTTTAAGTGTTTATACAATTTGCAAATGTGTATTATTCATATAGTTTGAGGATATTATAAGCATGTACAATGTAATCTGGCATTTATATATATATTTTTTAAAACACTTACAGCCGTCGGTTAAGCGATGGCCTGTAGGTGATTTTTTTTTTAAAACATTGATAGCCGTCGGATAATCGACGCTTTATATGTCAAAAAACCGACTCTTTAGATTTAACCCCATCGGTTAAGCGACGACTTGCAGGTATTTAAAAAAAAAAACATTGATAGCCGTCGGATAACTGACACTTTATATGTCGGAAAACCGACGCTTTAGATTTAACCCCGTCGGTTAAGCGACGGCTTGCAGGTGATTTTTTTAAAATTTAATATGAATTAGATGTTGGATAACCGACGATTTACATTTAACCGACGGTAAACTGAGCTGTCGTTTAACCGACGAATTGGAGAGATGTCGGATAACCGACGAAAATCCACCGATGCTTAAAAAAAATCATAGTGTCGTACATGCGACAGGGAAGTGTCGAAAATTCGACAGTAAGGCCGTCGAATTTTTGGTCGAAATGTAGTAGTGACACTTGGCTTCTCTAGCAAGTTTACAAAGGATAATGGTGAATATTAATTGTGAAATACCTCCCTGAGCTGGTTAAGATTATTAATGACAACTATATATATGCACGGGTGGCAAAGTTTGGTGATAAGTCTTGTATTTTGTTTTTGCAATGATTTATGGAGTTTTAGGATATGCCCTTATCTGAAATCCTTATGGCATGCTTAGGTGGCAAGGTGGGGTGCATAAATTTTGAAGAGAAATGTTTTGACCATGTCATTTACACCAAGGGATTCACAAGAAGCCCAAGTGCAGTTTTCTTTGGAGTGAGGCGTGCCTGTTGTGATTGGTGTAATGGGGACACAACAGCTTCCTTACCCTTCCCATAGTAGGGATCGAAACGTCGAGATTTGTGAAATCATCCAACACAGCTCCTTCTTATTTACAATTCTCCACTGCGTAAATGACTACTTTCATAAATACTAGTTACTCGTAAGTTGTAATAGTGATAATTATGTAGTTTGTAGATTGATATCTATCATAAATTTGTTTGAATATCATCATTGTCAAGCAATAACAACTTTTTAAAGGGTGCTATCTCAATGGTAGAGCGCCTGCCTAATTATGGGCAGGAGGTTGGTGGTTCGATTCCTCCATGCCCTATCATAAATTTGTGACTACAAAAATGACTAAATTCACATATATACGACTATTAGTAGCTAATTTCTCATATCTTAGTCGTATTTAGCTTAGCCATTAATATGTTAACTTCTAGTAGTTTATTTAGTCATATATTTGGTCATTAATGGTTGCAATCAGTGACTAAATCAGTGACTAAATCAATGATTAACTCTATGACTAAATCAATGACTAAATCCGTGACTAAATCAATGACTAAATCATTAACTATCAATGACTAAAACAATGACTAAATCATTGACTATCAATGACTAAATCATTGTCTATCAATGACCAAATTAATGACTAAATTAGTGACTACTAAGTCAAGCTATTAATGACTAGTGAAATACGAATAGCTATAAGATAGTGGTAATTTGATACTATTAGTCATCGATTCAAAAATAGTCGTTTATAGCCTGATTTTAGTCATTTTTTTAGTCATTAATTTCTCATTTTATACTAGTGCAGTAAAAGAAGGAATGACAGGCTGGATGTCATTAAATCCTAGATAACCAAAAAATATATAGGCGGTTATGATAGTAAAGCAACAATAATATGACAAAATACGAGTAAAATGGTGTCTCGCTTTTTTGTCCCATTCGTTGTCTCCTCCATAACTTGCATAACTGCCCTAACAGGTACATCTTAGAACTCGAGTATGTGAGTTAATGTGGAATACATTGAACAAGAATCCCATGTGATCGATAAGACATCGATCTACCACCAACTAATTGCATGCAGGACGAGCGCATTCCTGTAAATAAGAGGCTTTGTCATCAAGGTTCAATTTACTTGCATAGAGATAAGAATAGTGAACCAGAGCTTGTGAGTAAGAGAGCTAAAACTCATGATTATTGAGATTTTGAGTGCCAGTGAACAATCAGAAGTTACCATCGCTTTGTCGTGCCAAATTGTTGAAGAGATCACATCACCGAAAGTACAATCACAAGAGGAAGAACCAGAAACGATAGTGCGAAGAAACCCACAGACAACCCCTCCATCCAGTTTGACCCCTATTTCAACCTCTGGTTTAGGCTTTGCACCAAACCTTGGCCAAAATCCATTGATGAATCCCTCAGTTGTAGGTCCACAACCATTCGTGCTGCAGAAAGAGATTCCATAATCATCAAGGCTGAAGATATCAAAGAAATGTAAGGCTAAGGCCACTGTAGATATGGTTACTGAGGACATACCTGAGGAGGAAGCACCAGAGTCGCCACATGAAGAGACACTTCCACCACCATAGAATAGAAGAACATGTTACAATAATATGTTCGGCCAAGGAGAGAAGAGGTGCTGGAAGTGAAGCTTCCAATGAAAGTGTGATCCTCCTTAGAGACACCCCAGATCCCTGCTGGTGTGCCCCTGCTGATGGATATACTTCCAAAGCTGGCTAAGCTACAGTTTGAGGATAGTGATACATGCAAGCAGGTAGACCTGGAGAGGAAATATTACATGGTCACACTTCCAACCATGTCGCGTGAGCCATCGTTGGTCATCACAATGGAGTGGGAAAAAGGTATTGAAGGCACATTCCTACTCAACCTGCTACTTGTGCCGGACTTTGCTCGAAGCATGCAAGTAAGTATATATGTGCAACAAATCCTCATTTGTTTTCATGGAGGATATTTATGGCTCAATCGACCCTACCTTCTCGACATCGATCTCATCTTGTTGATAACAGGTCTACTGAAGCAAGGGAAAGACCCTGCACCGTATCTATGTGAAAACAGAGATACGAAAAAAATGAAGCAAAAATATGACCTCCAGCGTGTAGGTATGGGATTCCTCATTTCCCCTTTAGCTAACAAAATGGTGAGGTTCACAGAAAAAATACTATCTTGCAATCTGTTGTGCAAGATGCGGTCCACTGAGTGCACCGCCGGAACGATAGAACTTGCAGAGCAGTGTGCAGTGGACGTGATCTTCAATTGGTCACAATACTTGTTGAATGAACTACTAGAGGATGTAGAGCAAGCACATGAGGATGAAAAGGCCAAATTACACTACTCCTAGTTTCTCATCTTAATTTCTTTCATTGTTTGGAAAAACCCACCCAACTACCAGTCGTTGGATGTCCCAGTGCTCTGCCTTGGAGCAAAGTATCAGAACCTCTAGGAGGATAAGGATGACACGATCTGACATAAGGAAAATAATATAGAATTATTTATGCATGGAGAGGCATTGCACGATGTAATAAAGCAATAACATAGAGTAAGAGCCATGAGTGCAGAAATACTCATCCTTCATAATTTTCAGGCTGGTGTCCACAACATGATCTTGGAACCATGAGAGGACCCCCCAAAAAATCACTATTGACATGGTTCATGATCACTGACACGGATGTCGAAATGACCATCCAGTAGTGGCCTGTACAATGGTGTGTCTCGATCAACGTATAGATGGAATAGGGAGGAAATCAGGGAAATGGCCAAGGTGAGGGCCAAGGAAATGGCCAGGATGATGACTTAAACAATGATGGGAGCAATGGCGATGATGATAATGAGAACAACACTGATGGCAATGATGGAGAAGACACACCAATTGATGAGGATTTCTGGAACCAACGAAGAGAACAAGAGGAAAAGTGGGTGTGCAATGGGAGAAAAGAAGTCAAAGGACGAAAAGCAAGTGTAGAGGAGAGAAATTTGTGCTGCAGATTGGTGCGATGAAGGAAAAGTGTACCTAAAGAGGCAGGTAGAAGAGTAAAGGACAGACAGGTGTAGGTCAAGAAGGACTACAGGAGCTCGAGTCGGCAGAAGACTAAAGGACAATTGTTTCGGCTAGTTATGACCTATATAGACAAACTTAAAGATGTTTTCGCGGCTAGTTAAGGCCCACCATTAATGTAATACAGGAATTTACATCTAGGTATGGGTCGTCATCAATGTAATAGAAGATATTTTGTATCTATTTATGGATTTAATAACTAATTTGTACTCAGTTGACCCTGTGTAGTCTTATAAACGCTATAAGTAAGTGGAACCTTTTTTGTATAAGGGTTAGCTCCAAGAAATAGTTTCAAGTTAGCTTTTAGTTAGCTTCATTAAGAGTTGGTAAGAGTAGGAGTATTGTGAAAAACCATAGAGGAGTGTGATAGTAGTAGGATTTTGAGAAACGGATCTGTAGCTGAGTGTGTAGCCCGTTTTGTAGGAGTGTATATGCAGCTGAGTGCGCAGACAGAAAAGTAGAAGAATAAACCAAAGATCATGAGAGAAAGAAGAGTATGATCCAAATATACATATCTTAAAATAGTCTCTGTGTCACAGACTGCAAGGTGCTATATATATTTCTCATGCTAGATGAAGAGCACCTTGGTGGTTTTTCCAAGATGGGTTTCCACGTTATGTCCTATGTTAATGAATGATTGAATGTGTGTTGAATTTTTAATTGTTAATGTTGAATGTTGATTAACTCACATTATTTATGGTTATTGTTTGAATGAATGTCGCAATACTAATAAGCAGTGAATGAATGGATATATAAGAATCATCGAGCATTGTGTATTAGTTCATGTTTAAACACTAAAGGAATGATACAAGTCGCATCACAGTCATTAACTTTAAATAAATTAGCTATGTTGCACCATTGCACCAACTGTCAAGTTGTTAAGGACAGGTTGCGCCACACGCTGGCTGTATCGTGTTGTTGTGCCACCATCGAGTAGTGAAAGACTCCATCCTTCCATCTCTGTCAAGCTCCTTGGCCACATTCCAAGAGACTATAATCCCTCATCGACTGCAGAAACATGGTTCTAGCGGTTACACATTAAGATATATTTGTTGATACTATGCCTACCTCATAGGTGTTGCTGGCTAAGATTGCTCCGTCAGGCCGATGTCTTTGGGTGTTTTGTTGGTTCTGTGTTGTTGTTGAACTTGGGTCATGTGAGTGGGAAAGTAGGACAAAATGATTGAATGGAAAAAAAGTATAATTCTGTCTTTGGTTAAGTGATCCAAGATACTATCAAAGTGAAATTCCCAATTAATCTCCAGAAACCTGGTTCTGGTAGTTTCCCCTTAAGATATCTCGGGTGAGACCTCATTCATGTCGCAGGTGTTTTTGACGGAGTTCCACTCTATTGGGACTATATATTAGGCTTTTTTGATGAGGCAAGGAGTCTGAACCTGGGTTGACCGAGACCACATCAATAAATGGTTCCATTTTTGGGAACCTGAATAATTCTAGTGGGGACTTGATTTGGTATCCGATGAGGCCATAAATTCAATATTGGGTTAATATTAAGGAACTAGAGTTTTCACAAGAAGAGAGTAAAGTATCAAGACTAGGTCTGATAGAGTGGTCGAAGCAATATCATTACATGGATATCCGCGATATTTTATTTAGAAAATTTCCCATCGCGTTGTACGAGTGGTTGTTAAAGGTTATGAAATAGAAGAAAAAAATTCAAGAAGAAGAACCGACAAAGTGGAGTCCTTGGTTGATTCAGTGGCTAAAAAGTGTTATTAATCCTATATGTAGGGTTTTCAACTTATTGGTTGATAGTATCTTGGAAGGGTATATCACTAAAATTGTTGTCGACACTATAAATTCATATAGTGAAACTGAAAGAATTTTTTTCTAAGAACCTTGAGGACGATACTTAACTTATTTAAAGCTTTGGATAAATAACTTGGTGTATGAGAAAAGAATATTAAGAATCACTACAACAAAATCCTATGATTAGCGTCTCTCTTTGGTTCCTTTTTAGCATCCACCATCAATTTTAGTGTATCTTTCATCATGTTTTGGAAAAAGTGGACATTTTTCCACGGGATGGCACTTTTAATGGTGTTTTTTGCATCCCTTTTTAAAAGTTGGCCCTATTTCAGACACTAATTAGCATCCCAATTATCCTCCCAATTAGAATCCCAATTAGCATCCTAGTTAGCGTCCCAATTAGAATCCCAATTAGCATCCCAATTAGCATCCCAATTAGAGTCTCAAATAGCGTCCCAAATAGTGTCCCAATTAGCATCCCAATTAGCATCCCTTTTTAAAATTTGGCACTATTTTGGATGATAATTAGCATCCCAATTAACGTCCCAATTAGTGTCCCAATTAGAATCACAATTATCATCCCAATTAGCATCCCAATTAATGTCCAAAAATGATATCTTACTTCTATACTAGATGTTCCTTATTTAGGGCTCTTGTGGAGGAATTTGGCACCACGTATGACCCATAAGTCCCACAGACAAAATTTATGTTTTAAGATCCCAATGTTTGGCCCTATAACAAGGGATGGATCTCAAGAATCATGTAGATCCCATGAGTCAATTAGGTCATTGGTATCACCTCATAATCTAATTTTTTGCCATAAACCTTGGCAAATACTATGCAAACAATCCATAGTGTACTTAACAATATTAAAATGGGAATAATATCCAACATTCAAGACAAACATCCCATAGATCCTAGATTGATGAAATACATATAGACCATAATAACTATAGGAAAATGTTATGGACTAAAGCTCCGATATTTTTACATTAGACTAATCTATAAGAACATTATTATGTACCAAAATTGAAATTCCCAACATATCCCATTTATGTGACAAAGATATCATTTTTAGGGCCAATGCAAATGTTAGGGAACAAGACCATCCATTTTTAGCATAAAAATTTCCCTCTTCATGGTTAATTCATTAAGACCCATCAATGCATCATTTACGAATGTGGATGCGATCGGTCATTTATGCGTGCGGGTTAAGTATTCCATTTATGTATGTGGGTTAGGTATGTTAGATGGGTTCAAAAATGCATCACTACAAAACATTGGAGTTAAGTGTGCGCAAGCCACTGTGGCATTAGTAAGGGTGTGTATTCATGATTCAACACCTTATCCCATTAGAGCTCTACAGTTGAGGAACTCGGGCTAGGGAAACAATTACCTCTAGATCACAAGCTCATAGGAGGCAAGGATCACATTTTTCTTGTAAACTCCATAGGAGACAAGGATACATTACCTTGTGGAAGTCACTATGTAGCCTATGGTAGGTTCTTTGGGCACTGTACTACATCATTTAAAAGGAGGAGGGTTTCTCATTGTAGTATAACCCCAATTATATCCACCCACTTTCCATAGTGAATAAGTATTGGTTCCCAGAATATTGCAATTATGGATGGAAAAAGGTTTGAGTTGGAAGGATCTCACCTTTAATTTACTTCACAATACTGTAGCTGCCAAGGAACTATTGTATTTTTAAGGTCATGGGTTAACCTATGGTAGGTTCTTGGGGCATTGCACAACGTAATTTAAAAGGTGGAGGATTTCTCATTCCTTTCTATCCTTGTTATTTCATTGTGTGGCCTCTCTCTCATTGTTCACTTTGGCTTGGATTTCTTTGGTGCCTAATAGAAATGGCCCATACAACAAGACTCCCAAGATTTTTTGAACACAATCTCATTATTTTCATCATCATCATTGTCTTCCTCATCTTAATAATCAATATTAAAACACAGAAATAAAAGCAAAAAAAATATATTACATATTCCCCTATTTATCACCTACTTTCTTTATTCATCCTCCGCTACTTTCTTCACTCATCTTTATGATGATTGTTTCTTCTTTACTTTATAGGTTCGAAGGTTTGAAGTTTCAACAAAATCTCCTCCATCCTTATTTTCCATTTCTCAAGTGGTCCATAGATTTTAATCCTTGCTTCCATATCCAAATGATCACCTCCACCTCTTTTTTATTATTTAAATATTTTTATTTTTGTTAATTAATCCATTTACTTATTGATATAATTATTAAATAAATATTGCATTTGATTTTTTTTAATTTGGGGTTAGTACGAAACATAAATATTTGGTAAGAATAAACTTTATATTTGTAGTAAGAAGTATTATACGGCTTACATACTATTCATCAAGCCTCATCCCATGTTATTCCACTTGGTTTATGATACCATAGACAAGTCTCCTAGTTTACCACCCATACACATTTTTTCCTCGACCAATTTAATCAAGAAGACATGCTAAAATATAATCATGTGCTAAAATTGAGTACAAAGTTAGTCCAAGGTTCCACATAATATAAAGGAGATTATTAATAATTCTTTATGTTAAAATTATATAGCCAAAGGAAGAATCTCATGATAGAGAGGATTCTAGGTGATATTGGATAGGGAAAAAGGTAAAAATTATTAAGCATCCATCACCAAGATGATTTACCATATTTATATTTTTGGCATTTTTTATTATCACATAGTGACCATTCATACTACAAAATTCCTAGGTCTTCCAAGAAATTCCCTTTGGGAAGTCTTTGAGGTCGGTGATCTAGATCAAGTGGTTGACTGTTTTCATATTCATAGCAGGATGTATTGAGGTTGAATAGATAGGTTGGATAGATGTGTTTCATGTCTTGCTCAGTGTCCCTACTAGGATAGGCACCATTATAAGAATAAATGAGTTTTCACTAGGTACCATCTACAAATGCAAGGAAGTACTTGAGACTTTATTCACAAGATTTAACTTAAAGAAAAAATAAAAAAGGAAAGGACAAAGTCTAGTTGGTAGCCAAATATTATGAACCAAAATAAAGAATTCATTATGAGGAGACTTTTGAAGCAATAAAAAATATGAGAAACAACAAGGCCATGCTAGCATTGACAACTAATTAATCATTAAATAAATGTGAAAATGGATTTTTTGAAATGGTGGATTGTTCTTATCTAAAGAAATAGGGAAGCTTTATAACCTTCACTTTCTTATATAATATATATTTTATCTATAAAATTTGACTTGAGGAATAACCTTATTGTCAAATATTACAAGATTTATGACAAGCAAAATAACCAAAATAATTATCAAAGAAATTCCATAAAAGGTTTTTTTGGGCATG
>LPNX010043553.1:284724-322703 GCA_001517045.1 Pseudotsuga menziesii
TTTGGAGGCCCTAGAGGAGGTCGAAGAGGTCATCAAAGCTGAGATGGTAGTGCTCATAGAGGAGGTTGGATAGGTCAGTGAATAGGTCATAGCACTCATCAATGAGGCTAGAGAGGTCACAAAATAGGCCTTAGATCTCATCGAGGAGGTCGCATAGGAAACGAAGGTTACTGAGAATATCCACTGAAGACACAATGCCTTCAAAATTGGTCAATAACCTACCATTTGACCTTGGATTACTCTATGAAATTTGTCAATGTTTCAATGTTTCTTAGTGTTGTAGATGCGATTTGGTTTAGGGTAGTCATTGTGTGAAATATTGAAATGTTAAGACGACCTTTTCAAAACAATTTTGGTAAGTTTTACTAGGTGAACCCTGATGAAATGATTCATTCCTTTTTAAACTTAGTGGGGTCATGCAGGACAATCCTACCCTTTAGGAAGTTCTAGGTTTCCCTGCCAAAAAGATAGTTACACAATATTCAAGCCCTTCTTATCACCATGGGTTTCGATAGTGTTACAATCCTCAAAGAATAATCAATTGGATATCAAAAGGTCTTCATCTAGTGATTCCTAAGGGACCACTCTCTCATTAGCATCATTGGAGGTATAAATATTGGTCAAGCCAAGAACCTCATCATCTAGACTGAGCAATATTGTTTATTTTCCAACCCAATGAGGTGCTTTTTGAGGGATAATCTCCATAAAAAATATCCTCAAAATATGTCAAATTATTCGAAACCAATATATAAAGGCTCAATCATGGGATGGATCCTCCTTATTTGGCATCAATTGGCCTCCAAAGGTTGCGGCTCTGAAATAATGTGCTAAAACACTGTCTTTTTGCTCCAGGTTTACTTGTTGCTACTATAGGAGTACTCTTTCATGCTCAATATATACCAAACTTGATAATTAGTTTTTTTAGTGTCTTTTCCATGATTCATAATAATTGAAGATCTATTTTTGTTATAATGTGTCGAACCTCCTCATAACTACCGAAATTTGTTATTTATCATGTACAGAGTTCCAAATTGAATATTTAGGGTTGTTTCATACTGAAACTATACCCACAACTAAAAAATGGTTTCACTGATGTTATTTTATGCCTAGATTTGCTAGGAGTTCAAGAAACACCCCTAAAATGTTGCTTTATTGTTTCAAGAGGATAGGAGCAACCCTTAATTAGGCCCACATTTGACAAAACTACACCTTATTGCCCCATACCTACCCAAAGATTGCCCAAAACATTCCAATATCTCATATTAAATATTGTTGATGGTTAAAAGGTGTCCAAAATTTAGGATTAGGGCTTCCTTCATGCCCATAATTCAAGATCGAGGTGTCTTACTGCTGGATAGGTGTTGATTGACGGTTATTATCACCTCAGAATTGCCCATAATTTCTTCTTATCATTGTTGTTGTAGGCCAAAATTCCCAGAACTAGAAGATGATGCCCATAATTTCCCAAATCTACTCTTTCATCACAGTTTAGTCACTTCCATATAACCCAATGTTGGTCTCATACTGTAAGGAAGAATCCTGAAAGGTCCCCTATATCCAAGAACCACCACTAGAAATATATCTGCATCTACATGTAAATATCATTTACTATTGCTTTCATCCACAAACATTCCCATAGGTGATCCTTTACTATTGTTTAGGAATGAGAACAACCTTAATTTGACATATAACAACTAGGCTTGACCATAAATCTACCCAACATTAACCTAGGCTTAATTCACAGGTTGTTACATGTTTTATTAGTGCCAAATCATGCACAAATTCTCCCATATGATAGGGTTCATTACTATTTGTTACAGATTCATAGTGATACCCTTCTGCCTTAAAGGAGAAATCATTTTCATCAACTTGTTACCCCTATGGGATATGTGAAGAAATATACATATAGAAAACCATGCAAATTGGGGGTAACACAATAATTATTATATTACAGTCCAAGGGGTTAGCTTAACCATTTGTCACCAATTTTCATGGGCATTTAGCTAATTCTGTGTTGATAGGTCCACACCACCCAATGTGTAGGGCCAAACCAATGACCAATTTACATGTGTAGCAATATTTGGAGAAACAAGGGTAGAAATTCCACTCGACCTAAAAGTTCTAACGTTAAATAAGTGCTTACACTACCTCTATAGAAGTGCTTCCACCTGCTTATACATAGGAGAAATTTATGAAAGTACATCATGCATTCCAAGCAATCTAGGTGCAATTTGTAGAGCTATAAGAAAAATTGAAATTAGTGCTCACTTCAGAGGAAGTTGAATTAGAAACACAAATGATATTTTCAAAGGAAATTTTGTAGTGGGTGAAGGCTAGGAAGAATGGGTTTTCAATCCTAGTTGGATCTAAATTTTAGATTTTGACATCAGAAGTGCATGAAAGGTTATAAACTTTGAGAGTGATACTTGTATATTTTGTAAAAACAACAAGTTATTTGGTATTTATTGATGACTTTGTGCAAATATTCCATGACTAAGGTGAAAAATCTAGCCAAGCGAATTGCTATAGCATTCTTGGATTAGCATCAATTCACACATAAGCTAGCACAAATTCAAGGGCATGCCAAGAAGAATTATTCAACATTTGTAGACATTTATATATAGTTTTTTTTGGTAAATCAAATCTATTACAAGCTTAAGCCCATGGAAGGTTGAACAACCATCAACCCCATCACTACCAAAATAATTAAATGTCCTTTACTTGTTGTTGCATTGCTACTGATTCAAGCAAGTATATAATTCTCACTTATCTCACAATTCTTGTTCTATGATCCTACTCACATTATTGAATTATAACAAAATTTCAAACTAATTTGACTTTAAATAGTGTACCAAATATTCTTTAACTCTATCTTGTTCTTCAAAAAAAACCTTCAAACAAACACAAGTACTCCTATTAAGGACCACTCTTGAAGGGATGCCGACAAGTCCTACAATTTTTACTTAAATGAATATGCAATAAACCTCTTCCAGGACTGTCTTAGCGAGCCAACACAATTTTCATTTTGTTCCTCTTTTGTTGTCATATCCTCCTCTTAATACTTGGAAAAAAATTATTGGTAAACTTGTTATGTGATTTTATCATATTGATTGTACTACTAGTAGCTCCATATTTTTATCATGTAAGGGGTTGTGAATCATATAATATTTTTTTAGTTCTTGCAATTCTATTGCTTGCAATACTTCAAATCCTCTAAATGGAAGCCATAGTCCAAAAACCATTATGCAACAACAAATAATTACATATCATCAAAAGCATACCCTATATTGGGATCCTCATCATTGATAGCAACATCTATCTCATCCATTGGCCTCTTCATTGATCCTCCAAGGATATATTAGTACTAGTACTTGGTAATACTTGTGGGTCCAATTCCATCCACCGTGTTGTTTTTCAATGCAAAACCATCCAATTTTGATGAAACTAGCTAATCTAAGCTGTAAAACTAGGCAGAAATTTTAACATTCCTCATAAGTAATCAATGGTTTTGACTTGAATGAAAGGTTAAGTTTTATTAATGTCATGACTATTTACTCCTACAGATAAAATAAACAACAAATGGGTACATAGAGCGAGTTTTTTTCTTTATTAAATTCCAATCCCATACCCTCATACATGATAGAATTTAGTCTTAAAATATTGCAAACCCAACAATCCTAGAATGTTGAAACCCCAAAAACTGTTAATTCTGTTGAATTCTTAATGAGATATCAAATTCTATTTTCATCATATGAAGTTAGATGAGGTTTAATCCACTCTTAAACATCTCGGATTTATGAATGTTCATCTTCAACTTTTAAGTAAAAGGAAATATAAAGAAGAATATTAGATTTTACCTTGAGAATTTAATATTGTCGGTTACTAAAACATAAATAATGACCCAAAAAATAATGTCATAAATAATGACCCAACAATTCAAATTTCAAGCTTATATTGGCCTTGTTTTCAAAGCCAAGGTGAATTTTGGTGAATTTTTGGTTAAGAAAAAAGAAAGTAGCTAAACGCTAAATGAAGAGCAGCTCTCACAATTGTTTGGGAATGGTTGGATTGATAGGAGATTCCCCTAAGCCTAGTTGATAATATTTTTGGATGAGGAAGTAAAGGGGAAAGATTATGTGAGGTTTCCATCCTTAGTCACTTCAATCTTCATATAATCTATCATTTCAACCTTATTCTTTCAGATCTGATTTATAAGACAATTTAATGATCAATTTTGCATGCTGGTTTATAACAGAAAACTAAGAGAAATTTGATCCTATGTCTACCCTATGGGAAACAAGACCATTCTGCAGTAAACACAAAATATATCTTTATGCTTTCCCTGAGGAGAAACTAGGCTGTAAAAAGACAACATATAATGCAATTTTAGAGGTGAATTATCTGTTAGAGACAACGAATAATGTAAATTTAGAGGTGAATTTCATCTATTTTGTTTGAATTACACTTTGAAATAAAAAGTGTGTTCTGGTGTAAACGTTTCTTTTGTCAAAAAATTCCTCACGCGCATGAAGATGAAAATTATCTTAGCAAAACTGAAGATATTACATAAAAATACTCTGAAGGGGTCCAATTGCAAGAAGAAACTACTAGCTTCAAAACCGGCTGGTAGATAGTACAATATTGGTGACAGAGACTTGTTTATTATCGATATTATTATCCTCATATAAGTGACCATGGATGCATTAATAACATTATTCAGCAGGTATATTGTAATCTGCCCTTTTCTAGAAAATGCATAGAACTCTTCCCACCAAACTTATTTACTTGTAACTTTGTATCAGACCTTAGTTTCTGATGATATCATGATTGTTATGATATTTTCTATACCTCTATATTTCTGAGTAGAAACATGATTGTTATGATATCTTCTATACCTCTGTATTTTTTAGTAGACACAACCCAATCTCTAATGTCATGATGATGTTATGATTTCTATGATATATTTATGTACATGTGTATGTACTTGTGTATTTATGAGTAGAAACAACCCATCTTGGGGATGTGGACTATTTTTGATAGCCTGGGGTCTTTGAACTTGAAATGTACTCCTTTTATTTCAATATCTTATGTACCTCTATATCAACGTAGATCCATCTTAAATGTGGATTTATCAAGCAGTTGCCAATTATTTGATTTTGTTTTGCTGTCACTACATAGTTATGTGACAACATCTTGTCCATATTGAGCTATAAAGCACTAGAAATACAAAGAACTAGACCTTTGCAAATATTAAAATTATGCTATATTGGTGATAAGGCTCTTCGGAAATTAGGAATATGCTATTGAATCATGTGAACTAATCACCCTTGCTAGCTGAAATGTAGATTATTGGGTCTTGGAATCCTTCCAGTGAATAAGCATTGACTTGTATATTCTATTAATAGTCCAAAATCCCATGTCTCCTACTGAAAAGGGGCCTCCATCGAGAAGCTTTGCAATACTTGGAAAAAATCTTGTAGTAACTTACCACCAGTAAAGCACTACCTAGAAATACAACAATGGCTATCATGGTAGGACTGATGGTGGTGGTGGCGTAGTTGTGCTTGGTGGGTCCTTTACTTATGTCTACACCTTGTGAGGCTACCCATCCAAACTCATATCTACCTGCTAAAATTTCCCTTAGACGAGATTGCTCCAGAAGAAAACTCATGGCGGCTTTCTTTAACGGATCTACTTCAAACCTATAAATTTGTTGAAAATACATAGATGTAATTAGTTACTATGGTGAACTTTTTAACAGATATACTTCAAGCCTATAAATTTGTTGAAAATACATAGATGTAATTAGTTATTATGTTCGTTGAGAATGAAGGATAATAAATCCACTGCAAAATCATAAATAATGCCACTACAATTTCATAGTGAATTGATGTAACCACACAAAATTGATGAGAAAAATGCAAATCACCTCAGAAAGTGTATTCATGGTGTTGTTCGATGTTTCATTTCCCTCTCTTTGGCGATATGCTAGTTATATCTGTACTAAATGGTTAATGAATCATGATTTAATGATCATTAATCCAATAGTGAGATTTATGTTTTCATGTTTTCTTCTACTAATTTGGCATTTTGCATTTTTTTTAATACATAGAACAAAATATATTATAATTGTATTACAAAAAATAAAATCTCCGCTTTTGGAAGATTTTTGAAAATTGTGCTTCCCACTCTCTCTCCTTGCTCCCAACAGTCTCAGTTCATACCCATAAACATACGTATTCTACCTACTGCTATAGAACACACCCTTTGATGTTTGTTAAGATGTAGCCTGACTTTAGACCTATCTTTAAATCAGAAATTACATGACAAGAAGATGTTTCAAGCTTTCTTGCAAATCTGGATTAGAAATGGTTTGTATCCCATCCTTAACAATCTCTATATATGTTGAGAAAAACTCTTCCAGGAGGTGCAATGGTTAACCCCTTTCCCATAAATGAATCAGTAAAGTTAACTACCTTATATAATTTGTCTCCACTCATGTTTAATGACACACATTTCAAATTTCGGACAGCCTTTTATTTGCATATTTTTTTGTACTATAGCACACTATAAACCGATACCATCAAGTTTCCTAGAGCATTATGAATTTATGATGCCTCAAAATTTCAACATGGATGACTGCAACTATCATTTCTAGAAAACCAAGGCTGCAAATCCTTTTCTGTCTCAATAACAATTGCTTTTCAAAAATAATCATTTCTCATATTTTCCCTTCTATTCAATTATTTATCTTTCTTTGTCATAGAGAACATCATATTAAATTCTTTACCGCAAAGAAAGGCCAGAGATCTGCTTTATTTTTCAACAGAGCATTAAATCCAAGGTCAGTTGATATGAGAGGAACATGCAACTTATTTATGTTAGTAGAAATCACCTCCAAGGTTAACTAATACAAGAGGAACACACAAATATTTCTGCTATGCTTACCACTAACCTCTTTTAACAACAATCCAATCATCCAAGCATGCACATCCTCTTCACTATTCTACTAGTCAGAAACTTCTGAAAATCTCAGAAACAACATTCATTTTAATCCCAAAATGGATGTGCAATTTAGGGGATAACACTAACTATGGCCGAGAAATTTTCTACAAAATCATGCAATCCTAGCAAGAAAAACAATCTAGCATTAAAATTTTAAATAATCAATTTGGAATCTTGACTATTAAGGAAATCCAACTAGAACCATACTAAAAAGAACAATACCCAAAAAATTATATTTATGTTGCACAAACACCATAGAAATGGAAATCACCATGTGTGCAAAGTTCAAACCTAGGAAGTTGTAGAAGAATTCAGACCAACCCAATTCTATAGATTTCCATGCGTACAATGGTGAAGTTACAAGGAGACAAATACTTTGGGAATAAATATTTTCATTTTGGACTATCATTTTTTTTAGGAAGCTATAGATCAAGTTGTCAAGTTTGTAATGTGAAGAAAACAATAAATGAAAGAGATCATATCAACCATAAATGTATCTGCATTTTAAGTTTTAACAATGTCCAATGCTAGAGACAAATACAGAATGTTCAGTAATCAAAATTAGAAAATGGCATGTTAGCACAAAGCAGCTCAAAATAACATAGAATTTCAGAATACATACTGATACTTTAGTTTTTCCATATGACTGCTCAGCTTAATCCTTCTTTTAGAAATTTATTGTGCTTCCCTTAATTGGGTTTCTTCATACTCACGAATATTTTCCACTCCTACTAACTTGCTGAATTATTTGTATATTATGTTCACTATCTTGTTGATTTTGTTCTCAATTTTCGCTATGTTCTTGCTTCTATTGGAAATAAGTCCTTTCAATTGCACAGAGAAAAATGTATGTGGTTTTAAAACCATTCCATGCCAATTTTCATAACACTTAAAATGCTAGTTTTAAAACACATCAAGAGCTACCTTTTCAAGTTTAGGTTTCAATCGGTCAATCTCCATTCTAATATTTACTCTCTCCTACTGCAATTTTGAGAGCTTACCCTCTATAGTTTTATGCCACAGATATTGTTGTTAAAAAAGAATGTAATGAAGTAATACACGGGAATGAAAATAAAATGTATGTAATTTTCTTATGTTTTTTCCATTCTGTTCATGTAAAATATTCAGTTTGTAGTGAAAGTTACTTCAAAGGCATCAAAAGTTGAAAGTAATAACTCTATATTTTTTCCTCAAACTCACAATATGAATCACTAACATTTCTCAGCTATCAAACTATCAAAATGTAGTAAACATCCCCTATTTATTACTGATTGTAAGAAGACTTCTGCACACATATATAAAATATATAGAATAATCCTTTATTGATAAGAATATTACAATGAGCCTCGTGAATCAGACTCAAACTCGACCGAGTCAACCGATTTGACCCCCAACTGAGGCTACTCGACCTTTGAAACGATTCGAGTGACAAGTTTGGTACCGAACCAAGAAGGTCAGGGTATGACTCGACCAGATCAGTACCAAAACGGTCAATTCAGCCCAATCCATACTAAATCGACCAAGTCAATGTGGGACTACACAGGTCACACACATGACACTTAAATTCAAAAAAAAAAATTAACCTAGAAGTATTAACATCGAGACTCTAAACCTACTTCATTGTCGATTCAATTATCTTTGTAGGATTCCTATAGATCATAACACTATTTAGAGTAAAACACAACTTGCTTTGTAGGCCCTAGATGCCACCCAAGTGCAAAATCAACAATCTATAAAGAAGCCTCCAAGTACAAAAATGTTCTTCACAAAATAGGGCATGAGCCATGTGAATAACCTTCCAAGTGGACCAGCTCAATGAGTAACCTCCAAGCATGTAAGATATCTCATGAAATGGTGTATAAAAGAGTGTAAGCATGTTTCAAATGATGTATTTCTCCTTTAGTATGGCTGAACACTACCCTTATGCATGTGTCTCCAAGGGTGAATGTTCCAGAAATAATGAGAGAAGGCCTTCTTCTAATAACAAACCAGTACACCAAGGTGAATTGGCCCTCTTTAGGGCTTCCATTCTATGCACAGGGGCCCTTAATGCACAACAAAATTGATATTTTAGGGCCAAATGGGGCTGTTACTTTTCTTGTGCATAGGTCTGCAGATTTTTAGGGTTGTTTTGTGACCTACGGTTGCAAGGAAAACCACCAAAGATTGTTATTTTCTACTAATCTCCTTCAAGAGATTGTCAAGAATCACTCAAAGCACAATCAAACTTGGTTTATAGGGTCTAAAATTAAATGATATTTGTTTAATATATGTTTGTTTACACCCCTTTTGTTGTTATAGCAAATCTTGTCACCATCATGTGATAAGACATTTGACATACCTACTTTCCCTGAATCACAGCTTCTGGAGTGGAAACTAAATGGTTTTTCATCAATCTGTCATACAAATTCCAAGCACCATGCATGCCCCTTTATCCAGGAGCGGTACCCCTACTTGCACCCCCTTTCATCAGTTGTCCACAAGCGGTGCCACTACCCATTGCCCTTGGTCCATAGGCGGTTATTACCAGAACTGCTCTGTCATAGAAGGAGAAGTGCGGTACCCTAGGTAAAAAGGGAAAAAAGAGAAGTTTCTCGAGGCTTCTAGATGATAAGCCTCATGTACTTCCTTATCCCTACTATTATGGGTTGGTTGAGCTTGAGATCCCTCATCCTAGGAGCTTAGAGGCCACGTCACCCACTAATCTCTCAACCTATCCTATCCATCTAGCCTTATAAATACAAGCTTATGGCCATGGTTGAGGGGGAGAACATTGAAGGTATTGTTATGCTGTTGGATTGATTTTTGGCCCAAGATCATTTGGAGAGAGCATAGAGAGCTAGAGTCGGAGCTTTTGGGGATGAAGAGCTGGATTGATGGATATGCATGTCAACACTAAGGCTTGGTTGTAAACTTCTTCATATTTCTAATGCAAGTTGATTTCTATCCCACATATGATGTTGTTGTTGTAATTTCACATATATATGTTCCTAGATTCCTTAGTCACTAGCATAGATTAGTAGACCATATTCTGGTTGCTTTGATTCATTTCGTGTTGAGATTTTTTGCAGGTACATAGGTGAACTGTCAAAGCCTTGTATTCCATATATCTACAGTGTCTAGGGAGAGTCTTCAACCTCTGTCCTCTATTTGTTCTGGATCTGAACCATTCAGACCAGTGGAACACTTTGCTGTTTGCAGGAGGTGAAATATTCCAGCTAACATTTGTGGAGAAAAAGCACCCAGAATTCATGATACTACTATAAATTGTTGATTAGGAGGTTGGAACAGCCCTTATTTATGCCTAGAATGAAGGTTTGAGGCTATTGAAGTGCATAGGTCTGCTCTTTATGTCCATATATGTGCCCATAATTGTTTCTTAATGTCATTCAACCCTCAAATTCAACCCAACATTTCTCAAAGTCTATTTTTTTCGTTGTTCATCACTTTCCATAGGGTTATTCATGCATAGAACTGCCTTTTAACCCTCCAATTTGGCCCCGATTTAGAGGTAGGTCTGTTTGGTGATGGATAAGTGCACAAGGGTGCCCAAGATTCTAAAATAGGGCTGATTCACACCCTTTTTTACTGTCAAACAGGTTTGTTTGTGCCCAAAATTCATGTGGATGTTGATATAAGGAATATGAATGAGATTTTAAGGTTGATTTCACCCACATATTTCTCATTTTCATAGGAAGAATTGAAACTACCGCCTCCTACTTCCATTGATCATCATCTTTTAGGGATACAATGTGCCCAGATCTAAAAGTTGGCCTAATTATAGATACTTTGAGATGCTTTACTGTTTGTTGTGACCTTCTGAATGCTCCCAAAGTGCTCAGATTTGTCCCTTTGATGCTCATACTTGATTCTAGAGTTGTTTATGCCCATAGGACTGCCCAACATTGCTCCTAGTGTGCTCATAAATTAGAATGAAAGGGCTCACTACTGTTACCCTGCATAAACTGTCCAAATTTCAAAACCAACTCAGAACTGCCTAGATTTGATTTCAATATTACAATCATGACAACATCACCCCTAGAGAGTGTGATTAGAGTCACCTATGGAAACCCATACAAAATGGAGGGTAACACTTCCAACTAGGTCCTCAAATGCGAAATTAGATCATTGATTGGACCACTCTCTAGAAACTGCTAAAATAGAATTTTTAGAAGTAACAACCTCTTAGATTTGCCTAAAAAATCGACTTGTACATATATCCCCAAAGGGTATTCAAAACCATGATAAGATCATGAAAAATATGACACTCCAAATCACCCTTGATACCACCTAAGTTTTACTTAGTGGGTTTTTATCAAGTGAGCCTAGTGAACCGGACAAGCATAACTTGTTCGGACTTTAGAAGACCTTCAGTCTTGCTTCTGGGAAGTGCTTGTTCTACTATATCACATGTTCATACCCCATGGGGAAATTGTAATAAGTCTTCTAGCATGATAGTTTCTATAAAAGACTCGGCATCATAGACTTTATTTGTCAATCCGATCAGCCTAGGGTGTTTTTTCCCTTGGTTATTATTGGTTGTTGAATAAACGACTGATAATTTTTGAGTTTTTCACTCAATAACTCCAAAGTTGGGGTGGTCGTCTTGGATTTTAGGCACATTGAGGTTATTAGAGTCTATGTGTCAATGTATAAACATGCTAGGGATTATGGTCGAGTCATATGAACATGTCTAAGTCCCCCTAGGTTTTTATTTTTTTAATTTTTTTTAATTTTAATTTTTCCACAAAACTTAGGCTATTTTTTAATAGTCTAATTGGAAAAATTGGTCTTGTAATAAAAGTGGGGTTAAAAGTAATATTCAGTCATAGGGGTGCTCATTTTCTAACTCAGAGAACCCGGTAAACCCACAAACCCACTTTTCCTATGTTTTGAGTGATTTTTCCATCACTTAGTTGAGAAAATCCAAAAAAGTCAAATATTAATTAATTTAATTAAAAAATTAATTAAATAATGGAGCAAATCCAAAATTCCCAAGTCAATGGATTTTGCTCCGTTTTGACTGAAGTCAGTCTCATTGGCTTTATATTGACTATAGATGACCATTCCTTGACTGAAGGCATGAACTAAGACTGAAGAGGAGATAACAAGCACATGCAAAGCTAGGGTTGCACCCTCCATTCTCTCTCCTCCACACATGTGGAACAAAGCTGGGAGTTATTTGTTGGTTGGTTCAGTTAACTGAGTGAGGTGTCACTCTGATTTGCAGTTCTAGTCTAGTTAAACTAAGTTCATCTAGTTAATATTCAGTTCATCATCTTTTCAGACACAGTTCATCATTAGATCAGGCTCGGCTTATCTCTCTGTCAACTGCAATCTCTCCTTCAGTCATGCATGCGCCCCATTGGGCTAGGGTTTTCAGGTTTTTGTTATAAATAAAGCACAAATTTCCTCTTCCAAGCTATTTAGAGCTAGATTGAAGGGATTTCTATGTAATATTGTATTGATCATCAGTTTTTGAAATAAAGAGAAGCTTTGGATGCTAAATTATGGAGTACCTTTCATGTGTGGATCATCATTATCATGCTGTTTTTGAGGTGAACTGTTATTTTTTTCAATTTTTGAATTAAAATGTTGTCTGCCTGAATGATTATTGGAATCATAATAATATATCATTGTAATTAATCCTACTTACTCCTATTTTTCTACATATGTTTGAATGCGCTAATATTTGATGCTAAATAAGATTATTTTCATGCTATATCATCTACTTCTCATATGTATCTTCAGATTTAATGGTTTTGTTTGCAAGATTTGTTATTTAACTTATAGGTTTGTCGTGATTGGAAGAGTTGTGGTTCAGGTTTGACTCCACTGGTTTTCCAACAAATATTGTGAATATTGTGCCCCTCGGTGGTTCACTAACAAGTTTCTTTTGCAGATCTGCTTCAACAACGAGCACTTCTCTTTTCCTCTTCCTCCTTCAAAACCTTAAATTTTCTTCAAATTAGTTACTATTAAAGAATATTATTGATTAGATCTATCTCATTAATAAAATCACATATATATATAGTTATTAATATCCTTTCTTATGTTTA
Source organism: Pseudotsuga menziesii (assembly GCA_001517045.1). NCBI lineage: Eukaryota > Viridiplantae > Streptophyta > Pinopsida > Pinales > Pinaceae > Pseudotsuga > Pseudotsuga menziesii. The sequence continues at coordinate 297,789 of LPNX010043553.1, forward strand.
TATCTCAGTTCCTTTTTGCATATAAAGTTATATTTGAAGAGATCTAGCTGAAATTACCCTCTTTTTTGCAAGCATTATAAAAGAAATTTGTAGCTTGCTAATAAGGTAGTTTCCCTTGCTGTTCTTTAAAATTTCATATTATAGAAGAAAAGTGCATATCTCATTGGATTCCCAAACATCAAGCCAATACCCCAAGGAAAGCTTGCTTTCCTTGGTTCCTTTTTGAAAAACTAGATTAGCCCTTTTTAGACAAGTTTTACTTAGTTTTTTTTTTATAATCTGTGTGGTGACCCAAAACCCTTTCAAAGTGTTTTTGGGAACATTTGATTTTAATTGATATCTATCTATTATCAGGTTTAACAAAAATAGAAGGAGACTCTTCCCATTTTCCGACTCTTGGGCGAACCTGAGCTTCCAGGAGGCCTCCCCCACCACTGTGATTTTATTTCAGCTTGTTACAAGCTTTTTGTAAGCCTTTGGATCCCCGATAACAAGGAACAAAGTGAATAATTCAGTTTTCTGATATTTTAACCAATAGTAATATAAAATGAATCATTTCGAGTAGGCTCTTTCGAGCCTGCTCCCCATCCCCCCAGGGGGGATCCGCGTCTGTTTCACTTTTTTTGCATTTTTCCCTTTTTTATGTTCTAGTTTAGTCTTGACTTGCAAGATTTTATACTTTGATAAAATTTTGCATTATTCCATATTTTAAATTCAAAATTAATCATACTACTTGCCCCATGACTTCCCGAATGACCCGCAAGGGGAAAGAGATGCGTGGTAGGACTAATTAGAAAACCAGTGTTGTGTATCTCTGATTCCATTTTCATTAATTGTTTTAATAATCATAATAAAATAAACCCCTCCTTGATTCCTCGATTGAGGTCCACTTGGAATGAAAGAGGTTCCTGGAGGGTTTTCTTTTTAATAAGAACACCTCTTTTAAAACTTACTAAAAATAACAAAGACTCTAGTGTGTATGCTCTGTAATTGTTTGCGGTTCGTCCGATCAGTCAAGATGCATCAAAAGCACTTGAGTAACTAGATTAATTAGTCTTCACCTCCCAAATTGACAACCATCAGGTGAAAATCCAATGCCTCGAACGAACTGTAAACGGTGGAAAAATACCCAAAGGAGTGGGAACAACTTGAAAGTGACCTCGAGGTGCCGATCTCTGTCACACCCTGATGGGTGCGTTATGAACAATAGTCTATGAAACTCCATTCCAGCCCACAAACAACTTGCGAGTAGCCGTGAAAGTTCACTTTTGGACATACTCCAAGTACCCCTCAAATATATCTGGAGTCCCCTTTTTGCCTAATTTAATTCATTCACATTCCACATTAATTTAAAATCTACCAAGAGACATTTGCAAAACATTCTTTCAAGCACATGCAACCACATTAATTTCTCTGGTGACTCCATTTAAGGCAGGGGTGATTTATTTGATCATTTCTTTCGATTATATATATATATATATATATATATATTGATTGTCATTACTATGCTTATCTGCTTTAAATCTTGCATCTTGTTATCTTTTGTTTCCACTGGTTAATTTCAAACAACTCCTAAACAACTTAATCAATATAACACCATCACACTAAGTAATTAGCCTTAGTAATTTAATAGGGTATACCCCCCTTGGCTTCGTTAGGAGTTAGCCTGAACTGAGGAGTCAAGAACAAGGTGACAACCTTGACTCGAGACTTGCCCCCAAGGACACACCGAGTGGCTTGAAGATTTCTGCCACGTAACCCAAGTGTGTGAAAGGCGGAAACACTTTTTGGCACCGTTGCCGGGGATAAATCTTTTTATTCCCGGAGTACGACTTTTTTTTTCTTTGTTTGCTAAATGGCTTAGATTAGATATTTAATTTTCATTTGGTGACTCCACTGACTTTTTTCTGGTTTTATTTTTACAAAGAAAAGCAAAAAGTAATTTTTGCGAGAGTTCTTAAATGTATATTTTAAATCTCACATGGCGACTCCATTGAAGGGATAAAAACCATGTTATCTCATAAACTTGTGAAGTTTTGTTGTGTGTATATGAGCCCATGCGACATATTAAAACCTTTGATGCTTATCACTTGACAACTCCACCTATTCAGTACAAGGTTTAATGGTTATATCAAATGCATACTATTAATTTTTGATATGAATGAATTAAGGGAGCAGTATGGTGCCCAGATAATCAGAATTTTTTAGCCTATCGATTTATCAAACATCCCAGGTTTTCCTAATTGTTGTGATGGTGTGGGGGATGCATATAAGTGGCTTCCAGTATTTCATGGAAATTATGGTGATTCATCCATCTGGCATGTCAAATATTTCCTTCAGATGATGGCTGAATCCAATGTGCTTCATGAAGACAATATGATGGAAATGTTTGCGGGTACTTTTTGGGGTGAGGCCTGTTTTTGGTTATATTAGGTCCTTCATAATAAATGCATAACTTCTTTTCCAAGCTTCCTTTGGATTTTTTTAGAGTAGTGGAATAATGGTAGGGGTAGTATGAATGGTTTGAAAATTTTCCTTGAAAAGATCTGTACCTTCTACCTATCTGGGATAGAGTATCACATGGAAACATATGATGGACCTTTTGCCATGATACAAAGTATTGAAGACTTGGAATCACTTCTTGAACATTTAAGTGAAGAGGATATCCATGAAAATCCTATCAAAGAGCATCCTAGTAGTTGTTTAAGAAAGGAAGCAATTAAGCATATTTTTAAAGAATATAAGGTATCTCTCATTACACAGCAAGATTCTGAAGATGGGAACATCCATGACAATCATATTGAAGAGCTTCACAAGGAACCCATGATTGAACACATTGTTGAAGACTCTCCTCATGTCACCATAACTACAAACAATGAAGATTTGATATTTTCTCAATATTGTTGCAATGCTTATCCAGAAAGCCCTCATGAGGAAACCATTACAGAGATCGAAACTTATGAAGAAGTTTATGATGTGTATGATGATACTCCTCTATGTTCATCAATTATGGATGAAGTTTTGGAAATTTTAAATGCTCATAATATCTTTGAAACCAAAAATTTGAAGGATGATTATTATGAGCAGGAGGAGGGTAGTTATATCTTAGGATGTGATACTAGAAAGGAAGACTCTCTCATATCCAACATAGATGGGAGTAATGACTATTGGAATTTCATAGATACTCCAACTTGTGAAAATCTTATTGAGAACCCCATCAATTATATGTCCAGCAAGGGGAGTGTCTATTCAAAAATTTGTGGAAGTTCAATATACGATACATCCGTAGAGGGGAGCATGGATCTAGATACCTGGGAAAATATTAGAATGGAAGAGGAGCATTCATAATTTTCACGTGATCATTCAGAGTCATATCATACAGAGCCACACAAGGGTATCAGTAATGAAGACATTGAGAAGCAATGTTGTGAAAAGTCAGATGTGATGCAGTAAGTGGAATATCAATCTCATCCATATTATTCACATGTAGAGGTTCCTTATGATTTGGAGCATCTTGGTGCTTATACAATGAGTCATCATTTGGTAAGACTTGATGATTAGTATGATGATATAGTCAGTCTACCTCATCATGCTTATTGGTATATCAGTCCTATCCAGTCATTGATATAAGCAGCTTGTGCGAGCACATACCAATTTGGGAAGAAATTTAATGACTTTATTCATGCCTATGATATCCCATCCATCCCTCCCATTCCGAATCATCACACAGGTTTGCATTTTCTAAATAAAGTATCCTTACTTTGGTTGGTAACCAAAGACAAGGAATTTTTTTTTTATGTTAATAAAATGCTTAGGTGGTTACATTGGATTTCTGATTACACTTAACCCTTTTTATATCATGCTTAGAGTAGGAAAATAAGCTCCTTAAAAGAGAGCGTTTACTTTCTGCATTTATGTTTTGTACTTAGCTATAATAAAAAAAATCAGTTAGTTACATTTATTTTGTTTAAATAAATCATCTTAATGGTTCATTTGGTTTTTTATAAAACTTGTGCTACTGAGGTTTTCTTGTCAAGTTGAGATGGTTTTAGAGGGTATATAAACCAGAGATTCTGGTGTTCTTTTATCCTCTCCTTTCCTTAAAGACCAAGTCGAGCACACATCCCATAGTTGGAGCTAGATGTTACCACCTAATTTGTACTTAGTGGTTTTTTATCAAGTGAGCCTGGTGAACCGGACAAGGATAACTTGTTCGGACTTCAGAAGACCTTCAGTATTGCTTATGGGAAGTGCTTGTTGTATTATATCACATGTTCATACCCCATGGGGAAATTGTAATAAATTTTGTAGCATGATAGTGTCTGTAAAAGACTCGGTCTCTTAGACTTTATCTGTCAATCTGATCAGCCCAGGGTGTTTTTTCCCTTGGTTATTATTGGTTGTTGAATAAATGACTGATAATTTCTGATTTTTTCACTCAATACCTCCAAAGTTGGGGTGGTCGGCTTGGCATTTAGGCCTATTGAGGTTATTACAGTCCATGTTTCACTGTATAAACATGCTAGGAATTATGCTCGAGTCATATGAACATGTGTAAGTCCCCCTAGGTTTTTATTTTTAATTTTTCCACAAAACTTAGGCTATTTTTTAATAGTCTAATTGGAAAAATTGGTCTTGTAATAAAAGTGGGGTTAAAATTCATATTCAGTCATGGGGGTGCTCATTTTCTAACTCAGAGCACCCGGTAAACCCACAAACCCACTTTTCCTATGTTTTGAGTGATTTTTCCATCACTTAGTTGAGAAAATCCAAAAAATCAAACATTAATTAATTTAATTAAAAAATTAATTAAATAATGGAGCAAATCCAAAATTCCTAAATTAGTGGTTTTGGCTCCATTTTTACTGAAGTCAGTCTCATTGGATTCATATTGACTAGAGATGACCATTCCTTGACTGAAGGCATGAACTAAGCCTGAAGAGGAGCTAATAAGCACATGCAAAGCTAGGGTTGTGCCCTCCCTTCTCTCTCCTCCAGACATGTGGATCAAATCTGGGAGTTATTTGTTGGTTGGTTTAGTTAACTGAGCGAGGTGTCACTCCGATTTGTAGTTCTAGTCTAGTTAAACTCAGTTCATCTAGTTCAGACTCAGTTCATCATCAGTTTAGACATAGTTCATCATCATATTAGGCTCGACTTATCTATCTATCAACTACAGTCTCTCCTTCAGACATGCATGTGTCCCTCTAGGCTAGGGTTTTCAGGTTTTTTTCCTAAATAAAGCACATATTTCCTCTTCCAAGCTAGTTAGAGCTGGATTGAAGGGATTGCTATTGTAATATTTTATTGATCATCAGTTGTTGAAATAAAGAGAAGATTTGGAGGCTAAATTGTGGAGTATCTTTCATGTGTGGATCATCATTATCATGCTTCTTTTGAGGTGAACTGATATTTTTTTCATTTTTTGCATTAAATTGTTGTTTGCCTGAATGATTATTGGAATCATAGGAATAGATCATTGTAATTAATCTTACTTACTACTATTTTGCTACATATGTTTGAATGAGCTAATATTTTCATGCTGTATCATCTACTTATCATATGTATCTTCAGATTTAATGGTTTTGTTTGCAGGATTTGTTGTTTAGCTTACAGGTTTGTCGTGATTGGAAGAGTTTTGGTTCAGTTTTGATTCCACTGGTTTTCCAACAAATATTTTGAATATTGTTCCCCTCAGTGGTTCACTAACAAGTTTCTTCTGCATATCTGCTTCAGCAACCGTGCACTTCTCTTTTCCTCTTCCTCCTTCAAAATATTAAATTTTCTTCAAATTGGTTACTATTAAAGAATATTATTACTTAGATATATCTCATTAAGAAAATCACATATAGATATATTTAGTAATACCCTTTATTAATTTTAGATCTCAGTTCCTTTTTGCATATAAAGTTATATTTGAAGAGATCTAGCTGAAATTACCCTCTTTTTTGCAAGCATTATAAAGGAAGTTTGTAGCTTGCTAATAAGGTAGTTTCCCTTGCTATTATTTAAAGTTTCATACTCTGAAATAAAAGTGCATATCTCATTGGCTTCCCAAACAACAAGCCAAGCTCTTAGGGAAAGCTTACTTCCCTGGTTCCTTTTTGAAAAACTAGATTAGCCCTTTTTGACAAGTTTTACTTAGTTTTTTTTTTATAATCTCTGTGGTGACCCAAAACACTTTCAAAGTGTTTTTGGAAAATTTTATTTTAATTTATTGCTGTTTTTTAGCAGGTTTAACAAAAAAGAGAAGGAGACTCTGCCCGTTTTTCGACTCTTGGGCGAACTGGAGCATCCCGGAGGCTTCCCCCACCACTGTGATTTTATTTCATTTTGTTACAAGATTTTTGTAATCCTTTGGATCCCTAATAACAAGGAACAAAGTGCATAATTCAGTTTTCTTATATTGTAACCAATAATAATTAAAAATGAATCATTTCAAGTAGGCTCTTTCGAGCCTGCTCCCCACCCCCCAAGGGGGGATCCGCGTCTGTTTCACTTTTTTTGTATTTTTCCCTTTTTTTTTGTTCTAGTTTAGTCTTTACTTGCAGGATTGTATAATTTGATAAAAATTTTCATTATTCCATATTTTCAATTCAAAAGTAATCACACTACTTACCCCATGACTTCTTGATTGACCCGCAAGGGGAAAGAGATGAGGTCTAGTACTAATTAGAAAATCGGTGTTGTGTATCTCTAATTCCATTTTCATTAATTGTTTTAATAATTATAATAAAATAAAACCCTCCTTGATTCCCCAATTGAGGTCCACTTGCACCGAAAGAGGTTCCTGGAGGGTTTTCTTTTTATTAAGAACACCTCTTTTATAACTTACTAAAAATAACAAAGACTCCAATGTGTATTCCCTGTACTTGGATACAGTTCATCTAATCATTCAAGCTGCATCAAAATCACTTGAGTAACTAGATTAATTAGTATTCACCTCTGAAATTGACAAACCATCAGGAAAAAATCCAACGCCTCGAACGAACTGTAAACGGTGGCAAAATACCTAAAGGAGTGGGAACAACTAGAAAATGACCTCGAGGCGTCGATCTCTGTCACACTCCGATGGGTGCGTTACGAACAATATTCTCCGAGACTCCATTACAACCCACAAATACCTTGCGAGTAGCCATGAAAGTTCACTTTTGGACATACTCCAAGTACCCCTCGGGTATATTTGGAGTCCCCTTTTTACCTAATTTAATTCATTCACATTCCACATTAATTTAAAATCTACCAAGAGACATTTGCAAAACATTCTTTCAAGCACATGCAAGCACATTAATTTCTCTATTGACTCCATTTAAGGAAATGGTGATTTATTTGATCATTTCTTTCGATTGTATATATATTGAGTGTCATTATTGTGCTTATCTGCTTTAAATCTTGCATCTTGTTATATTTTGTTTCCACTGGTTAATTTCAAGCAACTCCTAAAAAACTTAATCAATGTAACACCATCACACTAAGTAATTAGCCTTAGTAATTTAATAGGGTTTACCTCCCTTGGCTTCGTTAGGAGTTATCCTGAACGGAGGAGTCAAGAACAAGGTGACAAACTTGACTCGAGACTTGCCCCCTAGGACACATCGAGTGGCTTGAATATTTCTACCACGTAACCTAGGTGTGTGAAAGGAAGCAACAACCCTAAGGATTCTCTTAGAAAGAGGGACTTGACTATTAGGATATATTTTCTTCAGTTGAAAGGTATACATATATTTGAGTAGCCATTTCTATTGCATCATTTTTTGGTTGGCCCTTATACTAGATGAATGTAAATACTATTTTTCTAAATATTTTGATTAAAGAATAAATATACATTAATTAGATAAGAGATTCTGAGGTGCATGGGATATTAGATTTTGGGTTGCTCCAAAAGTGTTTACAACATGCTAGGGGTGTGCTTCATGTGATGTGGGGTGCATTATGGAACCATAGCCCCATATTTTATCTTATATTGCCATGGTTTATTGGCATTTTGGATTCTCAGTTAAAAACAAAATGCAACCTACACTACTACTATCCCAAAGACCTTGCCTTGCTCCATAAAAGAACCTCCATACCTTCTCTTTAATGATGAACAAATTATCCATTTGTCTCTCTTTTCTTGAATGACTGGAAGGACGTAAGGTTTAAGCTATGGCCATGGATCTGATTTGATAAGAACATTGGAATAAAGGTACTACAACTTTTTCCACAAATAGAAATGAGTTTCTTGATAGGTACAAGTCCCATATAATTAGGCATGGAACAAGATTCCATTCCTTGAGCTCTTTTTGTCTCATCAAAATTTTCAAACATTCTTCAACAGAGTTCCCAACCCATCTATTATTCACTCTTGTGAACTGCTCCACTTCTAACCATACCTATTTTGTATATTTGAGCATTTGATGAGCAGATGTTCTATTGATTTTTCATCTTCTCTATATAAAATACATACTCCATGTTTGTGCCTAGCCTCCATTGCAGAACTTCCCAAGTTAAAACCTTGTTTAGAATTGATAGCCACATAAATATTATTGTTTAATGGGGGCTTTTATTTTCCATAATTTCTCACACCACTAGGCTGTGTGTTCAAGAGCAAAAGAAAAAATTGTTCGGTACCCCAATTTTGCTAAATAAAAACCCAAGGCTTGATTCTTTGACCATACCTATGAATCTTGTCCCTCCTAATTCTAACATGTATTTTATGAAGATTATCCACATATGCATTCTAGGTAATTTTGTTAGCCCTATCTTACAAAAATGCTATCTATCTACATATGCATGGATGGACTACTGCCGACTTGTAAGATAAGCTCACATTTTTGTAATTTTGTGATGTATTTTATTTTATTCTTGTATTTTTTCAGCTCATCTTAGAGATGGCTTAGGCACTTCCATCACTGTACATGTCACATAATGTATTAAAAGTCATATTTTTCCCCATTGGGTCACCTGTGGATATTAATGGAGTGAACATGATTGTACTCCTCAATCCTACCCTTGCTGGTTGTACTTCTGGAATCTGGATTAAGCAGTGACGTTTGATACTGTTTGTTCACTCTGCCAGGAAAATTAGGGAGTGTAGTTTCCAAGGGATTGGAGTTAGATGAGCTAGACATGAGCTCAATGTCCATCTATCAAGAAAACCAAGCTTAAGTTTTAATCACCACTTACAAGTCATGTGATTACCAGAAAATTTCATAGAGCATTTGTGTGTTGTGGGATGCATGTCTTTCATACTTTATGTAGACATTTGTTTTATATTTGGGGATTGTTATAGTGGCCCTATTTACCTATTCATTATATTAAATTTTAATAACATTTTTTGGAACATGCTTCTTCTTTTTATTTATAAAACATTGAAAACAAAGATTTTCACAAAAGGAAAAATTCAACGGATAGAGCACCACCACAAGGAGAAACCTCAGATAAAATAGTAAAACCCTATCTGAAAACTGAAACTCCTATCATCAGAGAAGTTGGAATCAAGTGGCCAACCTATTGCAAAACTTTCTTTTACAGAGAAACACTAGCAAACCAAAACATTCTCCCTTTAGAAAACCACAAGGTGTACTTCCTTTTAATTATCGAGTGTGATGAAATTCATGTTTATAACTAACCATCCAAAGACTTTGCTTGATATGAAAGGCATTTACCAAAGAGATCACCAATATTTTGCAGCTGAATAGTAACCACCCAAGCTAAGCACATATTGTCATTGCTTTCACCACAAGGTTCTCATCTTTCTCCATCAATTATTCCTATAATTATTTAATTTGGTTGATTTTCAATTCTCTTGTTGACTAGGAAATACACGAGTTTGTTTAAATTCGCTAAACATGATTGACACTATCCTTTTCAAACAAGTCAAGGATGTGATTAGTCTCCAGTATCTCGTCCTTCATTTTTAAGTGGCAGTTGTTTCAGTTCATTTTAACCACCTTTGTTAAGGATCGAAATAACTCCATTTCTCAAATTTGCAATTCAACATTTTCTATACTTAATAAATATCAGGACCACAGAGTACCATGCAAAGAGTAGAATGTTAATGACTCATAAATGTCAATACAATTCATTGATATCACTTGATATTAACACATTGCGGTGAAACAGTAATACATCAAACATTACTGTAATAAAAACAAATATCAAATCAATTCCAATCTTGTATCATTAGTAAGTGTCAAAATTTTCGGAGAGTCCAGTGCTGATATAAATTTTCTGAGTGTCAAAATCATACACAACAATTATTTCCAGCTTTGTACAAGTCCTATTTTCACTTGAAAATAAAGTTATTTATGAATCGAGGTTTCTTACAATCAATTTTTCCAAAGCTTTAGGATCATTATATAGTGTGTTGATGACTTATAATTATTATAGTGTATTGTTGCAATATGGTGTAAACAAATGTTAATTTGCTTGAATATCATTATATTCGCATTTAAAGACATGTCTTCATGTCCTCTTATCATGGGCCTCTTAATGGAGTATGATTAAATATCAAACCTTAAACAAACATAATGGTTTCTAGGGAATAGTGATTTTTGCAATCCCTTTCAGCCAATTTCTTGAGTTTTGTTCAAAATTCCTAGAAAATGTTTATGGATTTCATAACCTGCTTGATCATATATTGTGACCTTATACAATCTATCATCTTTTTTTGACCATTAGATACTCAAATTTGTGTATTGATATTTTTTAACATTATAGAGGACTCTGTAAGTTAGGTTCCCAAATTCTTAAAGGATGCTAGGTAAATGGAAGAGTGTCTACCTTACAAGCAGGAGGTTGGTGGTTTGATTCCTCCATGCCCTAATGATATTATAATATCAGTTAAAAACAACTAAAATAGTAACCAAAAAATAGAAGATAAGTGACAAAAAATGAGAGATAAGTGACCAAACAAAATGACCAAAATTCGTATATAAAATTACTAAAAACGATTAAAATAGTGACCAAAAAATGAGAGATGCGAAACTAGGCATTAAAAAGGATGCAACGCGTGGCACTAATGATGAAGCCAAACATGGCATTGATATGGTAGAAAAATAAGATGTGAAACTAGGCATTAAAAATGATGCAACATGTGGCGCTAATGATAAATCCAAACATGGCATTGATATGGTACCAAAATAAGACGTTACTTTGGATTAAAAACATGATGATAAATAGGAAGAAAAATATGGTGCAACAATAGAAGAAATATTTGGCGTCATTTTGGTAGAAAAACACGAAGCAAAAAAGGAAGAAAAAATTGGTGCAAATTTGGAAGCAAAAATTGACGCATATTTGGAAGTAAAACATGGTGCAAAATGGGGTCCTAAAGTGGTAGAAAAAATGGATGCAATATTGGATGCTAACATGGTGTTATTAAGGATGAAAATATGGCACTAACAGGGATATCATTTAAGAAGCAAAAGCGGACACTCACTAGGAAGCAAAATAGGAAGTTATTTAGGAAGCAAACCTCAACGTTGCTTAGAAAGCAAAGTTGGACGTTATTCCAGAAGAAAAAAAATAGACGCTATTTTGGATGTCATAAAGGATGCTATCTAGGAAGCAAAAAAGACGTTTTTGAAACGCTTTAAGTTTTGTCCATGAAACATCCCATTTAGCGTCTAGTTTGACCACTCAATGTAAAAAAAAATTACACTAAAAAGGGACGCTAAATGGGACGCTAATTCCAGGATTTGTTGTAGTGAATGGAGTCTGATGGATAACTAATTGTGCGTGGGGATTTTGGTTAATGTCATAAGAGACGATATGAGAAATATGGAATGGAATAAGATGAGATGTTTTCTATTGATATTGAGACTGAGATAGAAGGAGGAAACCTAATAAATGCAAGAACATTTCGGTCAGGAAAGAGAAGAAGGACTGCGACTAGAAGAGGAAGTTGCAGTGCGACTCAAGGAGAGGACTATGAATCGGTGCTGCACCTTGACGGAGGATCTTGTGATGAAGAAGAGGAATAACATATTATATATGAAAGAGAAGAAGAAATGTGATAAGAAGAAGAATAATCACAAGATATAGATAAATATTACAATAGACCTGTGACCCCACATACATCTCCGTAGGTAATATCTAGAAACACATCTCCCAGTGAATTTTTCAATCAAAACAACACTAATAGCGGGAATATAAGACAAGGAACTCCCACTAGCCAAACCTTTAATCCAACAGTACCAATAGAAAATAACATGGATGGGAATGATATAAAGTTACCCATATTTAATGAAAATGGGTTGGAAGACCTTGAGAAACACCAGTTTCTGTGTGAAGCTATATGTACCATGTGATAGCTCCAAGATGAGGCCATAAATGATAGGATTTATAATCCTCCCTTGTCCAGACTTATTCTATTAATATATAATTTCTTAACATAGGAGTCATTAATTAATATTGGGTCCACTAGTACCATCGGGTCTACTTGGGATAATGGGGCCACTAGTACCAGCCACTAGAGTGTGGGGAACACATATAGAGGTTAAATACAACTGACTGCACCTTCATGCATCGATTTATGTGCCTCTAAGTCCAATACCTACAATTTAAGATCCAGTGGGAGTGCCACCACCAACCTCCTTTAGTTGTTCGTAGTTGATAACTAGTTAAGCTAAGTTATGCTCCAATTACATTCAGTTAGATGTCCTCCAATTCAGGTAGCTCCAGTCTTGCATTGATGCATATGGGAAGGAACCTATTCTCACATACTTCTCACCTACCACATCAATTTAACTAGTTTAACTGATTATAACTGATTGAGAGACCGAATTAGACATCTGGAGTAAGAATAGTGAGATTTGATAGTGATTTAGACACTTCCAGTTAGCCAGTCAATCAGTCTTGAGTTGGTAGATTCGAATCCTATCCACATGTTTCGAATTATTGTTTATGTAACATTCATGTATACTGCTAGGATTAATGAGGTTTATACTATAATTATACTCAACAATACTTATCAATTTTCTATGAAATTTGTCTTGATCAGTGTGTATTTTTCATTCCATTCCACTGCACAATAAAATTGCATTCATTTCTTGTAGATCAATGGAAAAATAATTCAAACACGCTATTAGATCCTACTCATGCATACAAAAATTATATCCAATCTCCATTGGACACCAGAAGCAGCTGGGTATCCACATTGTTGATGCATTTGTAACTTCGGAATGTATTCATCTATGTATCTTATGTATTGTAACCCGATGTTTATTCTAGGATGTATCTATAATGTAATTGAGTCATATTGTCATGCCCTGATGTTCCGATCGGGAGGATCAATAATGTAAACATGTCATGTCAAGTCATAGTGGGTAACCCTCCGATTGTCTAAGGGTTAAAGTCCCCGCGGTTTCGGGGCACTAGGGTTATTAGACTCTCCTAGTAGAGGTCGGCCCTAGTAGGGTTTTAGTCATGTCGGGATTAGTATAAATAGAGAATTGGAGTCTCTATTTATCACACAAGTCATACACACTCAAGTGTAGCACATATTTGAGGAAGGAGAAGACACTGGGGCTAGATAAGAATAAGTTTACTGTTGTCGAGAGATCACTTACTGTTTTGGGGCTTTTACTATTTTGGTGCTGATTCTATCTCTGAGGAAGTTGCGGGGTTTTCTCCTTTATGGTTTCCTTGAGGAAAAACACTATGTTCATTGTCTCTTGTGTTTGATTGTTGTACTTGTTATTCTCTCAGTTAAAGATCCTAAGCTTAATGTTGAAAAACTGACATGGTATCAGAGCTAACTTGAGAAGAAGACACTGTACAGCTGTAGGAACTAGGGATTTCTAGTTTGTGGATATTCCTCCATAGATTTTTAGCAAAAGTAAGGTGGAATAAATCTCCTCCTTAGGGAGCATCTTTCTGTCGAAGCAGAATCCAATTCTAAGGTTTTTCAGTTTTGGACCCAACACTACTGCCGAAAATTAGGGCTTTTTACAGAAGAGGAATTTTTCAGTGAGCCCAGGCCTAGATTGATATCCTCCCCAAAATTGAAGTTAGGGACAAATTTCAAGGCATTTGGGTGGATAGATCTCTGGAAAATAAAAACCCTAATTTGCTCCTGAACCAGCTCTACAGGATTTCAGCTCAAGTTTCAGACCCGACATCTTGAACCTAGTAAGATCCAAAATCCTTTGTATTTCCATTTTAGGTTCTCAGTTAATATGTCTCATCATACCAAGCTTGATGAAAATCTTGATGGAGCTGACAACTTTTGAGCTTGGAAGTATAGGATCTCCCTGGTCCTGGAAGAGAATGAGTTAGACTCCTGCATTCATGAGGAAGTTCCAGTTCCAGAGGGAGATGAGGAAAAGGCCTTACATAAGAAGAAGATGGTTATGGAAAAGAGGATCATTGCTGATTCTATCAAGGATCATCTTATCCCACAGGCGTCCTCTCTCAAGACACCTAAAGCTATGTTTGATGCCCTAAGAAAATTGTTTGAAGGGAAGAACATAAACCAGAAGATGACTTTGAGGAATCAACTAAAGAATTTGAAGATTCTAAATGCAGAGACTATCCAGTCCTACTTCACAAGGGTTTCTCAGATCAAGGAACAATTATAAGCTGTTGATGAAGAATTGGAAAATGGAGAGATTGTGATGACTACTTTGAATGGCCTTCCTAGGTCATGGGATTCCTTCATCCAAGGAATCTGTGCTAGAAAGAAGCTAGTCAAGTTCAACAGACTATGGGAAGAGTGCTCTCAAGAAGAAGCTCAGATATTAGCTCAAGAAGAGAAGATGGGAAGTGAAGATCAATCTCTCACAGTTCACTCCAAGAGAGATAGAAGAAAGCCTCACCACTTCAAAGGTAAGAATCCTCATCATAGAGATAATAATAGAAAAGACCCATCTAGATTAAGATGTTATACATGTGATGAGATAGGGAACTTTCCAAAAGACTATTCTAAGAACAAAGAACCACTCTCACAAGAAGAAGGGTAACAAAAGAAGACATCATGCTCATGTTGCAGAGGATGATGGACCATCCAAGAAGAGATCCAGATATGAAAGTGAAGATTATTCAAGCGAGGATGAATATGTTCTGATCTCTGCTCTAACAGGTAACATTACTCATGGTAGTGATGATTGGCTTATAGACGATGGGGATTCCAAAAATATGACTGGATTCAAGGAATCCTTTGTAAGACTGTCAGAACATGAATCACCCCACAAGGTGAAGCTAGGAGATGACTACCAATATCCAATAAAAGGTAGTGGGGAATCTTCATATAAACTAGAATATGGTAAGTCTATAAAAATGAAAGAAGTATTGTTTGTGCTAGGACTCAAGAAGAACCTTCTCTCCATATTAGTATTGGATGCAAAAGGAATGAGAGTTGCATTCATAGATGGTCAAGTCATCATGTGGCCAAAAGGAAAGACTATCCATGATGCAGTAGTGATTGGATAACAAGAAGGAGGCTTGTACAAATTGAAGGGACATCCAAAACAAGCCTTGGTCCTGACACAGTAGAGCCAAATGAATTTTGGCATAGAAGGCTTGCACATGTGCATTATAGAGCACTACCTATCGCAAGAAAAGCTGTTGAAGGTCTTCCAGAATTCCAAGCAAAACATGTACGAAAGGAAAGAATACAAAGAAGACATTTCCCAGTAGCGAAAGCAAAGCCAAAGGCATACTAGAAATAATCCACTCCGATGTATGCAGTCCGATGTCATCAAACTCACTAAGCGGGTATGCATACTATGTTTCCTTTATTGATGATTTTTCTAGGAAGACATGGGTTTACTTCATGAAGAACAAAGATGAAGTATTCAGTAAGTTCAAGGAATTCAAAGTCTTGATTGAAAACCATACTGAAAAGAAGATCAAGACCTTTCAATCAGATAATGGCGGAGAATTCATTTCAAATGAATTCAAAGAGCTATGCAAAGAATAAGGGATTAAGAGGGAGTTGTCCACTCCTTATAATCCACAATAGAATGGGATTGCAGAATAGAAGAATAGAACTATCATGGAAGCTGCAAGAGCCATGCTTCATGATTAAGATCTTCCTATGCATCTTTGGGCGGAAGTTACCAGAACAGTGGTGTATGTACACAACTGTACTCCACATAGAGTACTCAGGAACAAGATTCCTAAAGAAGTTTTCTCCGGCAAGAAACCAGAAGTTAGCCATCTCAAAATATTCGGCTGTCCTATGTACATACACATTCCAAAAGAGAAGAGAACAAAATTAGATCCTTCAGGAAATAAGGGCATATTTGTGGGATACTCTGAAAGCTCGAAGGCTTACAGAATATATTTTCCAAGGTACAAGAATATTGACATCAGCAAGGATGTGACATTTGATGAAGACACAACTTACAACAAATCCAGAAAGAGACCTGCTGAAGAACCCGAAGAAGCAGAAGCAGAAGCACCTAGAATTCATGATACAACCATGAATGAAGAAGATCAAGAAGAAGATCGAGAATTTGAATAACCCCAAAGACCTATAGATCCACCTCTGGAGAAGAATCCTCATAAGAGGAAACCTATTTGGGTACGTGAACTTATCCAAGGTGCGAAAAGATATGGGGCTCCAAAAGAGAGTCACAGAGAAAGAAAGAGGACCAGATCATGCTCTGGGTATGTAGGCTTACTATGTGATTTCATTGATAAAGAACCTTCCAGTTATGAAGAAGTGACTGAACAGAAAGAATGGAAGGATTCTATGATCGAAGAATATCAATCGATCATGAAGAAAATTGTTTGGGATGTTGTCCCAAGACCAAACGGGAAGTCAATTGTAACTTCCAAATGGATCTACAAGATCAAGCATGCTACAGATGGTAGCATTGAAAAATATAAGGCAAGATTTGTAGCTCGGGGTTTCTCTCAGAAAGAAGGAATAGACTATGAAGAAACCTTTGAACCTGTAGCCAGATACACTTCCATCAGATCAGTACTTTCTCTGGCTGCAATAATGAAATGGAATATACACTAGATGGATGTCAAGACTTCTTTCTTGAATGGTGTAGTGGAAGAGGAAGTGTGTGTAGAACAGCCACTCGGTTTTGAGACACATGACAGGAAGTCTCATGTGTGCAAAATGAAGAAAGCCCTGTACGGTTTGAAACAGGCACCCAAGACCTGGTACAGCAGAATTGACAGCTTTCTATCCAGTTTGGGATTTACCAAGAGTAAAGCAGATTCCAACCATTACTACAAGGTTTAAGATGGCAACCCAGTGATGCTTCTACTATATGTATATGATCTATTTGTGATAGGTATGGATGGCTTGATTGCTGATACGAAGATAAAGCTTGCTACTGAGTTCGAAATGAAGGACTTGGGGATGATGCATTACTTTCTAGGTATGGAGGTGTGGTAGAATACAGATGGAATATTCCTTGGACAAGGGAAGTATGTAGTAGAGATCCTGAAGAGGTTTGGGATGATGGACTGCAAGGATATAGCCACACCTATGGCATCAAACCTAAAGCTATTGAGTGATGCTTCATCATAGTCGGTTGATGCTACGATGTATCGTCAGATGATTGGGTCATTGATGTACCTGACGAACACGAGACCAGATATTTGCTTTGTTGTGAACACCTTGAGCCAGTTCCTGAAAGATCCAAGACATGCTCACTTGATGGCTGCAAAGCATATTATGAGGTACCTGAAGGGTACAGTTGATTATGGACTCAAGTACGATGTGAATCAAAAGATTAACCTAGAGGGTTATGTTGATTCAGATTGGGTAGGAAATGCCATCGATGGGAAGAGCACTTCAGGGTGTTTCTTCAGTATGGGATTAGGTGTGATCTCTTGGTTTAGCAGGAAGAAATCCTGTGTGGGACTGAGTACAACTGAAGCAGAGTATGTCACAACTTGTTCAGCTAGTTGTGAGGCAATATGGATATGGAAGCTATTGTCTGATTTATTTGATCTCCAGTTGGATGCTACTTGTATACATTGTGATGAACAGAGTTGCATAAAGTTGTCAGAGAATCCATTGTTCCATGACAAGTCAAAGCATATCAAGATCAAGTACCACTATATCAGGGATATGGTATAGAGGGGAGCAGTGAAGCTCTAGTATGTTGTGACAGAGGAACAAATAGCTGATGTATTGACGAAGACATTGGTGAGGGTGAAGTTTGAGTACTTCAGGGAGAAGCTTGGTGTTCTCCAAATCGAGATTTCCTCCAAGGGAAAGTTATGAGTCCCATAGCCATTATGACATCATGAGAGGATTGGTTCCTTCCATGGTCAGATGTAAGGGTTGAGCCATTCTGTCATGGTGAGAGGATTGGTTCATTCCATGTTAGATATAAGTGCTGAGATGAGTAGCCATTCTGACGAGTAGGTCAGATATAAGGGTTGAGCCATTTTGTCATGGTGGGAGGATTGCTTCCTTCCATGTCAGATATGAGTTCTGGCCATTCTGTTGAGTAGGACATATGTAAGGGCAATAGCCATTCTTTGAATGGAGCTTCCTGGTGAGGTACTAGGAACACTCAGTCTAGGGCTGAGTAGCCATTTTGATGTGATAGAGGGATGTATTCCCACTTGATCAGATGTAAGGGCTGAACCATTCAGTCATGGCTAAAGGATAAAGTTCCTTCCATGTCAGATGTGAGTGTTGGCCATTCCGACGAGCAGGTCGAATATAAGGGAAACTTCCATTCTCTAGGAGAATGGAGGCACCTAGTTAGTTACCAGGTAACTTAGTTGAGGAGGATTGGGGGCCATTCTGATATGACTATAGGATTGGTTCCTATAAGATTAGATGTGAGGGAAATCCCTTCCATCACTATGAGCAGGATGTGTTCCTGCCTAGATGGATGTAAGTGCAGGCCCTTTCATCACTATGAGCAGGATGTGTTCCCGCCTGGATGAATGTAAGTGCAGAAATATTTCATCATTGTGAGCAGGATGTGTTCCAGCCTGGATGAGAGTCTTTCATCATTATGAGCAGGATGTGGTTCCGGCCTGGGTGGAAGAACAAATTTCTTCCATCATTGTGAGCAGGATGTGGTTCCGGCTTGGATGAAAGTGAGGAAATCTTCCATCATTGTGAGCAAGATGTGTTCCGACCTGGATGGGAGTACATAAATATTCCATCATTGTGAGCATGATGTGTTCCATCTTGGATGGATGTGAGTACTATTCCTTTCTGATGAGTAGGTCAGATATAAGTGCTAAAGCCCTTTCATAGATGTTAGTGATGTGATGTCCTATCATGCTGGTGAATGTGAGTGTTGGGCCTTTCTGATGTGATTATAGGATTGGTTCCTATATGATCAGATGTGAGTGTTGGGCATGCCTTTCTGATGAGTAGGTTAGATATAAGTGATAGACTAGCCTTTCTGATGAGTAGGTCAGATATAAGTGCTGAAGAAGACCTACATGGAGGCTAGGCCTACAACCAACATGAAAAAGGGTTGGATCTGTAGAACTTCCTGTGATGAGAAGAATCATGAGATAGCACCAGCGATGATCCAGATCGAGTGATGATCGAATTCCAGTGATGACAATCCAGCAGTGATGATCCAGATCGAGTGATTATCCAGATCTAGTGATGATAGCAAATCGAGTGATGATTGAGATCCAGTGATGATGCCTCATGATGATCTAGATCGAGTGATGATCCAGATCCAGTGATGATGTCACATGATGATCTAGATCTGATGACTTGAAGATGAAGATGAATTGAAGACTCAGAAGAATTGAGATACAGATGATGAGATGATCCAGTTGATACAGAGAAGAAGACCAGTGCTGAAAATTGTGTCGAAAGAATACCTTCCTAGTTAAGAGGGAGTGTTGATGTATTTGTAACTTTGGAATGTATTCATCTATGTATCTTATGTATTGTAACCTGATGTTTATTCCAGGATGTATATATAATGTAATTGAGTCATATTTTCATGCCCTGATGTTCCGATCGAGAGGATCAATAATGTAAACAAGTCATGTCAAGTCATAGTGGGTAACCCTCCGATTGTCTAAGGGTTAAAGTCCCTGCAGTTCCGGGGCACTTGGTTATTAGACTCTCCTAGTAGAGGTCAGCCCTAGTAGGGTTTTAGTCATGTCGGGATTAGTATAAATAGAGAACTGGAGTCTCTATTTATCACACAAGTCATACACACTCAAGTGTAGTGCATAGTTGAGGAAGCAGAAGACACTGTGGCTAGATAAGAAGAATTTTACTGTTGTCGGGAGATCATTTACTGTTTTATGGATTTTACTGTTTTGGTGCTGATTCTATCTCTAAGGAAGTGGTGGGGTTTTCTCCTTTATGGTTTACCTAAGGAAAAACATTGTGTTCATTGTCTCTTGTGTTTGATTGCTGTACTTGTTATTCTCTCAGTTAAAGATCCTAATAATGCTAGCTTAATGTTGAAAAACTAACACACATAAGTCCCACAAAGTGTGCATTTCTAACTCTGGATTCATTTAGAGAAGTCTCTATAGGTGTGAAGGACCTCGAAAAAGTGTACATTTCGAGATGGAAGGATTTATTATAACATAGTGATAATTGTTTTTATTTTGCAGTGTTTTCTTACAGATACACAACTACATTTTGACCAAAAATCTGATGGCTGTATTGTCGGATTTTCGACACCTCCATGTCGCATGTATGACACTATGATTTTTTTAAGCGTCGGTGGATTGTCGTCGGTTATCCGGCATCTTTCCAATCCGTCGGTTAAGCGACAGCTCAGTTTACCATCGGTTAAATGTAAATCATCGATTATCTGACATCTAATTCATATTAAACTTTAAACGTAAGCGTTGGTTCAGCGACGGTCTAGCGACGGTTAAGCTACGGTCTAGCGATGCTTAAGCGACGGTTAAGCGATGGACTAGTGACATTTAAGCGACAGTTAAGCGACGGTCTAGCGACAGTTAAGCTACGGTCTAGAGACGGTTAAGCGACGGTCTAGTGACGGCCTAGCGACAGTTAAGTGACGGTTAAGCAATGGTTCACCAAAGAAACCCATCTATTAACCGACAGATTATGAAAACTGAAACGTCGGTTAAGCGACGATATTGAAATTTAGAAAAAAAAAATCACCTACAAGCCATCGCTTAATTGATGGCGATAAGTGTTTTAAAAAAAATATACAAATGTTAGATTATTGGAGACACACCTTGATGTTTGTATAGATTGTGAAGTTACTACAATAAAGCGAATGTTGCTAACAAAGTGCCCAGAAACAAATATCAGTAAGCTATGCCTGAGGTAACAATCGTGAGATAAAATGACAAATGATTAATAGCTTTGACCAAATGTATGTGTGCAAGATATATATATATGATTTGGATGACAAAGACTTGATTCAAGTTTTGATATGCTCAATTAATTCATGTATCAAATATATAGCCCTTCCAAGAGTAATATGAGCACCTATATTAAGCGACTTCATTCTTCGAATCATCTCCTGTCTCCAATAGTTTAAAATTTATATAAAACCCAAGTATACCTACGGTAGCCACAACTGAAATCAACAAGTAGATAGAATAGTTAATTTGAGCCAACTAGCAATTAAGTATTACCAAGTGTATTACATCCACAACACTCAGCAGAAATTAGATAACAAAATTGGACGAACCAATTGGCAGAAGTTCATTAACTAACGCTGTAGATTTTGAAAAGTTTTAAAACTCTATATGAAGAACCTTAAAAAGAACAAGGAGATAGTATAATCCACTGCATTTTTCTATGGATAGTGCCACTACATATTTTTACTATTAGATTTTACTTTGGTTTTTTATGACTCCTGACACAATAAAAAGCTACAGAACCTTAGATATACAAGCGTCAAACTGTAAAAGCTAAACAATATGAACATAACATTAATTTCCCAATCAAACCACAATAGTATTCATATTATGCCAAGGCAATTTACTATTAAAGAAAAGTTACCTTTATTATCATGTCAGGATACTTTCCTGCAAGGTCTTCAATACTGGTGCCACCCTTTTTGCATGAAATGATAACCTGTATCAACAAAATTCAATCAAGGTTCTAAGAATTTGTAAACCAAATGGCACACATTCATCCAGTCTAAATTTCAAGCAACCAGATAAGTCAAGGAATTTGGAGATTAAAGAAAAATTCAAAAGAGGAAGATTACTGTTACTTAAAGATATTCCCATGCTAAATAGTAAATTGTTCTTATCAGAGGAAGCTAAGTAAAAAGTGGCAGTACTGGGTGGCAGGTGCAGGGGGGTACTCACTGACCACGATGGACAAGAAGTAATCAGTTTTTCTTGGGGATTGGGAGTCACCACCAATAACTATGTGGGGAGGTGTATGCCTTGTTTTCTAGAAACATAATATGTTAAAAACCTTGGTATATGACAAATAACAATCTTTGAAGACTCCTTGCATTTCATTAAATAGGCGAGAACCACCAATAACTATGCGGAGGTGTATGCCTTGTTTCTAGAAACATAATATGTTAAAAACCTTGCTATATGACAAATAACAATCTTTGAAGACTCCTTGCATTTCATTAAACATGCGAGAAGCCACACTGTAAGGTCCAGAACAAGATTTAAAAATTAAAATAGAATCACCTGGAATCTCCAAAGCATCAAAGCAATAAGCTACTTGCACATCAGAAGACATAACAACCTTGCAGATCAGTTAGTGAACATCACTGTCAAGTATGATCAAAGGAGTGGTTGTTTGAAATACAGATCCTCTGGAGCAAAGGTGGTTACCAAAAGTTCATTGAGGATTCTCTTTATGTGGATGGATAAATAGTTTAAGAATTTCAACAAAAAAATGTTTATGATGAGTATTGGGGTCACTTGACACATGGCCACCAAATGAAGGATATACTCCATGCATCCACCATCAAGACTCATCGCATTAACCTCAAGCAAGCGATACCTCCCTCCCCTGTGTGCCTTCATCTCTACATGCCTTTACTCACACCTGTGGGTGTAGTGGAAATTATGGCTTCCCCTCTGTTCTTCATTGCTCAGGTGGGATAAATCAAGGCATTGTGGGTATGTCAAACCATGAGATTGATACAGGGGAGTAGGATCAGCAGGAATCCTGGGAAAGTATTCATGCTTGTAGGCACCAGCCCGAAACTCTCTGCTACCCGAGTAAGGGTTTGACTGTTGAAATTGTTTCTATGGCTATGTCTTGGTTGAATTTGGAACCTCTCCCACATTTGGTTGTTTCGTAGAGCTTGGAGGCACACAGGCCCCCTCCCTAACTACTCGTACCATTTCCCTTGCAAGTTGGAGTTACACATCTTTTAAAGGAATTAAGGCTTACATGGCCAAACCTATGAATTGTGGGTCAGACGAGCATGGATTTAAGTGAAATTGCAAACATAAAGAAGATTCTGCACGGGATGAAGATCTAGGTAGATAGAATGAAGCATACCATCAAACACATTAGTACCCACACCAAACTTGAGGATCAGAGACAAGATCGCCTCAAATCCAGGGGTGAGGAGTCAAACATAGCTCCATGTTTAATTAAGCACATTTTCTCATTGAGGGTTTGGAGGTCTGCACCAGCTGGCTTACAAAAACCTTCAATCATCACAGTTGTGGCTATTAAAATAGGTATAATGAAGTTCAATGGAAAGACTATGCGAAAACAAAATCAACGAGGCAATCCAAACGGTGTATATCCTTTGGGTGTAGCTTTCAATGGAGTAAGGAATTTGGACCCTAATTTTGGATATTTCCCTGCAATTTCTTTGTCTCAAGGTGAACATTGTGATTTAAATTTTGGTTGAAGGCCTTTCAAGTACCCTATTGAGGGCTTCCTTCCTGTCCAAGCACCCCCCAAGACAAAGGATGGAGAGCATGTTGCGCTTGTATCAGAATTGGCTACCTACTTGCTAAAATGTTTAACAAGGCTAGTCAAATTGTATAGCCAAGATCCTAGTACTTCAACCTCAGTAGAGAAGTTGAGAAGATTGAAGAGAGTTACTCCACGTGTAGAATTACTTAATCCTATTGGCAAAGAAATTTGCAAACAATTTTTCTCTCTGTTGGATGGTGATATAGGCATCAAAGAGTACATTGTTTGGGGAGCTTTAGTTCCCTTCATTTTAGAAACATTTGGGATGCAAGTCCCACATGATGGTGCAAGTTTGGATAAGGTTATGGACCTTTTATTGTCTTTTCCAGAATTTAAGGACTTAAT
This sequence comes from Pseudotsuga menziesii, assembly GCA_001517045.1. NCBI lineage: Eukaryota > Viridiplantae > Streptophyta > Pinopsida > Pinales > Pinaceae > Pseudotsuga > Pseudotsuga menziesii. The sequence goes on from LPNX010043553.1 coordinate 321,934, forward strand.
TATACCAACCATGCTGGCTCTTTCATATAGTTTCAAAACATCAATGATCACTCTTGTAGACTGTCCATATACTGGATCATATCCATATCTGGCTCTAGCCTGCCATATTCTCAAACGCAAGGAGTTTATGGTGCATTGGTGGGAATCATTAGATTTTGAGTCTTCAATGGAAGGGTTGTTATCAAGAAAAGGACCAAATAAGTTGGATTTGGAGATTTTGATGCCGATTGTGTGGTGGCCTGGTTCTTGTGAAGATTTGTCTACAGAAAGTAATATGAGATAGATAACTTTTTCATTATCAAGGGCAATCAGAAAGGTGACTATTGTTCATTCTGCACATTGTAAGGATATATTATGGGTTAATCATTAAAGTAATGATTGTTTTGAATTCATAATATACTTTGAGTTTGCATACAAAATCTTATTCATAGTTTGACAAAAACAAGAAACTTATATAATTTAGTCGAGTATAGATTTTTTTGGAATGCCACTTGGAATATATTTCCAGGGGCCAGCTGATTCAAAACATCAAATAGCAGCAACTGTTGAAGTCATTTATGGCTCAGCAAGAGAAACTTGAAAGTGAACTTCAAATTCTTGAACTTGGCTGAGTCGTTCTAATGTGTCTTAACTTCGAAGTTAGACATCAGATTAAATTCTTCAAAATTGGTTTGACCTGGTGTTATCTCCAGGGATCTCAACGTTTACTCATTAGGTCATATTGATACCATTTTTGGATTTTGGAGGCAATTTAGGGCTTCATTGTTTAA
>LPNX010043557.1:0-10756 GCA_001517045.1 Pseudotsuga menziesii
CTCCACTCACCCAAAATGTAGATGAACTATGCAATAGGAATGTAGTTGTTGCGGCTGCTGGATCAGGAAATCGTGATTGGTACTATAGCTGCAACTACTGTATCGGCGGGCACAAAGAATATGTGACTGCGATTGTTGGAAGATGGAAGGTGTCACTGGTGCAGGATCATGAAAATGTAACTGTGAATGTCGCTGCTGTAACGTGAAAGATGGCACTGCTGTAGGAGCATGTGAAAGGTGACTGCTACTGTAGCAGCACTATTGTAACAAAAACTGTTGGAACTGCTAAAACAACAACCGCCGGAACTGATGTAACTGTCGTAACAGCTACTGCTATAACAATGATGGTTGTAACAGCAACTGCGGGAACTGCAACGACTATCACTGCTGAATCAGAGAATGGGAAGTGGAGGAATCTGAACTGGTGCTATGGAACTGGCAGACTCTCATAGATGAATTCAAGCTGCTGTAACTGCTGAGGGAATTAGGAAAAAGTGTATAGTCTTCATCCGCTACAAACCCAATGGTACAATTCTAATCATGCGAATGGATGTGTTGATGTCGAGCATGAAGAGAAATCACTGGATTACCGACCATTGATGAATTCCATTAACCAGTGCGAGGCAACTCACCATTGATGTCAATGAGTGCCAAGGTACCCGAGTACATCTTGCGAAGTGCAAATGGTTGTGCTGAGGTCGAGCCACTTGCAAGATCTGATGATCAAGGGACATTAATGTATTCCCATGATCGTCAGTGAGAGAACTTGCCATTAAGGCATGCAAGCCTCTAGGTACTCAAAATGGACTCTAGTCTATATCCCAGATAAGGTGCTGAAGTTGATGGGGCAAGACTGTTGAAAGGTGGGCCTTGAGGAATCCCACATCAGTCAACGTGGGTTTATACAAAATATTTGGTAGGACTATAACAAATATCTTAGCAGTGACAGGGTTTATGGAAATGAAATCAAGGAAATGTAATTGTGGAAAAGGAGGTGACTGGTTTTATTGAGAAGGTAAACTCGCATAGAGAAAGAAGGCAAAAAGGAACTGAAAATGATAAAGGAAATGATGTATGTTGCTCATAAAAATCGATGTGCGAGAAATAAGGAAAGACAAGGTAATGGAAAATGGCTGCACCACGGGGATGATCAATCTGCTGTGATGGAGGAATGCGAGGAAATATTTCAGGACGCAAAAGGGTTTTCCAATGATTTTCGTGTAACAGCAAGTGTCAGGATGTTTATGAGGAGTAACAGCTCCTGCAAGCTGTCAATAAAGCATATTTCTCAAAAGTTTTGAGATTATTTGAAAGAAGGCGAGTGTCGTCATTCCTGCAATCATACTTAGTACCAATCCTACACTTAAAACTTCGTGAGAGAATCGTAAAATGCAAAAATAAGTAGGAATGGGGCAAAGCGGAGAAAATAAAATGCATTTGTATACCTATGCCTTTGCACTCATGTAATCATCAATTACTGCATGAAGTGTCTTGAAGAAAGACAAATTAACATTAAGCACATTGTGTTCAGGAATTAGAGAATGTCCATTTGCATTAGTTTTACAATTTGTAAGAGCAATATGGTCTCTAAAATTCGGAGAGTGTAAATGTGTGGCTGAAATCCACTATGGAATGTTCATAGTAGGAGTTTCACTGATTTGGTGCATTAATTGCAATTGCTACTTTGCATGATCAACCTGTTCCACATCTCACAGTAGATATATATACCAAAAATTTGGTTGAAAAGCCTCCCCAAGTTGATGACAGAAAGTACGTGAAAGCTAGCTACAACAAGTTTGACCTGCACGAGTTCATGATGCACGGCCCTCAGTGTGCGGTTCTGTGTAGCTGTGATGCTTCTAGGACCGTCCTTTGAGACGCCAAAATGTTAGGCGAAATATATGTCGTAATAATTACGTTGCAGTGCAGTTGCCCAACTTATTACTTGTCAATCCGGGGTACGTAAACTGACGAAGCACGTGCACTGTTTGTACAGGACTGAAGTAGATCTAATCTAACTTAATCTAATTTGCTGAAATCAAATTAATCTAGGAAAGCATTGAAACACTAACTACGAAATCATGAAATTGAGTAAAGGAAATACAACATGTGAAGAGCTTAACAACAATGACATAAGTGAGCTCACATCCACAAATTAATAATCAAATGACAAACATGAAAGCATGACAATGAAAGCTTGAATCACATTAAGAGTCTCAAATCAAAGACTAATCTAACAAGTACAAAATCCAATCCAATCCACTTCCATTACAACCCTCCTACAAGATTAATCTAACTTAATTACAACTTAATGGAATGGAGAGGGAGCACTCTCCTTTATACATGAGAGGCCTTAAGAAAAATATAAGAACAGATCCACTATTCTCTCAACTACTCTCAACCACTTTCCTCTTATTACAAGATATGGTTCCTTCAAATCCTCATGAATCCTAGATAAGATATGCCAACCAAATCTTCCATGATATCCTCCTTAAGAATAGGCTTGAATAACTATCTCCTTTGGAATGGTGTAAGAGATATTCGAGAAGTCTCTTTGAATTAATCATTTACATATTCCTACACATTACAAAGCTCACACATAATTGAGATATATATATGAAAACATGTATATTTTCTAATATTTAATCATAAATTCCCTTTTAATACTAAAATGAATAAAGTGGAATTAATAAAGTGAAACCCACATATATGTATGGAAATGGTATGATAAAAGGTTAATGGGACGATGAAATGTGAGGAATAACGAAAGATAAAGTGGATGAAAAAGGGACATTTCTGCGTCCCAACAATACTCAGCTGTGTTATTGGTGCATTCGAACTCTAACCTACATGAAAGAAAATGTTTATTTTTCTTAGGATCAATCAGGACACAGCCAGCTCCTGACCCTTCCAAAGTTTTAGACCCGTCAAAGAAAAGCGTTCAAAAATCGCTTATCACTACTGTACATGAATCAACATCTACATCTACAGCTAAGTCTACTATTTTACAATCAATTTCATCAGCCTGTGAAAACAAAGGGAGATCAGGCTAAGTATCTGATGTATCGCTGGCTTCTTCCACTTGATAGTTTCCCGGTTCTAGCTCAATGAAGTAATTTCCCAAAACATAATTCACTGGTTCATTTTTACCTTCGAACTGAGTGACATTGTGTTTCATGTGGGGCTCTCTTAAAACTTTAATTTGATTTGGGATTCCTTTATAAGCTAGCCACAGATGTGACCAGTCTGAAGCAAAATATCCATTCAGATTTACCGACCAATCTCTACTCAAAACAAGTCCATAAGCCTCAGGTATATCTGCTACTACAATATCAATGAATTGACATACCTTATCATTTGAAGATAAGCGAATGAGAACATCCTCCATTTCCCAAATTACCTTCACATTCGTTCTATCCAACTAAATGACCTTCCAGGTAGATGGTTTGGGTTGTCCATTTATCTTTTTGTTTGTAGACCGACAGTGGCATAACATTTACTGATGCCCATGAGTCTACTAGACAGTTATGCACGTTGTGGTTGAAAATTTCAAAAGTAAGGAGAAAAGGTGGAGTCTTGCATTTAGGCTTACCTCCCACACTTGCTTCACTAATTTCTTCTTCTTGGGGCTGATTTTCGGTGGAAGCTTCTCCTCTGATATTTCAAGTGCTTTCAATAACTTTTCTTTCTGCTCCGGCACATTACGCATCTCAAATAATGAGATATTTTCCTTTACCTTTTTGATATCCTTCACGATGTCATAATCCATCTTATGTTATGTGAGATTCGTTTTAACATTATTGATCTTCTCTTCAATGGGCTTGGTAGGCATGTTGATCTGTTTCTGATTTTGACTGGTAATGGTAAATTCTAGAATTTTATTGGCTGAGGTGTTTTTTTTAATTTCTTTACATTCTTTTGAAGTCTCTTAATCTTTGGGAGAATAAGGCTATTTTCTTTAAATAAACCTTGGCTTCGCATCGTCACATTCATTTCCAAGATATCTTCATGTCTTGGATCCTTTTCTTCTTTGGTATCAAACAACGATACACAGTCCCATAAAACCATGGCATCATCCTCTTCTTTTTCTATTAATTTATTGTTATCTTTTCCCTCTTCATCATTATCCTTAGTTAATTTGGAATCCAATAGCTGATTCATCACCAACATCATTGAATTTATCCATTGAGGACAATTCTTTTCACAATGGGGTTGTTGGTGAAAAGTGAAAAAGTTATCCATCCCTACCTATGTTAAGTTCATCGATGTAGGACTGTGCGGAGGGGGTTGGGATTGATTGTTATCCTCCTTTTTCTTGTAATTAGGCTTATAAAACTTCTGGTCTTCCTTTTCCTTTTCCAAGTCTATTATTCTGTTAGAGAGCTTCTGCATCACCTTTGCCATTCCTTCGAAATCATGTGATTGTTCCTTTGTAGGCTTAGTAAATAACAAAGCTTTCCTCCCAACATTTTTTTCTCCTGATTGTTCAGGATAATCTTTGATGCTTTCCTTTTCAGCCTCTACTCTCTCTGCTTCTTCATAAGTCTCTGCTAGAGTAGGTTTGGATTTCATTTTGGCAAACACAGCCAAATCGGGCCCTAGAGCTGAAGTATAATACTCAATCAGAAGTTTATCTGAGGGCTTGTCAGTTTCAAAAAAGTTCTTAAGATAAGCTATAAATCTTTGGGTAAAACTATGCACCTTCTCTTTTCTTTAATTCTTTAAAGCGCACATTCCTTTCATGAGAGCTGCATGAGTTTTTTGGGTTGCATATTTACTTATGAAAATCCTTTCAAAGGTATCCCAGTCTGGGATAGAGTTTGTAGGCAAACCAAAATACCATGATGCTACTGCTCCTTTAAGGGTATGCGAAAAAAGTCTACAGACTACATCCTCATGTTCCCTAACCCTTAGTCCTTCTATTTCCAAGTAGAAACTTTGCAAATGGTCATCTACTAAAATGTTCTCATTTGGATCAAACGTGGGCAGCATCTTCTCAAAAGCTTGAGGTAAATCATGCAATGGAGGTGTTAAGATTAGGGGTGATCTAGCTTTCCAAGTAGGTGGTGGATTTGGTGGGTTAAGTGGTTGATTTGCATTTACACCTACCATTAATCTGGGTGCAGAGTGAGGAGGTGAGAGAACATGAGTATGCATAGGAGAACAGTAAGCTGTGTTTGGGCCTACTTGATTCAAAGGCTGAACAACTTCCTATAATGCTACTTCTACTAATTCTTCCAAATCTCCAGCCAACAATGAATCTTCTAAGATGGGACGATCTTTCTTCTTGTATTCTCTTCGGGGTAAATCAGGGATAGTGGGTAATCCTCCAATACTCTTGACATAGGCCCGTGTATGTATTCTCAGGTCATTAACTACTTGGTTGTCCACAGAAAATAAATGTTCTCTATTATCTTTAGTATTCGAATTAGGAAATAAACTACTTTCAAAACTATCACTCGTGGAGTAACTTCGAGGAAATGGATTTCCCCGGCCAGCCATGCACTGGTGGCCCTCCTTCTAGCGCCAATTATTATTGAGGCTTGGAAATTCACAAGCAGCAACAGCAAGGGATTCTCCTGAGTCAATGTTCCCAACTATCCCGTGACTATTTGGTATGGGGAATCCGTCCAGTTTGCAGTCCAGCTACCGTAGGTCAAGTAACAAAAATAAAGGGTTTTACTAGTTGCGGCCTGGTCCATCGTGTATATTTTTGTATTTTTTAACTTTAAGTATGATATGCAAGTGCCTATCTAACATGCAAATTGATAAAGAATATGAGGAGCGGTCACAATGTGATGCGCAGGTTCTTACCTCTCGTCTTAAACTCTCTCGCATATAAATCACACACAATAGAAAACAAGAATGACTAAGCTATCCGTAGGGAGAAATATTATCAATTAATGAGTAATGTATTACTGCTCATATGTTAAGATAAATCACCGATAGCTATTCTTAGAATCAAAACACATAAACATGAATAGAGATATGCACAACAAGATAGCTCGTCGTTTGTTAAAACATTCATTACCCATAGTGGAAATTATCATAAAATAAACCAAAGAACATTCTACAAGAAAATAGGTTCAGAAAGTTACCCATAGTGGAAACAAAATAGTTCCCCTTCAATATTGTTCATTTCATTGCATTTGAACATTCCACACAGCACTTTCTGCAACAGGCAAAATTGAAATTTTATTATTGCAAAACGAAATAGTTCCTCTTACAACAAGTCTTTTCACAAGTCTAACTGGGAAAAAGGCCCTTCCCCTCTTCCAACTTTCGTATATTTATACAAGAACGAGCTCCAAACCTCTGGGTTTCCCCCCAAACGTTTTATTCTCATAGTTTTGTCATTTTGCGAATGCTCATAATTCACATTACGTTTCAGATAAAGACTTTTATCAAAACGGGAATGGCTAGGTAACTAACGAACTACCAAATCCAGAGCCTTTGCTCTTTAATGATTACACTCTACCATTCCTTGATCCCTCTTCATACCCTTATTATTTTCTTTTTCTCGAGCAACAACTCTGTTGCCTTATGCTTTAGCATGCTTTGTCCTTGAGCTGCATCTTCTTCGCCGTAGTAATCTTCAAATGGATCTGAGAAAATTTCCTATGTCTTCTTGCGATCAAATGAAAACTCATAATTTATCCCAAATATTTTCAATAAACATAAACCATAATACTAATAAAATGAGTACTAAAAGAAAAGAAAAACCGGGGCTCGTTTTTTATGTGAAAATCTCAACCCCATAAAAATAAGGCACATTTATCATTCATGAAACTAGTTACAAGCTCATAACAACGGTGGGAAAATGATCAATAAATGGGGATATAAAAATCCCTATCGACGAATCGAAACACTTGACATTAGTCAGTTAGTGCGCTACATAGCGGCAACGATGGATGACCCACAGTCAAGGGTTTCCAGAGCACAAACCAAAAATTAGTGCGATAAAACGTCGGTGGTCAGATCTACTAAAGCATTGGATGGTTAGTGCGCTACATAGCCCCAACGACGGAAGTTAAACGGTCAAGAATTCCGCAGACTAGTGAATAGCGGAGAAAAATAGAACAACACATCAACGAAAGGAAAAGTAGTGTCGCAGATGGTTAGTCTATTCTGGAGCTACAACGACAGAACACAATCAGCTCACGGCCTCCGAACAGAGTCAAAACCTTCCAAAAAAACATCGCAATGCAAGATTTTGAAACAATAAAATGCGTGATCGGCTAAAGATTTTAATCATCAGCACAATCTCTAATTGTCCTCCAAAATAGCAGCAACTAAAATCTCATTTTAAACCTCACCCAAACTTCGACAATGATAAAACAGCATGAAACCTGCTAAGTTCTACAGTCCAAAGCATTTGCAGACCCAAACAAATTATGAAAAGCAAGTAAAAGCTGGCCTCAAATAATCCAAATGAGTAGTAGAGTAGAGACAAAATGGTCTTCAAAAAAATAAACAAGGAGGGTCCAAAATTTTTAGAAATTTGGGAATCATTGCAGCTCTAACACAACCCTTGAGTACCTACCCTAGACAAACCCTTTACATAGTCCCCATAATATTAATATATATTAAGTTTTTCAACCTCTCATATTCTTGTAAGTGTAAGTCCTTTGTCCTTTAGGTTGACTACAGAAACCCGTTACTCTTAATTAATAAGATTATTAAGTCTTTAGGTTAACTATTGGAAACCTTTAATCTTAATTAAAAGTCAAACCAATTTTGGGGTCTAGTCTATATCATTGACTTGAATTTATGTTAATTCCTTTGCTTAAGCATGAACCATTGAAGCAAAGTATCCCATCCATTAATTAAGGGAGAACCAAAACCCCCCAACTATATAAATCCATAAAGAAAACCGAATGGACCAAAATATCCCTCGCCCAAAACCCCCAACTATATAAATCCATAAAGAAAACTGAATGGACCAAAATATCCCTCAACCAAAACCCCCCTCAATTTATTTTAATTATACAAATTTTCATCATTAGACGTTTGCTTAATTGAATGAGTCATAAGCAATAATTTGTATTTTTATTTTTCATCCATGTTAATTGGAAAATGGTAGTTAAATGAATTAATAATTCCTCCTCGCCATCAATTTTACCAACGAGGTAAACTATTTAAACGCCAAGCATGGTCATATTGTTGATCCTCCTCAGCAACAACAAGAAGATCATCTTTTTGATCCTTGACAGCAACACCAACAGCATCAATAAGATCATCTTCTTGATCATATCCGATATTGTATTGTGAGTCTCGTCTTCTGGATCGGTCGAGAGGAGCAAGTGTAGAAACAGTAGCAGCTAGTGGAGATCATGGTGATTTTTTGAGGTCTTTCACACGATTTTGGGGCAGTTAGCAATAGCAGCAAGATACTTGTTTTTGTGGGCATGGGGAACTTACGTGAGAAATCGGTAGTGTTGAATCAGAAGAGAAGACATATGGGAATTTTTGTGAAGCTCTGTGAATGTAGCTATTAAGAGACATATCATACCTGTAATTAAGCTATGTTGAAGTAATATAAATTTTTATTTACAAAAATAAGCCTACATCTTAACTATCATTTTCCAAATCCCTTCTCATCTTTGGTCAATTGACATTAAGCACACTGTATTGAAGGTAAAGTTTATGTCTCTAACAATTATAACACTACCCTCTTTTTACATCATTCATCTTAATAATTATTTACCAAAATCCCTTCTCATCTTCATTCTAGTTCCATTGACATTAAGCAATGTAAAAATCTAACTCAAGCTTTTATTATATCCGATATAGGAAAATATGACAACCTTCTCATTTATAGCCTTTATGAGTTGCACATTTGGTCTTTGGTAGGGATCACATTATTAAAATTCTCACTTCTTTGGTTCTATTTCAAAACCACTTGGAACTCTTCCTCTTGGAGCAAGCTAGAGTGAGGGAGTTTCATGATTTTGAGCATTCTCTTAAAAGTCAAGAAAAATGGGGCAATGTTAAAATACCCTACCCTTATTTATCCAAAATCTATATTTTTCTACTTTCTAGAAGAAATTCGGTGAGATTAAAAATCTATCAAGTATTTTAGACAGAGCTTTCTTATCAACTTTATTATTCCATCATGTAGGTTCAAGAGAGAGAGGTTGTAGATCTACTAAACCATCCAATTGAATTTAATGTAAAAAGAAGTGTATCAGTCTATCCTCCTTGGTAGTATCCTACTAAGCCTCGATTCTATTAAAGGTAAAGTTTATGTCTCCACCAATTATTAAACTACCCTCTATTACAACCTACATAAGAACAATCATTTGCCAAATCCCTTCTCATCTTCATTAGATCCATTCACATTAAGTATAGTGTATTGAAGGTCAAGTTTATGTCTCCAACTATTATAACACTAACCTCTTTTACATAGTGCATCTTAATAATTATTTTCCAAAATCCCTTTTCATCTTCAATAGGTCCATTGACATTAAGGAGTGTAAAAATCTAACTCAAGCTTTTATTATAGAAATTTGTGCAAAAACCTAAAAGACAAGATGAGTTAAGTTCATGCTATTGTTCTAACTAAGAATGATACAAATTAAAAGACCAACATAATTTTAAAATAAAAAATTCCAACCCTTGAGTACCTACCTTAGACAAACCCTCCACATAGTCCCCATAATACCTCTCATTGCGCCGAGAGGCATTCTACAGCCCGGTATGAGGTAGAAGTGTGATTCCGTGCTCAACGTGGAAGTGACACGTGGCACAATGTCGGCTCATGATAAATATATATTTTATTCTCCCACAATGTAGGCTCATAATAAATATATATTTGAAGCTACCACAATGTCGGCTTAAATATTAAACTAGGCTTAATATTTATATACAGCAAAGCCTAGCCATAACTAGGCTTAATATCTATATACAGCAAAGCCCAGCCATAACTAGGCTTAATATCTATACACATATGCAAAAATATTTTTAGGAAGAGGATTAAGAAAATCATATGCCACAAATTAAGGAAAATTTATAATGATCTTGCTTTTGTATTCGAAGGCCATACTGCATGTTCGAGTCCAACTAAAACCAAATTTCATTGAGTAATGAAGGGAAGAAGGAGATTCAAACTTACAGGAAACCGGAAACGCTTTCCAACTGCTCTGTAAGCTTCCAAATAGCGAACACAGATGGAAGCGTTTCTAAACCTATAGAATATACACATAAAATACCCAGTTAGATGGTAACGCATTATGTAAGATAAATTAACAATTACATTAATTATATTCATAAAGAGAAAAGCCAGATTAGATCTGCATCTAATATAACAAAATTGGGCAAAAATAATGGCAAATTAAAATAAAATTGATATGAATTAGCCATGAAAACAGACAAGGTTGAAGAGATGCATAATGATGAAGATGAAAGACAAAATCAAGAATTCGTGAGGCTCCTGAATACAATCCCTCAATTTTTCTAGCAAATGCATTGAAGTTGCCATGGATTGTCAATTCCTACAAATATGAGCGGACCGGTCAGAGCTCTATGAGAACAACTCCTGGATAATGTATATACCTAAATTAATCGGCGGCTCTAACTCTTAATTCTCAGCCCCGAACTGCAATTTCCATAAGCAAAGGTTCTTCATTACAGGCAAACCAGCGGCCTTCTGCTTCTCTTTGCAAGAAGATTGATGAATAAATGAAACCTAAAGTCAAGAAACCTGTTATTTATGCACATTCGACCGTGGTTAATATTCCGAAGCCTGGCTAAGGTC